>CM046865.1:17790009-18390009 GCA_025617745.1 Heliocidaris erythrogramma | reverse complement strand
ATTTTGCCAAAAAATCGCCTTAAGTAGGAATTATCTATATATATGTATATGGAAGGAATTTTAAGTAAGCACTTACATGTATATTATATAAGTTATACATGTATTTCATTCATAACATATTATTAATTTGTGATGGGAAAGCATTTACTAATTAAATGCATGTATTTACAGCCATGCAAAACATGAATGTTGCATGGGATTCTACATGTATGAAAAGGAGATGAATCCTTTATTTCTTTATATTGGTTCAATGTCTGCAGTATTACTGGGAAATGTTTATGTACTGTTAAGTCCCAGCTGCGAATTTCCTTTCCATTGTGACATCTATTATGAGAGCAAACAACCCGTTTCAATTGCATTAATTAAAAAGGCAAAAAAAGAAGGCGCAAAGGACAAATATAGCTTAAGTACTGGAAATCCCCAACCATGTGAAGTTGTGAAAGTTTTATACCGTGAAGTGATTAAATTACAACATTTAATGTTCGCTTATAAAGAGGTTACAAATACAAACCAGTGCTTCTATCAACATTTGTACTTGTACCTACAGGCATTGACGTAGCATGTGTTCAAGCCATTGAGGGGGCGTGGCATCATTTGGGAGGGAGGGGGGGGGGGTACCGGTCTTACTCTGGAAATTCAATGTGACTTTACAAGGTCACTGATTATTGGGAGGGTGCAGGAAGGGGCCCTTTTGTCTTCTTTCCCATCCTACATGTATTTCTTTCTTTTTCTCTCTTCCTCTCTTTTTCTCTTTTTCTCTCTTCCTCTCTTTTTCTCTTTTTCTTTTATTCCTTATTTTTTTTCCAATGATTACAGGTACAAGTACTTTTAATTTTTTTTCTGACTTGTGTTTTTCAACTACAGATCGAACATACAATCTTTAAGACTGGGAGTAAAATGCCTAAAAATTTGTTTACAAATACTTTTAATTTATAAGCAGTATTCCTGTATCACACAGTCCACACACAGTGCATAGCATCACATGATCTGCTATCTGTATTGAGTGGTTTTTGGTTTCATAGCAGTGTTATTGTTTATCTAAAAACAATCACTCAAGGTTAATTGGTTATTGAGTACATGTACATGTATCTTATACCTGTTGATCCGTAGGATACGATATGAGTTTGGTAAAACACACATTTCCCATAGACTCCTGCCCGAGTTATCTCTGACTCGGTATTCAACGGGTTAAGTTGGTTAGTAGTAGAAAGGGGAATTGACAGTCTGTTATTAAATTGATGTTAAAACATGATTAAAACCTGATTAAAGTCTATGTGAGCCTAGCTCGACAACTTGCTTATTATGTCAATCAATAGGGAGCACGACTTTGTTATATTTGGGCCTATCAATTATAGAAATCTCTGGAGTGGTTGAACCTACAGTGTACTGCGATGTGGTGCACCTTCATGTACGGAGTAGTACCACAAATTTACTTTTAAAAAATTTGGTTCAAAAGAGATCTTCCAAAATGTTGTACTTACATGTACCTTCAAAATCACCCTGCACGGAATACTAATGGCAAAGTCAATGGGACGGGAAAGGTTGTGACTATCACTAAATGTGTGACCTGTAACATGGAATAGAAAAATTGTACTGGGAAGTACATGTATTCATGCATGAAGCTTTAATTCTGGAAGTTGAAATTTTTTAATGATTTTGAATAGTGTTTGCTGTAAATGTATTTAACAGTCTTAGATTATGGTTTGACTCTATTGATAGAGCCCTTAGTCTTTGAAATGAGGTGACTTGGGAGTGAGAGCAGCCTTTAAATACATGTACATGTAGTATACACAGGTCCCGTGGGGGGGGGGGGGGTACAGTATATGCTATTTTGGAAGGATTTCATGTTGTCACAGCCCTGTATGCTTCTAATCAATGTACATGTACGTGAATTGCATTTAAAGAATGAAGCGTATTTAATCCATACATTTTAACTTTTAATATCATATTGCATATAAACCGACAGAAGTACATGTACATTAACAATATTAGGATGCATTCACATGTACAAACACTTGCTGCTTCAACAAGCATATTCATTTTGTTAATTGTCTATTATGTGAAGTTCAAATCAACATTTATTTTAATAATATATAATTTATGTTCCAAATATTTTAATAGTTAATACATAATATATGCAGTGGAAAACCCCATTAACACAAACCACGTACTTGTACATGTATCTTGTTTATAGGGAACATATATGTATTTTGAAAATATATCTTATTCACGTTTGAAGGCCTCATGTCTTTTGACAGAGCTTTTTTTCTTATTGATGTAAATATATTCCAATATATGACTCATTAATCCTAACTTGTAGAAATGAATCAAACTGTTCTATGTGTAGAACTAATTTCAATTTGTTATGACTAAAATTTGACAGTTAATAGCAAATCATGGCATTGCCAGACCTCAAACCACAGTGCAAGCAAGCCAACTAATACACCTGCTGTGCTTACAGTATGTAAATATTTTGAATGCATACCACATGTGTCTAATGTAAATCCTGTCAGTAGTAATAATAGTAGCCCCCCCCCCCCCCCCCCTTAGAATGATATTGGTTATGGCTTACCACAGAATGTATTTGTCCTCAAAGCATCCATATGGCATTGACAGTCAATAAAAAGCATTAAAGTTCCTAACATGCCATATGTAGTGAATGGCATCTGAAATTATAAATGTTATGCAAATCATTTGGACAAAATTAGCATTTTTTTCTTCATGATATACATGTACATGTAATGTAGATATGGATGGATGCATACAGTGTATGATACATTATAGCCTCCGTACATTGTGAATGGTGTTTACATGGAAGGTATTTGATGCCAAATGTAACAAACAAATAACACCAAGTTTGTTTACATACATGTATATATGATAATTTCATTTTGCATTTCGTTATATTTTATTTCAGCACGGTAACACTTGCTTAAATTCAGCCAATGGCTGTTCATACTAGTGTATTTGTAGATTAATGAAATCTTACATGATGATAATAATAATATCAAATACTTAATTACATGTGGAAGCACTAAAACAGAAAGTACCATGATAGCACAAACACATTATTTGAAAAGAAAACATAAATTCATAGACCAAGAAAATCACATTATACATTTATTTCTGGGGGAAGAAGTACACTTTAACCCTTTCGAGACATTTGATCACATTTTGTGGTTTGGCTCAATAACTTTTGATCTAGAGCTCTAAAAAACATACCAGATGCATAGGTAGAAAGAGCAAAAATTTGTGCACATACCGTGTCCATTTTTGTTGCATGACCATACTGCGTTTGATGCCAGTAATTTTAAGAATGAGAATAAGCTTCAATATCTTCAAATTGGCAACACATTGAAAGGTTCAAAATCATTGTTTTTTAATCAAAATTGGCAATTTTTCAACTTTTGACAAACTTGCCAAACATGCAAATTTTTTTCAAAGGCTTTACACCGTAATAGAACCATGTAGTACTAAAAGGAAAGTACTATTGTTGCCAATTTGAAGAACAAAATGTGATCCATTTAACCCTTAAATAATTCCTGTCCTGAAAGGGGGGATCTTTTGAAGGTGGCAAGACCACCAAGAGGTCAAGCCGTTTTCCTTTATAAGATTTTTTTGTTCAATGCATCTATAAAACACAATCTAGATACATGTAGCTTGGATGAATTATTTCACATTAAAAAATGAGCATGATGGAAAAAATGTTTTATCAACACTGCTAAAGGTAATTTTTGACTGGCAATCTTCAGATATACATGTACATGTAATTGTTGCCAGGATTCTTCAATGTTGAAGGCAAAACATGTGATGTAGCAATGAAAATATAATAGTTTATGGACGAAAATTATGTCTGCTAATTTCCTCTTTACTCGCGTTAATAAAATATTACATCATCAATCAGCTTGATGTTTTGTGTATGTGTATAATGTGCATGCATAGGTCTTGTCACTATGTACACGGTGACAAAGAGAGCGGACAATTTATGCAGCTCCTCATTGTACCCTCCACAATAGCTCTAGTAGACAAAAGGACATCCCTTCACTGCTATTATGTGACACCTGTTCTACATATTTTTACAGGATAGCAATGAATGGATGTTCTTTTGTTAACCAGTGCAATTGTGAAGGGTACAATGAGGAACAGCATAAATTGTCCGCTTCTTTGTTCGTCATGTTCATAGTGTGTACATGTAGCATTGCATATTTTATAATAGACTTGTTTACTAATTTTATGCATACTTATTGAACAAAAGTTTCTCTTGACACTGAAAAAGCTTGCCAAAGACTTGCCTCACTATGAACAAGATGACAAAAGAGAGCAGACAAAATATACAGCTCCTCATTATACCTCCACAATTGCTGTGGTAGACAAAAGAACATCCCTTTATTACTGTTATGTAAAATAAGTAGAACAGGTGAATATGCGTGTGACACCTGTTCTACATACTTTTACATAATAGCAATCAAGAGATGTTCTTTTGTCAACCAGAGCAATTGTGGAGGTACAATGAGGAACTGTATATTGTGTCCGCTTCTTTGTTCGCCATGTTCATAGTGCCCGATGTAGCAACAATTAATATATGTAAATGGATTCCATCCATAGAGATGCCATTATGTATAACCTGTGCACTAATTAGAGTCATCACTACTAATTTTTTCATTTGTTGCATTTGATATTAGCCCGTGATCCCTATGGGGAATATGAAAAATTCAGTAGTCAATGGGTTATTGCTTTTTGATACTATAAATCGTTCACTATTTTTGTTTGCATCCTATTTCTCCCTTGTTTGTTTTATTCCCCTGTCTCTTCTAAATTGTCACAAATATGTGTAAGATATTCTGTTCTTTTCAATCCTAAAAAAAATAAAATCACTCCTACTTTTATTTTGCTGTATGTCTTTTTATGCTGAACTACAATGTACATGTATATACATGTACTATGTGCTTCATGCTCTGCTTGCATTGATTTATTTACCCTTTATTCTGGTGCTGTATGTTTTACCCCATTATTTTGTTGAATCATGCCTCATTGCTTTTATTGTTTTCCTCTCTGCCCATTTTATTTCCTCTCTTTCCTGTCACAATTGCAACATTCACCCCTGCTATGATTTGCCTGCAAAACTAAAAATCAACTACAAACTGACGCAAATACACACTTTTTTATTATTAAAAAAAAAATAAATATCCCCTTTGAATGAATGTATTCTACCTTTTTATTGAATTTTATTATTAATAACGTCTTCTATACATCATGTAATTCATATTTTGATATACATGTACGTGTACACACATCCTGAAAACTGTACTTCTTTGTCTAACTGCAATCATATTGTATTTTTTGATGTGTATTTAATGTATTATCTGTGCATCGTACCTTAAAACCATCAACAAACAATACTCTTAATACTTTAATATTCTGTATCCTTCATATGTCACATATACCTCCTACATGAATCCTGGCATCCTTCTATATACCCTTCAACTTCTCTTAACACCTAACACTTAAACCCAACACTACACCCAACACCATCCATTAAACTAACCACAGCAATCCACCCATGATCCCATTGGCGCAAGAATGTGAGCAAGATCCAAACCGAGTCAGCGTTTTCTATAGCACCAGCACAGAACACCACAAGGATGCCGAGAGCACGGACGTCCCTGCAGCGGGAAGAGACAGTATCAACAACGGGAGACACTCGCACCTTTGGTCATACTCCAGCATGGATTCCGACGAGGAGATTGACGACACTAAGGCGCTCATCAACATAAAAAAGACTGGGGTAATTTAAACACTGCTCAGACTTTTGCGATTATATTCAGGCATTGATGTAGTAGATTCAAATGTTCATGGAAGCCCCAAATGAAATGGTCATTAAAACATAAGAACAAAGATAAGAATAGATGAAGAAATTGGAGAATGTTACTAAATTTTTTTGTTGATATACTGTTTATGTTGAAATTTATCCCCTTCTCTTCCGTTAAGGCTCACTAAAAAGGATGCTTATGTTTAACCACACCTGATGTGTGCCTGATCCAGTCATGTACTGAGGTGCATTTTGGAAAAGAAAAGAGAAATGCCTGGCACCTACACTTAAAATGCCTATAATACTTTCAAGAGGCACTTTATACGCTAAATAATGTACATTGAGAAAAAAAATCTATAATTTTAAGTAACTTTCAATGTTTCTGCCATAATCACTTTTATGTCGTGTTTTCTTTGAATAATGCTGTACCTGTTTTCAATATTCAAACACCACGAGCTAATCTTTATCTGGAATGAGTTGTGACGTCTTTATGAAATTGCATTTACTAAATTATACATGTACATAGAAAAAAAAAAACAGTGTCTCATTATAAATACTTGAAGGAAAGTTTACTTTAAATGAATTTCAGTAGCCATTTATATTTTTTCTTTACACAGAATGAGAACCTTTTTCGATGCTTTGAACATCACAAGCTAATCTATTACTGGAATGAGTCATGTGATAGCTTTCTCCGTCTGTATGCTCTAGAAGAAAACACGCTATGCTCGTCTATTTACAGCTTCAAGGGTTTCACCAACGGCCAAAAACAACAGAGGTAATTAATTTTTTCTTTTCCTTCACACTTTTGATAAAAAATACTTAAATCCTATTCCACTTGTATTTGAATGATAGGTTTTGAAGGATCCACACTCATATAATGAAACCAGTTTACCACTTGTATAGAAAGACCACCTGTCTATAAAGATTATATTTTTGTGTTGCTTGATCTCCACAGTGTTTCTCATTGGAACCTGTATGATAGTAACCTGTTCATCAAGGCCACCTGCATAAAAGATTCCTCTTCTCGTCCCCCTTAACCCATAGCAATTAATAGTTTTGTGAGACCTATATTAATCAGCGTTTCCTCCTCAAATTGGCAACAATTTTTCTTTTCCAACTCCTACATAGTTTGAAAAAATCTTTATTAAATGAAAAAGTGTGAATGAAAATTGCAAATTTAACATAAATATTGCCAATTTGCGCATGAAAATAGTGATTATGCATTTTCCACGCCATTGCCAATTTAGAGACTATAATGATTAGTTACAATTGACTGTAAATCACCCTTATTCGAGAACAACACAACATACTGCATTAAAAAAGGACTCAAAATTTTCAGTGAATTTTTCAAAAGATAATTAAAAGATGATGCAAAAGTGTGACTAAAAGGAGACACTGTAAGCAGACCTTATATGAACAGGTTCGACTGCATTAGAATTTAGTGTAGATAAATGAACGGGCTTACAGGGGTAGAATATTCTTCTTTTTTTTATAACCTTGTCAGTTATGTTGTCTTTGCAGATGAATTTGCATGTACCAGTTGCATGTACGTGTAGTTGATTGGATTTTGATTTATTCTTTGTGTGTCTATTCCAGATTGTACAAAGAATTTATACAGCTTTCTTTCTTTTTTTCATTCCTACTCAGTGTTTACCAAAAGGCATTGCTCAAATTAAATTATTGAAAGTTAAAGGACATGTATCCCTAAATACTGTTTGAAGTGTGATCAGAATTTCCTCAGCCAATGCCTTTATACCGGTCTCATGACTATAATAGTATTAATAACCTCCCTAATCCTTATCAAGAACTAATCCTTTTTCTTCTTCTTCTTCTTGTGCTTTTTTAATCTTTATTTTTCATAGGCAAGACATCTATGGGAAGAATACTATTGATGTGGAAGTCCCCTCCTACTTAATGCTTTTTGTCAAAGAGGTAAAGTATTTCTTGCAATAACCCAAATTTGTGGGAATGCCAGTAAACTAATATGTATGGAGATTGATTATTAGCTGGGTAGGTTCTATGAATTGGATAATTATAGGCAGACATGGAGATGTAAAATTGAGACAAAATCAAAGTGGAAATATTTGACTACGCAGATTAGAGTTTGGCACTCTAAATTTTGTTTTATATCTTCAGACTTTTTATAGTATCGATGTGTTTCTTATGGGGTGTTGCAAGAAAGTTGCGATTGATTGCAAGTTGCAATTGATTGGTACTGACCAATCAAAATCATTGTTGCAAGCGCATCTTCTTGAATGGGCAGCCCCTGAACCATTCAGAATGCTTGTTCTAATTTGCTTTACAATTTGCAATTGATTGCAACTTTCTTGCAACACCCCATTAGACTCCTGTTTTTTGGGGGTTTTTTCATGTCAAATTACTTTTTCTGGCTTTCCATTGGAAATTTGAATAATTCTGACAGCAGTATGTATGTATTTGATTTGGACAGGCATGTACATGTATCAATCAGATATCATTATTTACTGTACTTCTAGGTACCAACATTTAACATCCCCATCCAAAAAAGGCTTTCTGGTTTGAACCTTTGTCATTGTGCAGGCAGACCTGGGGAGCGTTTCATCAAGTGTTTTGTCAGTGATTTTTACCGACAACTGTTATAAGCTACTGAAATCCTTGCATCTGATTGGATGAGAGCAAATTTGTCGGTAAAAATCACTGACAAAACACTTGATGAAACGCTCCCCAGAGAGTTGACCTCGAGACCAACTCATGATGACTAAATCTGTTAGCAATGTCATTCTTGTATATTTTAAGTCTTTTAGCCTCAAAGATAGTTTAAATTGTTTGACTCTGAGGCTGAAAATTAATTCAATATTGGAAAATTTCAAAAAATTGAAAGAAGGAAAAGAAGAAAGACAGAGTAGGTTATGAAATGAATTACCCAAATTTCTCTGTGTAAATTCTCACATTAGATTGTGCTCCTTTACTTAAGGTTTCCATATTTCTCACATGTTAATTATTTTGCTCCTTTGCATGTATTCAAGTCTCTGTAATTCTTACATATTCCTTGTATGTCCCAGTAATTCTCACATTGTTTGATAAGCCAATTCGTAAATTAATACATGGTAAAAATGACCCTGAAATGACCCCTATTTGTATGCCCACGCACAATTGTTTTGGTGGACGCGCTACTTGTTTAACAAGCAAAATTATACTGGTGTACGGCTGCGCGCATAGTGGTGCGTACAAAATGACAGCGTATAAAGGTCAATTGTACTCGGTACGATTCGCCTTTATATGCACATGCACTAATTGTAATTACGAACTGGCTTATTTTGTCCTCTATGTCTGGTCCCCAGTAATTCTCATGTGTCCCTATTTTTCCTCTTCTATTTCAGGTCTTGAACCCGTTCTACATCTTCCAGATCTTCAGCATCGTTTTGTGGATCCTTGAAGATTATTATGTCTACGGGGGCTGCATTCTTGTCATCATAATCATATCACTGACTGTATCACTCTACGAGACAAAGAGAGTAAGAGCTATTTATATATCCTTGCCAATAAAGGCACATTCACAATTTTATATTTTTGAAAGCAAAATCACACCAAACTACCACATTGCTTTGTAAAATCTTCAGAAATTGTACTAGAACTGCAACTATCGGAATGTCCACAGCGATTTTTTTTTTTTGCAAGTTGAAGGTCATGGTGGTTCTTGTTAAATTTCTGCTGGCATGATAAAAGGAGATGTGTCAAACCATATGCCAGATTGTTGGGAGTGCTCTAAAAGGATTGTATTTGTGTGGTTTGGGCTCAATTTCTGTCACAGAGCTTTATCACAGGGTCATTCCATGAGGGTGGGGCAAAAATTATGACGTCATTGTAACGCTGGTATGAGATCTTCTATTACACATGAAATCATCTGTTGAAGATTTTTATGCAATGAATATGTATAGTAGTGCGAAGCCAGAATCATTCCTGTTTCAGTTGGTGCATGAACTCTTTCAAACCTTTGCTTAAAAATTCATTTCACCACTTTTACATGGACACCACATTTCTATAACATTACATACAATTTTGGTCTGCCATATTGATTCACCATGAAGCTAGAGTACTTCTCAACATAAGTGGATATGCTTTTTACGCTGAACTGAATTTTAGCAAACGTTGTTATGGTTGATAGGAGACATAGTTCCTCTTTTCTGGTATGTCACAGGACAGCCTTAACCCTGTGGAATGACCCCACAATGGGACAAAGAAAGTAAGATCGAGTGATACAATAGAATAGAATAGAATTTTCAATTAGTACACCGTATATACTTATAATTGAATAGAGTACAGATATGGAAAAAGATAGCACGGGGTGAAGACCATCCAAGGGATACAGAAAAAAAGCGGCTACCGAAGATACATGTATATGTAGGTGAGTTTTCTAGTCAGGTTCTACATGTATAACACACACTGTGTCCCACAGACTACAGCGTGACAATAAAGTTGATCACTATGGACACTGGACAGGTAGCCTTATTAAGAGTGGCCACTAGGACAAGTTGGACTGTATCAACTTTTAATTTTTTTAATGTATACTTGTGCCACTGTGTTATCATTATATTTTTTTTTCTTCAATCCTCAGCAATCAATTGTCTTGCATGATATGGTGGCCCATGAGTCTACTGTTACTGTATGCAGAAATGGAAATGGTGAGTATGTAAGGGATCACGGAGAAACTCAGGAACGCGTGCAAACCCGTTCCTGTTTCCTAACAATAGAGGCTTTGATTGGGGCGTGCATGAGCGTGCAGAACGATCGAGGGGAAGTACCGTTATATACGGTCCGAGATTCATTTGCATAATCCTTTGTTAAACGGTTTTCACGCGAGGCGACGGGGCAATCAAAATCTACAGAGTTTGAAGCCATATATCGATCGCTTCTCGAGAAGCCGGATATATAGTTAAGAACACACTAGCGCTCCCGCGGGAGCAATATATACGAGCACAGCAGCCCTATGCGACTATTCTGAAGTTGTTTATGCGCGAATATGCACTTCGGAACGTAGATTTTGAACTTGAAGTAGCCCTCTGCAACGACTGTAATAAAACGAGAATCCTTGGTCCTTAACATATAAGTCACGTCGGTGAACGTTTTACCGCCGTCGGCACATAAAATCTTTTTTTTTGTGTGTTTCTGGGTAACGGTTTGGAAACACCAAAGTCACATGCTGCTCGAGAGCGCACGGCGTATACCGCACATACATGCACGTATGCTGCGCATGTTCATTTTCATTTTCCAGGCGCTGGCGGGCGAAGACTTTGCTTCAAAATCGGCATAACAAGCTTTAAAAAGATTACCGACTGTAAAAGCGGGTAAATTGTTAAACTGCATAACTGAAACTTTTGAAATAAGTTTCGAATAATTATTAATCTCATTATCCGTCGTTCTAATAGTATTACAAGTTTCTGCATATTTTCAATCTTCCAAATTACCGTCGGGATTTCTACTTTTGGCGATGTGAGCAATTCCGGAGCGGGTTTAATTACAATCATATTCTCGCTACGGTCCTAGATTTCTTATACTCTTTCCGTCATTATTTAAAACCATTTCATGAGCGTTTTCTTGTCTTCGTAATAATTATCGGCAGAATATATGTCTTTTATAAACATAAATGTTACCCCAATAATTAGGGATCGTTATTTCTATGACAGTCGTAATATTTATTGTTGCATTTTATATCTGCCCTATTCAATATAAAACAAAGGAAATCTGTATAATTTCATCTTATGATTTGAAAACAAAAATCAAAGAAAAACAAAAAAAGAATAATTAATAAAGCCACGTATTAAAATTCAAGTAGTCCAACGAGATCGATTGACATCAAGAAGCAAAATCACCGGTGGGCAAGGAAGTTCGCGGGCTTGGCTGAGTCCAAGCACGATAACAATAAATATTTATTGATCAAGCATGCATGAAATTGTGACTCTAGTTGCTCTATGACATGATGATGATGATGATGATGATGATGATGATGATGATGATGATAACGCAGGTGTCCACCTGTGCTGGGCCCTCATGACGCTCGCTCTAGAAGTAGAATGTCTCGCAAAATCCAACATTCTTGCCAAGTGTGTTGAAGTGAAGTCCAGAAGTCTAGGCTTTTGTCTAGTCCGTATTAATGGGTGGCTTGACTTTGGCAAATAATTCAAAGTCAATCCAAATGATCAATATCAATTAACCTATATAAGTAAACATCGAGTGAAATTTGAGAGTACATCTAGGCCTATGCCTACTAATTTCAGATAACTGCGGACATCGACATGACATTGCGATGCGTCCCGTTTTCTAACTCCTTTATACTTTATAGTCTTGTAAAAAGAAGAGTTCCGTTTTTATTTTGACAGGAAACTTAGCAGTATATTATTAAACTATTGACTACTGATTGAAAATTGGAAATTCCTATTTCAGGAAAATTAATCCCGCTCGTCGGACATAGAAGTATAAATCGGTCGAAAAAGTTAGAACTTGAGAACAAAAGTATATTATATGACTTTATATGCCACCACCGAATAATATGTGCTATCAAGACGGATTATTATTCACGAATCGTACATGTATTTTGTTTGAGATCAGTCACTTTTTTTAAACAAAGGAAAGATCGAAACACAACGTTACTGCGAACCTTCCGTATGGACCTCATGAACCACACCTGCCGCCATGCACCGATCGACCAACATATTGCGGGCATGTCAACGTGCCTTATTTTTAGGGGACGCGGAGCTTTTCTGAAAGAGTGGTGTTTCTAAAAAAAAAAACTAAAAAAAAAACAGTGAACATGATTGTGCTCGCTTTTTTTAATCTTCTCGTCGCAAATATGCATATCGCCACGAATACTTGGCCTACTTTCGGGGGGTGAGGGAGGTCATACCAAATAAAAATTATTCCTAGTTTCTCGTCCCCGCCCGCATCCTTTTTTTCGCCTTTTGATGCCTTTTGGGGTCAGGGACCCAAGAAGAATATAAATACAGCTGTATAACGTGAATACGAGCCCAGTAGCTATGTGCGGTGGCCATCTTGGAAAAATATCAAATCTCAAATAACGTGGTACCCCCTCATTTTCGAAAAATCCGGATGAGAAACTAGGAATCCGTTTTACTTGGCCTCACAGGGGCATGGGCATGATCCAGGGTCTCGTACAAGGGGAGTAGCACAAGTCTGAAAATGTTTAGACCAGCACTGTTAACTATTTTGGACATACAAAATAAATCAAATGAATGGGTTGTCCCTACCTATTTGGTGGGGGAAAATGTACTTTGATGAAGAAAACACAAATTTGATGTATCCATTGAGCCAAGCACTTGTATAACACCCAGATATAGCTGGCGATTAAACTTATTCATATTCGTTGTTCATGACTTCAAAACGATTAACATTGTGCAACTTTGAGCGTGTGTTGAAGGTTAATAGTGAGCTTGTATTTTCGAAAATTTCAGTTCAGCGGTTCATGCTAGTAAAGAAATTGCGGGGTCTGAAAATTACGACTAGTGTTAGTAGTTTTCTGTGTAACACGTAACAAGCACGGTCATGACCTGCTTCTTGTCTGTCATCGCTCACTGGTCGCACGCGCGGTGCCTTTTCATCTCCTTGAATTGGCACACAATGGACATACATGTAGGCAAGCGCGCATTCCTTTCCCCTACTTTCGACGTTTGTTTCCAAACAATTATACTGCGTATCAACTACAAGAGCCTGAAAAAGATGGAATTTTCCAATTTTATTACTCAGTTATTGCTTCTTTTATTTATGACTAATTCATCTTATTCGATCCCTCTATACTACCCCGCTGAATCTCTTTAATATTCTGCGATACTTGCTTTTTTTGCATGATATACTTACGTTTTTTATTTTCCTGTTTATTATTAATCTGTTTACATTTTTGGTCTTCCAGTTTTCACCTTTCTTTCACGTTCCGCCAATATTGCGACTCTTTTGTATAATTTATGTAAATTCTTGTAGTCAATAACGATGTATTCAAGGAACTTGCTCAATTGAATGAATTGTTTAATTTTTTTCATAAATTACCATTTCCTCCAAGAAATTTGTTTTTCCTTCTATCATACCAATGTGTCCGAAAATATGAATTGGGAACATGTTCTTCCTAAATATATACTTGCTTAACCCATTTTTGACATCGGAACTAAATAAGATTGATCTTCGAACTTATTCGGATTTTCTACTTGTTAATTATATATAATTTATGTAATTACACTTTCACTGGCCAGATTCCTCGATTTCTGTTGTAATACTAAACGTACAATTGTTGGCAATTACTTGTCAAATTTGACTTTCATTATAATATGATGGTCCATCATAATTATAGCCAACGTTGTACCACCCCCCCCCCCCCCAAATCAATATCCCAAGTTTGAAAGAATCGATATCAGTGGAGTAGGCTTATACTACTATACTGATTACGTAGCCAAATAGGCCTACAGTGTTAGTGAAAAGAACATTATATGGCCGAACTAAGCTATGTCCAGCGTGCACCCCATCGACCCTACCCCCTCCCCCTCAGCTTAACAACACAGACATATTTTGTCTGTTTTGGGTAAAAAGTTAGCGCCAACATTCGTGACGGACAAAGGATAGCGGACAAAAAAACTCGTCTTTCTATACTTAACAATGGTTCGTGTAGACAAAAGATGTTGTTTTGACTATACCAGAACCATTGTGAAGGGTATACAATGAGGGTTTGTTTTGTCCACTCTCTTTGTCCGTCATGTTCACAGTGACTCTGTATATACAACTGTTGTCAATGGCCAACTGATTACGTAACCAAGTACATGTACATGTACAGCGTTGATAAACGTTGATATTGTACGTTGCAGGGGCCGCGGAACGTCTTGGAAAGTGGGGGTGGGGGGGGGGGGGGGGGCTGCGTGTATACGTTTGCACGTGTTTACTGAAAAGTGGGGGCTGCAGCCCCCCCCCCCCCCCCCCCCCGGCTCCGCGGTCCCTGCATTGTATACCCGCGATTAGGACATGAGGCATTCGTAAATACATGTACGTGAATTGACTAAAATATAAGAGTGTTACACAAGGAAGTGCAGAATAACAAAAAAAGATGCGCATGCGGCTTTGTTTCCATTTCTAATCTGTCTCCTTTTTGGCGGCCAGGCCAGCCGAGCGACGTTTAATAAGGAGACAATGAATCATGCTCTCTGCGTGTTTGTCGATATTTATGTTTGTGTTAAAACACAAATACTTCTTCTTTTCTTGGCTATTTCAATAGTGCTTTTTACCTTCAAAAACCTTCAAAAATCGCTCAGTAAGGGGTTACCGGGTCCAGTTTCCCTCCATAATTCCCTGACAAGCAAAAAGAAAAAGAAAAAGAAAAGAAAAGAAAAAGGTCTTCACTTTAAAAAGGGGGGGGGGGCACAATCGAGAAAATGGCGGATCGTCTATGGTAAAAATTCATACTGCTCTTCCAAAGGAGGGGGGGGGGGCACGGGCCGGTTGTGCCCCCCCCCCCGGATCCGCCACTGGATTTGGATGTATTGTCTGAATTGTCCTGGTGACTTCGGCGGGTTTTGTAGGATCGTTCGTGCGTTGTGGTATTTGCTAGTCGACTTTCAATTACGTGTCCGTTCACACAGCAAATAGCGAATTTAAATTCGATAAAAGTCGAGTTTGAATTCGATAAAAGTCGAGTTTGAATTCGATAAATGTTGCTCTGGGTCGTCATTCGAATTCGAGTTTTGAACTCGAGTTCTAATTGCGACTACCCTGTTTACACACAAATGAACTCGAGTTCAAATTCGACTAAAGTCGACTTCAGTCTCTGTGTAAACGGGGTCCTAGACCACGTTTACACAGAGTGAACTCGAGTTCAAATTCGACAGCGAATTCAATTGCGACCTTGGATTAGCATAAATTATTTTTCGGTGGGCTGTTTACACCAAGCGTTGGACGAACTCGAATTCAGAAGGAAAGTGAATTCGACTTGATTACGCCCTCGCTTGGTGGGAATATCGTGATTATCAACTTCCGGGTTAAATTTGTGAAAACCCCGCGAGTGAGTTCAAAATGGCGGTAGCGAGTATTGTAAGCGCAGTCATTTTGATCTGGTTTCGTATGATTTTACGTCGGAATAGGAATATCCTGATCAATAATTATATGCGACAGCAACGTGTCAGATCTGCTTGATGGCGGGAAGATTTTTTTCTTCAATCCAGCCGCTTCTTTTTTTTTGGGGGGGGGGGGGGCGAAAGACTGCAAAAGGTAGAATTTACAAGATACTTCAGTGATTTACTGGTTAAATATTGTTTAACATTAAAATAGTTTGAGCTATGCAACGCAATGCTTCATTCATAGTGTAATTTTCCAATATCTTTGCCTGAATAAACCTATAAACTTGACAACTCTGTTAAGCCTCCATGTCAGTTTTTCACACATTTACCTTTTGTACATGGGTCAGAATCAAGGCCGTACGCAGAAATTTTTTCCTGGGGGGGCAAGATGATCGCTTTTTCTTATTGGATCATTTAAAAGTCTAAAACCCTATTAAAAAAAAGTATGATTTTGAAATTTCTGGGGGGGCAACTGCCCCCCCTGCCCCCCCCCCCCCCCCCCCGCTGCGTACGGCCTTGGTCAGAATCGATATGTGACCCGCTCCCACAAACCTGCGGTAATGGATAAAATTTTATTTTAAAGATTTGCTTGTAGCTAAATTGCCCAAATAGCCAGCTTTTTCTATTGATTTGGATGTATTGTCTGAATTGTCCGGGTGACTTCGGCGGGTTTTGTAGGATCGTTCGTGGTTCACTTGTTGGATGACACTTATTTACTGACGCGTTGCTTAGCAATACCGGAAGTGACGTATGACGGGGTCACTGGCTGGATATTTGCTAGTCGACTTTCAATTACGTGTCCGTTCACACAGCAAATAGCGAATTTAAATTCGATAAAAGTCGAGTTTGAATTCGATAAATGTTGCTCTGGGTCGTCATTCGAATTCGAGTTTTGAACTCGAGTTCTAATTGCGACTACCCTGTTTACACACAAATGAACTCGAGTTCAAATTCGACTAAAGTCGACTTCAGTCTCTGTGTAAACGGGGTCCTAGTTTCAACGCAATTTGCTGGACGAATTAATATTAATAAAATTCAAAATAATTATGGAACGCAAATGGAATGGGAAGTCGCCTATACATGCGACAAATATAAAAATAGCGAAGGTTTTATATGAATTAATCGTTGAGAATTGTTGAGTGTATAAGGAGCCTGTAAGAAACGTCTTCAATACAAGAATTATGAAACTCAAACGAAAAAGGCGAGACAAATTTAGATCTACTTGACGAATTAATTTTCTCGCTAACGATAATAATTTCGTCGGGTCGTCTTAAGAACAAGACTTATGAAACGCAAACTAATCAGGCGAGACGATTTACTTGACGAATTAATTCTCTAGCTATCGATGGAAATAGTTTGATCGGGCTGTCTTCAGGAATAATGAAACGCAAACGGTAAAGAGGCAATTTGCTGGACAAATTAATATTGATAAAATTCAAAATAATTTCGTCGGGCCGACTTCAAGGAAAGAATTCTGAAACGCAAATGGAATGGGAAGTCGCCGATTTATGTGACAAATATATATTCAAATGTTGCCGGACTGAAATCAAAAGGCAATTTTCCGAAGTTAAATTTTACCAACCGTATCGCCTTTGCCTACATCCGGGTTGGGTAGGAAAGAGATTAGTCCATTTTAATTGGGCCGTCGCGCAGCGTCGTGGCATAGGGGAAATATACAAGAGACCGTTTTGAGTTTTGAGGTGTCAAATGCAACGGGCTATTGTGCCGATATCCGGTGACTAACAAAAAATACTACAACTTGGGGTGGGCGTAATAGCCATTGTGGCCCTATTATTTCAAATCCCAAAATCTTCATCATCTTGCCCCCCTGCTGTGTCCTGCATGCCTCTCATACGCCCGGTTCAATACACCTTTTTATATTCGTTTGCAGGCCAGTAGCTCGGATTTTCAAAGGGGGGGGGGTGCGTCAATCAAGAAAACGGATCTTCAGTGGAGTACCCTGGATTTTTCTTACAAGGGAAGCAAATTTTGTCAACTGTCAAATTCTGCTTGTAGGAAGACCCATATATTTTTCTTCTCATCAGCCCCTCCAAAACTCGCTCAGTCTTGGGGGGGGGGGGGGGGGGGGGGGGGGGTATCGGATAGGTCCACATAAACCCGTTTAAGCATGCATCACATAAAGAACCTCTCTGACTCTTCTTATTGAAATACATTACATTGAAAAATGGACTACGGGCCTGGTATGTGGGAATAAAATATGACACATCTACCTTAAAATAGTAAACTAAAATCGTAATACTAAATGAAGAACAGGGTCCGCTACACTGGACGGCTAGAATGATCGACATGTTTACACTTGCGCGCAAATTGTTGGTTAGCACACGCAGTCTCTCTGCTTTCACCAACAAGTGACACTGTCTTTGATGAGAGAGAAGAGGAAACAAAAAGCTAATGTCACGAATTTGGCATATAATTTATGCATTTTGTTTCTCGTCACCTCATAATTTCTAAGCGCTCGAGAACGAGATACATTTTACTTGCCCACACGTTCCTATGCGCAGGCCAGGCGCGTCGATTCGTTCGGGATAGATAAAGCACTGGGGGGGGGGGGGGGGAGGGTATCGTTTGTGAACAATGCTCTCCCCCTTAAGCTGGTACGTTTTCTTGTTTTTTAGATGGCTAAAATTATTAATCTACAGTATTACATTAAAGAAATACTGACATGATGAACTCAATATTTCAAGCAAGAAAGGTGCTCTAAAATCACATGCAAATCGCCTTGCCAGGTTGCCTTCTTTTTCTGGACTTTTTTCTGAAGTTTTCCGATAATTAAAGGGGGATCCACATTCTTAGCAAGTTGATTTGAAAGGAATCCGACAAAGAAAGTTATGAATGTTTGAAAATGCAATTAATAGAAGTACGCAAATCTTAAATTGGCATTTTGGTTATAGTTGGTTGTGATATGACATGGACAACTCTCTCATTTTGTCATATATACACAAAATGATCACTAACTGCTCTTTTCTCCGAAGCGCTCTTTCCCTTGGGCAGTAATCAGAATATATTGTAGTGACCATATTCTTACAGGTCCTCATAAAAGAAAAAGATTATACTTAGTAGCACATTTTGAAAATTTTTTATTGGTTTTGTGTATTGGAGCGAATGGGAGATGTTGTCAAGGGCATACATCAGTTACCAAAAACTCCCATATGTATAGTGATTACAACTTTCAAAATTCACAACTCTCTTATTATTTATCGGATTTTGTTCAAACTTTCACCAATATACTTCTCTAATTTTTAATCTTGCTTTCAGAACTTGCAATTAAGTTTCGATTCTCCATTGATCTCTAGTCAGGACCAATTTTGTTTTTCACTCCTTATTCTAAATCGCTGACACATCTTTCTTCTTTGCTTTCTACGATTTCAAACAGTAACTGATAATTGATAAATTAAGCTTTTAATATTCAAGCGTCGATCGTCAGTCAGAAACGATATGCTTGTTCAGGAAAATCATTAAAAGTTCGATTTATTCATATTTTGCTTCCTATTCGGATCTATTTTATTCAAGGGTCGTCAGTCAGAAACGATATGCTTGGTCAGGATAATCATTAGAAGTACCGATTTCTTCATATTTTGCATCCTTTTCGGAACTATTTTTATTCAAGCGTCGTCGGTTAGAAACGATTTGCGTGGTCACAATAATCATTATATAGAAGTTCCGATTTCTTCATATTTTGCATCTTTTTCGGAACTATTTGTATTCAAGCGTCGTCAATCAGAAACGATATGCTTGGTCAGGATAATCATTAAAAGTTCCGATTTCTTCATATTTTGCTTCCTATTCAGATCTTTTTTATTCAAGTGTCGTTAGTAAGAAACGATATGCTTGTTCAGGAATAACATTAGAAGTACCGATTTATTCATATTTTGCTTCCTATTTGGATCTTTCTTATTCAAGCGTCGTCAGTCAGAAACGATATGCTTGGTCACAATAATCATTAGAAGTTCCGATTTCTTCATATTTTGCATCCTTTCGGAACTATTTGTATTCAAGCGTCGTCAGTCAAACGATATGCTTGGTCACAATAATCATTAGAAGTTCGATTTATTCATATTTTGCTTCCTATATTCGGATCTATTTTATTCAAGGGTCGTCAGTCAGAAACAATATGCTTGGTCAGGATAATCATTAGAAGTTCCGATTTATTCATATGTTGCTTCTTATTCGGAACTATTTTTATTCAAGCGTCGTCAGTCAGAAACGATATGCTTGGTCAGGATAATCATTAAAAGTTCCGATTTCTTCATATTTTGCTTCCTATTCAGATCTTTTTTATTCAAGCGTCGTTAGTAAGAAACGATATGCTTGTTCAGGAATATCATTAGAAGTACCGATTTATTCATATTTTGCATCTTTTTCGGAACTATTTGTATTCAAGCGTCGTCAGTCAAACGATATGCTTGGTCACAATAATCATTAGAAGTTCGATTTATTCATATTTTGCTTCCTATATTCGGATCTATTTTATTCAAGGGTCGTCAGTCAGAAACAATATGCTTGGTCAGGATAATCATTAGAAGTTCCGATTTATTCATATGTTGCTTCTTATTCGGAACTATTTTTATTCAAGCGTCGTCAGTCAGAAACGATATGCTTGGTCAGGATAATCATTAAAAGTTCCGATTTCTTCATATTTTGCATCCTTTTCGGAACTATTTTTATTCAAGCGTCGTCGGTTAGAAACGATTTGCGTGGTCACAATAATCATTATATAGAAGTTCCGATTTCTTCATATTTTGCATCTTTTTCGGAACTATTTGTATTCAAGCGTCGTCAGTCAAACGATATGCTTGGTCACAATAATCATTAGAAGTTCGATTTATTCATATTTTGCTTCCTATATTCGGATCTATTTTATTCAAGGGTCGTCAGTCAGAAACGATATGCTTGGTCAGGATAATCATTAAAAGTTCCGATTTCTTCATATTTTGCTTCCTATTCAGATCTTTTTTATTCAAGCGTCGTTAGTAAGAAACGATATGCTTGTTCAGGAATATCATTAGAAGTACCGATTTATTCATATTTTGCTTCCTATTTGGATCTTTCTTATTCAAGGGTCGTCAGTCAGAAACGATATGCTTGGTCAGGATAATCATTAAAAGTTCCGATTTCTTCATATTTTGCATCCTTTTCGGAACTATTTTTATTCAAGCGTCGTCGGTTAGAAACGATTTGCGTGGTCACAATAATCATTATATAGAAGTTCCGATTTCTTCATATTTTGCATCCTTTTCGGAACTATTTGTATTCAAGCGTCGTCAGTCAAACGATATGCCTGGTCACAATAATCATTAGAAGTTCGATTTATTCATATTTTGCTTCCTATATTCGGATCTATTTTATTCAAGGGTCGTCAGTCAGAAACAATATGCTTGGTCAGGATAATCATTAGAAGTTCCGATTTCTTCATATTTTGCTTCCTATTCAGATCTTTTTTATTCAAGTGTCGTTAGTAAGAAACGATATGCTTGTTCAGGAATAACATTAGAAGTACCGATTTCTTCATATTTTGCTTCCTATTCAGATCTTTTTTATTCAAGCGTCGTTAGTAAGAAACGATATGCTTGTTCAGGAATATCATTAGAAGTACCGATTTATTCATATTTTGCTTCCTATTTGGATATTTCTTATTCAAGGGTCGTCAGTCAGAAACGATATGCTTGGTCAGGATAATCATTAAAAGTTCCGATTTCTTCATATTTTGCATCCTTTTCGGAACTATTTTTATTCAAGCGTCGTCGGTTAGAAACGATTTGCGTGGTCACAATAATCATTATATAGAAGTTCCGATTTCTTCATATTTTGCATCTTTTTCGGAACTATTTGTATTCAAGCGTCGTCAGTCAAACGATATGCTTGGTCACAATAATCATTAGAAGTTCGATTTATTCATATTTTGCTTCCTATATTCGGATCTATTTTATTCAAGGGTCGTCAGTCAGAAACGATATGCTTGGTCAGGATAATCATTAAAAGTTCCGATTTCTTCATATTTTGCTTCCTATTCAGATCTTTTTTATTCAAGCGTCGTTAGTAAGAAACGATATGCTTGTTCAGGAATATCATTAGAAGTACCGATTTATTCATATTTTGCTTCCTATTTGGATCTTTCTTATTCAAGGGTCGTCAGTCAGAAACGATATGCTTGGTCAGGATAATCATTAAAAGTTCCGATTTCTTCATATTTTGCATCCTTTTCGGAACTATTTTTATTCAAGCGTCGTCGGTTAGAAACGATTTGCGTGGTCACAATAATCATTATATAGAAGTTCCGATTTCTTCATATTTTGCATCCTTTTCGGAACTATTTGTATTCAAGCGTCGTCAGTCAAACGATATGCCTGGTCACAATAATCATTAGAAGTTCGATTTATTCATATTTTGCTTCCTATATTCGGATCTATTTTATTCAAGGGTCGTCAGTCAGAAACAATATGCTTGGTCAGGATAATCATTAGAAGTTCCGATTTATTCATATGTTGCTTCTTATTCGGATCTTTTTTTATTCAAGCGTCGTTAGTCAGAAACGATATCTTGGTCAGGATACTCATTAAAAGTTCCGATTTCTTCATATTCTGCATCCTTTTCGGAACTATTTTTATTCAAGCGTCGTCTGTTAGAAACGATTTGCGTGGTCAGGAAAATAATTAGAAGTTCAGATTTCTTCGTATTTTGCTTCCTTCTCGGACCTTTTTTGACTATGACTCTGCAAAAGTATAAACTTCATGCCGGATGTGCGTGGTTACATAATGGCTTACAATGACTTATTGATCGGTCTCTGGCCGGCGGCAAACATGAAAGGATATTATCTCGACAAAAGGAACGCATCTGCACGCCACAATTAAGGCTCCCTCGGTGGGTGGCTATTGTTATGCAAATTCAACCTCATTAACTTCCTGGCGTGCAGGGGCGTTCCAAGCAATTAGTGCAACCGTGCAAGAGCGTTCCTCTGCGTGCCGACGGCTTCCGGGGTTTCTCCGTGATCCCTAATACTGAGCGTTTCTTGTTTTGATCATTTCATTGAAATCACATGAGGGTATTCCTTCTGTACTTTCTCTTCTGTATTCTTTATTCATTGTGCAATTTAATCTGCACAAATTAACTGCAGAACCGCATGCTAATTACATGTATATCCAATTTATTATTGAAGTTAAGAAAGGAGCCTTTAAATAACTTCAATCGTCTTTACGGTTCAAAAGCTGTAATTGATTTTGAAAATATGATTTTTTTTTTCTGAGCAGAAGAAGAGATAAATTCTGGGGATGTTGTTCCTGGTGATCTGATCTACATCCCACCCCATGGCTGTATAATGAGCTGTGATGCTGCCCTCATTAGTGGAAACTGTATAGTGAATGAGAGCATGTTAACAGGTAAGCTCTTAATCCAGTGGCTCTTAGCTGAGCCCTTATGATGACACCCAAATTTCAAACATGTATCAAAATTAAAAATTATCAAACAAATAAATTCCTGGTACTACAAAATTTCAATATGGCACGAAATCGCATGAACCCCTTTTGTGTAGACAAAGGAGTTTGTCCAAGCTTTGCGATTGTTTTGAAATTACGGTGTCCGGGTTCATCGAGTATAATATAGTTGATTTCGAGTAATTTGTAATACATACCTGCGTGGATGACCTGATGAGTGCAGGTCGAAAAGCTTTGTATCATGTCTCTTTTTTTGTGCCATATTGAAATTATCAAACAGGTAATCGTAGCGCATGACTTATTGTTTACATTCCAAAATCTGCAAAAACATGGGGGAACAAGCTTTTGCCCACACTGGTCCTGCTCTGTGGAATAATCTACCTCTAGTTATTAGAAGTTGTAATTCTCAAGATTCATTCAAAAGCGGTCTCAAAACTTCCTTGTGTAATGCTTCCCATTGATTATTACATTTTTGTCTTGTATTTCTACTCTCTCATTCTACTCTGCCCCTAGAGCGCTTTACAAAGTAGATTTGGCACATTATAAATCATATGTAGTATTATTATTATTATTGATAGAAGTATTGCTCCCTAATATCTACATGTAACTTCTCATTTCATGAGTCCGTTTAAAATATTCAAAAAGAGGAGCAAGCTTTTCTCTGTCCAAATATATATGATGCCCCGCTACTAAATCTAATAATCCATGTTGGTTCCATGACCCTAAAGTGCAATTCTGTGTCGGTTTTATCACCCCCCCCCCCCATTATTGCGATTGTACATGTAGATGGTAATCTACATGTACATGTATGTACATATATATTGGTTTTATTACAGCTGACGCACATTTTCCCTTCCAGAAAAACCCAAATGCTCTCCCTGGGGGTTATGACTTCCATGTAAAAAAAATCCTGCTGCTTTAAACCTTTGCTTCTACTCCCTACATGTAAATGACACCAAACCACCTTTTCATTTTCAGGCTGTAGCAGCAGAATGACCTTTCTCACAGATTGCTTTTAAATATGGTCTATGCATGTATTAAATGAATAAACTTGATGAGGGTTCATTCAATTCAACTGAATTCAGCGCTCTTATTGCCCATTAGTAATGGAAATTTGCTTTTTACATGCTCAGCAGTGAATAAATGATAATGTAATCAATCTCTGTCACTATACACTAACATACATGTACTTGTATAACTAATGTAAACAAATATTGAATATGGTATCATACATGTATGAGTCCCATAGTATTCACTTTTATTATCTTTATTATAAAAAATATTTATGTTTCAAACTAGAGTGTGAACATCTACATGTTGTAACAGCAATCATCCAAAAGATACCATTACTTAGTGGGTAAAAACATAATAATCCAGTATCCATGATCAGGTAAGAATAATCATGTTTAATAATTTATGTGCTATATGGCAAGGGGTACTAAATCTATGCGGGCCCTAAAGCTACACAGCCCGCAAATACGCGGAATACGACGCGTTCAATGCACCAAACTTCGGGTGTGACTGAGCAACAAGATTATCATTTACGTTTGCCGAAAAGAATGAGTAATTTCCCTTTATTTTTGTAATATATATCACTAATTGGAATCGGGATGAAATTCACATCAGTCAGCTTCAAAATCAAGATTTGCATTCATTTCTTATGTGTGCATAGCTTTAGGACCCTTTCATTTTGTTTAAGAAAATTTGACACAGGCGTCGACATTGACTTGAAAATGAATGTTATTGACATTCGTCTGTCGTAATTTTCTCAGCGATTTAACTTAAGAATATGTACGATATATTTAAAAAATTCACATACACCACTGAAAAAAAAAAGACTTTTTAGGGGCTGGAAACAAAGTACATGTATGTAGCTTTAGGGCCCCCTATTATACAGATTCTAAATAGCCATTTAAAGAGTTGGAAGAGTAGATTTTGCAGAAATCTGTATTCAGATTTATCCCTCTAGTCTTTGTTTTTTTCACATTTTTCAATTCAATTTTTCAGGAGAGAGTGTACCGGTGACCAAAACACCCCTCCCTTGCCCTCCCGCTACCGAGGGAGAGCCCCCACAGTACTATTCCCCGGAGGGTCACAAGAGGCACACCCTGTTCTGTGGCACCAAGGTCATCCAGACCAGGTATTATGGCTCTGAGAAGGTCAAAGCTGTTGTTGTACGAACAGGTGAGTCTTCTATCGTTCTCCAACACATGCTACAGTATACTATTAATACATGGTTGGGAGTGCGTTGGTGCGATCTGGCAACACAAAGGTTTTTATCGTGGTGTACTATACGCACGAGGCGCAAGCCGAGTGTGTTTGACACCACGATAAAAAACTGCGTGTTGCCAGATTGCACTAATGCAGGAACTCACAACCATGTATTAATAGCTTTATAAAACAGGTCGGCAATATGATTATGAAGTCTATGAAAAAATATGGTTACGAACCCGATAGAAACGCCAAGAGTCGCACAGTCATGGAGGCTGCCATTTGCTTTCCTGGATGACATCACAGAAGCGCAGCCAACAAAAGTCATGCGCGTTTCAGTGCGCGCATGTAATCCCTGCGCTAAAATGACAATTAAACTACAGTCAAACCTGTCTTAGCGGCCACCTGTCTATAGCGGCCACCTGCTTATAGCGGCCACCAAAAAATCCCCCGCAGGAAATTACTGTGTTGTAGACCCTGCATATAGCGGTCACCTGCCTAACGCGGCCAGCGGCCACCCATTATGTATCCCTCGGACAATATCTGACCGCGTATAGCGGCCACTATTATCGAGTCGAGCCGTAGCTTCATGCACAAAAAAGTAGTTTTTGTCATAGGCGCGATGTGTTTACCGAGTCCTAGCTCAGTCACACTCTCCCACAAACGTCGTGAATAGATTCTACAATGGCCATGAAGATCTAATAGTTTCACCACATTGCCGACTAATTAGAGATTAAAAGTCTTTTTAGTAAGAATTAAGCACTAGTATTGTTCGTTTACGTAATCTTCGCACCATCCAGCTGCAATCCCCTGCACTTTAGTTGTATTGTTCTCCTAAGCTATAGCGGTCGGCATTGCATTGATATTGATCGCCATTGCGCAATAGCGCAGGCTCGTACACTTCAATATAATTTTTTATTTTTAAAAGATTTATAAAAAAAAAATTTTAAAGCGTTAAAACTTTTGAAAAAAATAATAAAGGAGTAATTCTCTTTGAAAGTGAAAATAATAAAATACTACCCAAGTTTTATTTTTTTTAAAGATAAATAATAACGATTTCATGTACGAGAGATTGTCCTGCTGAAAAACGGCGTGAAAACTCGACTTGGATCGTCCACCGGCGATATCCAGACCATTCTCGACGTTCGCACTTTCGACGAATGCAAGCGAGCACCTTCTATCGCCTGTTCTCAAAAACAGTTAAAACTTCTTTTAAACCATTCAAAAGGCAAATATTTATTGAATGAAAATTGATTGCACGATTTTATTCAAAAGATAAACTTATTATTGTAATTTTTTGACAGGAAGCAAAAGCATGATTAGACATCGTTTTTAGACTATAAAAATCAAGAAAAGCAGTCTACCGCGGGTGGTACGTACGTGGTAATTTGAGGGAAAATTCATTTTACACAGATTGCTCGTATATCTATTGTTTTTCTCATTTATTGACAACAAAGCATATTATTTTAGCATTTATATATCATATGACATATTATACGTCAAATCTGTTGATCTATAGCTTGTTTTCCTAACTGATATATATGGATGCATGTACACTAACTTTGTTGCGTGTAACAGTGTATGTGCAAAAAAATAAAAATGGCCGCCGACCTGTCTATAGCGGCCACCTGTCTATAGCGGCCACTTTTTCCGTTTCCCTTCGGTGGCCGCTATAGACAGGTTTGACTGTACGCGATTTCATTGCGTTTTAATTTTGCACGCACCAGAGGAACGCGTACACGCAGCTCAGCCGTGGTTTAGAGCCTTTTTGCCGTATGTTATCTCTTTTTTTTTTGCACGGTCACATGGTGTTATTGACCAATCTGGATGGCTACATTCTTGAACCCGTTTTATAATGACAACTGCTCTGCAAGCAAAAAGCCAGGTTGTAATTAATACATGGTACAAATGACCCTGAAATGACCCAATTTGTACGCGTTTAATACAATTGGTTTAGATAATTAATACAATTGACCTTTGTCTACACATACGCAAATTGTAATTACGAACTGGCTTATTGCTTGCACTAATTGAATTCCTAACTAGAATGTATAAGTGATCAATGAGAGTACTTTTTTCTTGCTCTTTCGGTTAAAATTTATAAAAATTAATTGAAGTATAATTTTTAACAGTATATGTAGGAAAGCGTAAAATCAAAGAGGCATGGAAAAACAATTTGCACTGTTAATAATGCCAAAAAGATTGTGATGGTAGTGATTAGAGTATACGATTGCTAAGCATGTGTACAATCAACGTTGAAACTGAAATGACAAAGTAAATGAATTAATAAATTGTGGTGCATTGTATTGAAAAATTATCCTATATGTGTCAGACAAAATACAATGTATTATATCTCAAAATGTATACAAAGCTAAATGTGATCGATAAAAGTTGTGACATATAAACATTTTTTGAGATATCTTGATGTGTTTTGTTTTTGTATTATTACTTCGTTTTGAAAACCTTTTTTATTACTATATTTAAGTGAAAGTAAACTGTAATTAATTTGATTAATTAATCATTGTTACATGTATGTTTCTTTTTGTACAAACAGGGTTTTCTACAATGAAGGGTGAGCTTGTTAGATCTATCCTGTTTCCTAAACCAGTTGGATTCAAATTCTACTCTGATTCTATGAAGTTCATTGGGATTCTTGCAATACTGGGTAAGTGTTAATACGTTCATCTGTTGTTTCCATTTCTTGTTTTAAAGTGTACTAATCACCAGAAAATATTTTGCTCTGTATGTAAGGGGTTCTATGTTGCCATACTATACTCAGGGATGCCACTTTTCAGATAAAAGTAAGAATTCCTACTTTTTCAACATATTTTTAGCCATAGAAAACCACTTTTTATGTACACAAGGGCCCATTCTAGATGATTTTTCCTACTTTTTTATCAATTCCAAGTGGCATCCCTGTATAAAAATATGAGCTTTAGAAGTTGATTCTATAACGAGATATTGCAAGTTGAAATATACTCCCCGTAAACATTACAGCGATCTTTGAGGAGACTAGTCGACACACCTGTATGTGCTGGCATAGGATAAAGGCCCGCGTGGAACCCAACTCCTAGTTCGGTTCTGCGGGACAGGGTTTTTATGTTTTCCTTTATTTCCATAATACTCCTTACCCGTAATACATGTAGACAGTTTATTTCACGATGCAGTTGCATAATCATTTACATCTTTTACCCTCTTGTTCACAGTTTTCAAGCAGATTCAAGTGCATGTGTAAAAGCATTTTTGTCATTGTTTGTAGGTATAATTGAACTTTCTTTCTTTCATTCTTTGTCCTTTCAGCTACGATTGGAATTGCATACACAGTGGCGATTTTGGCAATTAAAGGTGTAAGTATTACTCCAGATTATCTTGGCTTTAATATTGTGGCTTATATGATCTACATGTAGACACAGACTAACCATAATGCGATATGAAAATAATTTCACTATATTTATATTTATTCATTACAAGGATTAAGGTATTAGTACTGGTCAAAGTGAATTAGTTAGATTTCATTCATTTTAGTTGACTAATGGTCAATTCTTGCCTTGGTGGGGGGGGGGGGGGGGGGGGTTGTGTAAAAATAAGTGGAGTATAGTTCAAGAAAATTCTCATTGTAATCATGTTAAATTACTCCTCAACAATAATTCCTGTGATGAAAATTAATTTGCTACTTTTAAAGCTGAGGGGCTGGATGTTTACAAAGCTTTGGACATCATCGCATTGTGCGGTTAATTCATGCATTGAATATGATTTTGTCGAGTATCTCAGTATAAAAATGATCCTGATTATTTGTGTTTCACTTTCGTAGGCCGAGATATCAGACATAGTCTACAAAGCTCTGGACATCATCACAGTGGCCGTGCCCCCATCCCTGCCGGCTGCCATGACAATAGGGACGGTGTATGCCCAGCAGAGGTTGAAGAAAGGCAAGGTGTTCTGTATCAGCCCACAGAGGATAAACGTTTGTGGCAAACTCAAACTTGTCTGCTTCGACAAGGTAATTGTTTAACCTGTTAAGTGTGAAGCCCAAGATAACACTTGATGAAATCCGTTGGAAATGTGTTTTGAACGGAAAATATAAATAAATATTAAATATAAATAAAGTGTTGAGATGTAATAATGAAATTATCCGAGAGTTACGGATAATCACTCTCCTTTTTTCAAATTCTTCTTTAAATCCTTATTTTATTCTCACTTCTGCAAATATATTTTGTATGATGGCACTGTCTACAATTATATGTGAATTGAAGAGGAACGTTCCTTTATAGTATACATGTACCATAGAAGAATCACTCAATACATTTCAGAAGAATTTTCAAAGATGTTACTGAATCTTGGTACTTCTAATTTGCATCTAGAGTTCCTTTCATGCAACTTATGAAACATCTGTATTAAAACAACATAAATACATTTAATCTTGACTGTTGATCATGCATCTTTTCAATCATGTAAAACTATAGACTGGGACACTGACGGAAGATTCCCTGGACCTTTGGGGCGTGGTGCCCCTCCTGGACCAGACCTTCCTACCGGCAGTGCAGGCAGCCAGCACCCTTCCTAGAGGGCCATTCCTAGCAGCTATGGCCACCTGTCATTCGTTGACTAGGATTGATGGGGAACTGGTGGGAGACCCACTGGATCTCAAGATGTTTGAAGCAACCGATTGGGTAAGTCTTCAGTTTGTTGCTTACCCCACAGAATGTTGCCAATTCAAATATTGGTCACTGATCCGGACCAAATGTACGACGCATGTCACGCACAGCAACAATCGTGTGATGAAATAAATTCCAGATCAAATGTCACACCACCAAGTTGTTTTGTGCCCAACGGAAGGGTGGGAATGCAAATATTTGTCACCAATTGGGTACCAAGTTTGTACGAGACACGCTACACTGACAATTGCTTCGTAGTCAATTACTTACCCGAGTCCTAACTTTAACCATGAACTCAGCACTGTACCTGAACATGACCTTACAGTAACCCTTTCAGGACAGGAATTAGTTAAGGGCTGAATTGATCACAGTTTGTTCTTCAAATTGGCAACTATAATTTTTTTTCTTTTAGTGCTAAGGTGCATGGTTCTAATAAGGTGTTATGTCTTTGAAACCAATATACATGGTTATGGATTTTGTCAAAAAGTTGATGAAATTGCCAATTTTGATAAAAGCAATGATTTTGAACCTCTCATTGTGTTACATGTACCATTTTAAGAATTGTAAAATTCTTGGCATCAAACGCATAATGGTCATCCAACAAAAGTGGACATCGTGTGTGCAGAAACTTTTGCTCTTTCTCCTCATCCATCTGGTATATTTCTTAGAGCTCTGAATCAAAAGTTATTGAACCAAACCAAAATATGTGGTCAGTTTTCTCGAAAGGGTTGAAGATTTGATCATGTCCAGAGCTTAAAATTTCATGCATTTGGTCTATAATTCTACATATTACGTTTATTATGAAGTAATAAGACTTTTCTCTTCATCTCTATCCCTTTTTAAAGGAGAATTAACCTCAAACAATAAAGACAATAGTGTTCAAAGGTGTTATTTATTCCTACTTGTTAGACTATATGGCTTCGCGTCAAAATATACAAGATCGATACGAATCAAGATTTTCTGAGCAAAATTTATCATCTGCTAGCAATATGTATCGTCTGCTAGCAATACATGGGGGCTGCCATTTTTTTTATGTGTACAAGAAGATTTTCTTAATCCAAATGCCCAATTGCCTTTTTCAAAATTAAAAACCCATTTGAGATTTAAAATATAGAATAGATATGTCAATTTATTTTTAAACTGAAGATTTCCTTATATATTTCTGTTGAAAATCGATATTCACTTAATATAAATCTATTTTCTAGATACTGTGACGCAATGGACGGAGCAAATTAATTCAAATTTTATGGATGCTTCTTCCCTGAGCATCTATAGCGGCAAACTATGCATTCACCTGCTTTCGGATAATGGGACTTGAAAAGTCAGAATGCATGCTGCATATATTATGTTCTGCTCTGTTTGGCAAACCCCAAGAAAATAGATTTTTGTTAAGCAAAACCAGACAATTTAAAAGTATCATTATAAAGATTTAATTTTTATAAATCATGTAAACACCCACTTTATATTTTTCGTCACATATGGGATTTTAGGTAATGAATAAAATCAATTTAGGTCTTGGATTCAAAATATCTTCCGGAACATTTCTCAATGGTTCATGTACAAATCCAAATCAGCAAGAAAATGGCAGCCCCCATGTAAATGAGTAGTAGACGATACCCGGGTGTTGGAATATCTTTATTATACCCTTTTCTGATATCTTATTGGAAAATGATTTAGGCCAATAAGTAGGAATATACTACACCTTTCAATATAAGTAAATTTGTACTCAGGGGTTAATTCTCCTTTAAGACAAACTTAAAGCCTTTCACATCATGCTAAAAAAATAGAAAATGATGTACATCTGTACTACAGTTTCATGACTATTTCATGCAGTACCTTTATGTGAATATGTTTCTTCCTTTAAACTTGATTTTTGACAAGGAATTGGAAGAACCAGGTCCTGATACCAGCCGTTTTGACACCCTCATACCAACTGTTGTCAAACCCAAAACCAATGACACGTTATACGCAGCAAGTGCAGAAGGAGAGGTGAGATTGGTATTCATTCATCGATTTGTTTATTTAATATTTACTGCTAGGTTGATACTATTCATGATTAGCAGCCATTGACTTAACTGCTCATAATTAAAAAATTTGAAAATGCATAAAGATACATCTGTAATAAACGTAATGAAAGATGTTAATATACAACATATCCATGGAAAATATTTTCTGCTAATCTTTCAATGAAACTGCATTTAAGCCAAAATTACTCTCTTGGAAGCTTATTGATGGCATTTGTACACAAAGGGTTTTGCCCTTGTACAGTGTTTAATAGTGTGGACCCAGATATATTTGTTCTGTTATGTGCCTCTTTTTCAGGAGGAGTTTGAGATCGGGGTAGTACGGCAGTTTCCGTTCACATCTAGTCTGCAGCGCATGTGTGTCATCACCAGGACGATGGGTGCCAAACACATGGATGTATATGTGAAAGGAGCCCCAGAAATGATAGCTTCATTATCAGATCCAAGAACTGGTATGTTGGATCCTATTATCTCTTTTTTCTTTCCTTTCACAAGCTTACCTCTTCTGTGCGACGAATGTTATTTTCATATTCATTGTTGATTTGCATGATATATGGAATCCTCAGCAAGTACTGCTACTTACTTGAGCTGCACCCAAAATTATGCATATCATATTTAACCTTATAAAGACTAGGGGGAGGGGGCATCATGCACCCGCTTGAAAATTTGTGATCACTTTGCAACAAAGAAAAAGAAATCCACATTCTTCCAAGACTTTTTTCCTGCAAGTCTCTGATGACAGGGATAACATCATATGATTTGTGAAAAGCTTGGATATATACGTTTGTAGTAAGCACTATACATGTGTGTTCAATGTCAAGCACTTTGATGGTTTTGCACCGACAGTGCCTGAGGATTTCCAGGAGGTGTTACAGAACTACACGCAGCAGGGATTCAGAGTTCTAGCCCTTGCATGGAGACAGATGGATCCAAAGTTCTCCTGGCATCACGCCCAGAAAATACAGAGGTAATCCTCTCTTCTTACCTCGTCTCAAATCCTGAATAATCCATTTGTGGTTAAAGTCTTTTGACATTTTTTTAAAATAATATTTTTACCAGAATTCACAAATGCCTACTACAGTTGATTGTTAATGTTTTTTTATCAGTCAGTAAAGTACATTTGTTTCTGCCTATCAGAATAGAGATAGTGGGTTTGAATCAAGCCAAGGCAGATGACTAACCCCTTTGTTTGTTAGAATCACATACTTTAAAGGCAGCTGTGGGGAAGTCAGTATTGCCTAAGCCCTATTCACTTGTACAAAAAGTTTGGGCATCAACGCGTTTGTCGGACTACTGTGTGATTACATTTCGGACTGCACAAAGCCGTTTGTGCTCCGCAGGGCAACGGCATGATCAGGTAATGATCACGGTGCCCTCTCACGGCATAAAAATGTCCACAATCTGCGGTTGAGTATCCCTTTAAAAGAACTGAACACAAATATATGTGTATATGGGACTACATGCACATGTGTTTTCAAAATGTCCAAACTTTTAACCCTTTTCAGGTCATATTTAGGAATAAGAGGGAATTTTAAGATCAATCTCTATCATGTGACATTTCTGCTATGATGTTCTGCTAAATAGGTATAAAAAGAATGAGAAAGCTTGTCATCTTCAACAAAACTCAACTTTCTCTTTGAGTATGCGCTTCCCCTTCCAGACACAGTTGATGCTTCGTAAATAATATTTTTCCTTTTGTTTGTTTTCAGAACGGAAGTCGAGTGTAATCTGAACTTCTTGGGCCTATTGATAATGCAGAATGCTCTCAAACCCGTCACTACAGAAATCATCAAACAACTCAATGATGCCAATATACGCACCGTCATGGTAACTGGTAAGTAATCATACAAAGATAATCATACCTGCATATACATGCATAAATTTCTTTTATTTGATTAATATTCATTTATTTATTCCATATGGTCTTTTACAAAGTACTTCGATATAATTGATTCGCCAAGGTTTACCATAATGTTTTCAAGAGTCGGATATCACATTTAAATACAAATGTACATTTGGATACTTTTGACTGTGACATATGTATTTACTTGATATTGATTTTTGGAACCTAATTGGGAGGTGATGGTTATGAGTTTAAATTGAAAATCTTGAACATATTTGTAAATGTTACTTGATTTAGGGAAACAACACTACATGACATTATTGGCAAGTGACATCTTGTTTTTGTCTAGCACATTTTATTGACAGCCTACCAGCCTACAATAGAGGTGTCGTAGTCGAGTGGTTTAAACACTTGACTGGAGATGGGAAGGTCGTGGGTTCGAACCACGGCACGGCACTACTGTTCTTTGGCAAGACATTAATCTACATTTGCCACTCTCCACCCAGGTGTTAAATGGGTACCGGCAGGAATTAATTCCTTGAATGCTGTGAGCACCGAAATCGGTAGCCTAGCTAGAGCCGGGGTAATATTGGAGAGCCTTGAGCACCATTCATGGTGGATATGAGCGCTATATAAATATCCAATATTATTATTATTACTATCGTATACAATGTGATTTTGGTATGACACACATTTCCTATAGACTTCTGCATGACTCATCTTACCCTGTAGTTTTCTATGGGTTAAATTGATTACTGTATATTTTCAATCTTCGCTCTGCTCTTATAAGGGTATAATACGAAAGATAAAAAGTGGGGATAACAGAATGTACAGGTGTATCTATCTACATGTATCTGATTTTCTGGTTAAATAATTTTTCATATTTTCTTTATAATTGAATGTATCATACATAGGTGAGAAATGTTAAACTAGGAAACAAGCATTTTTTACTTTTAAGGGGATGGAGAAAAATCCAAATGTAGAAGTCAATTGAATGGTAGAATACAGGTGTTGTTAATCAACTTGCTTTCTTTTCACTGCTGCCTTTTGAGGTAGGCAGCAAGGACAAAGAAAGTTTGTTCAACTTTTGCATTGTTTCTTTCATGATATCTATCATACTTATCTGGGTCAATCACCCCCCCTGCGTGCATTCCAACTTGTTTACCCGAAGATAGTCAATTTCACCCACATCAGCGATGACATATAAAATTTCATTTACAAGTGCAATCTACCCTCAGCATTCATTCCTTGTTAATTACATCTCACTGAATAGTGCAGTGTTGATTTCACTGGTTCATTTCATAGTTCATTGTTGATTTTGTCCTGTAATGTGCACCACAGGAATTTCATGCCACCTGTCGTGTCAAAAGTTGGTGGCATAGTGAATTCACATCCTTGGAAGGTCATTTGAAGGTGAAATTTAGTGGATTGATGAATTTTCATTTCATAATTGAATTGTATTGTATTGGTTTATTGTCATAAAAATCATTAAACATGCAGCTAAAAGGACATTCATCAGTTATTCCCTAATTCATCCTCAAACGTGAATAAAATATTAACTCCTAAAACGCAACCCTAATCCCTGTGAAGACCTGAAAAGCAAAATAATACATATAATATATAGAAACATATATATTAACTTTATATATATATACATATATACATTAACTTTATATATATGGAAACATATACATTAACTTTATATATAGGGCTGGACCTAGCTTTGATGGCAACGACAGACGGCAAAACACGTGCAAGTTTTTTGGAGTTACTTCATACTTATACATCTTTTCAAAATAATGTATTCATTGTGATATGATTATCCAGTTATTATTATGCAATCTGCTAATTCTTTATCTGGACGATTTAGCAACGTCCGCTGCTGAAGAATCGGACAAGGTCAATGACGATTCACTTCTTCTCACCCTTGCACCACACCTGTGGTCATTCAACCTGCAAATACATTCCTATATGTGTATGCAAATAGGGATTAGTCTCGCCCTTCTAAGGAAATACATTTATTCCCTAATTCGTCCCTCAAACGTGAATAAAATATTTCCTAAAATGCAACCCAAATCCCTGTGAAGACCTGAAAAGCAAATTTAACTTTATATATTGGTTCGATGGCAACACCATCCCAGGTAAATCATTAAAGAGCGGGCCTGAAAGATGAATTTCGCGATTATGACAATCTTGGTCTATATAAATATCAAGATGAAGAAATTTTGGCTTGAATCACTGACAAATTCCTTTTTATTTCAGTCATTATATTCATTTCATCTCAATAGGCTAATTCTTTCCGTGTAACATAACAGTCCAGAAAACATGGACAACAAATTTACAGAGATATAGTTTCAAACTGTCTATTAATATGCTGATGACTTTAATATATTAGCGTAGCTCTCAGTGGGATTTTGTTCTCAATTTTTTAGCTTATTGTTAATATACCCTGCATCCTTGACAGAAAGAGTATATTGACATGGCACAAAATGATCAGAAATGTGGATATTTGTTTGGTTATCAAAAGTTAGGTTCATTTACTTCATTGAAAATCAAAATTATCCATAATTATCTTGATTCCTATGATATTTTAGAGTAATAAATTCTATTCTGTAATTGGCTGCTTTAAAATTTTGCATAAAAAATGTGAAAACACTATTTTCAATAAAGTGCTAAGTTCGGGTCATCTGTTATAATATTATTCATACAATTATATAGAACATGACATGACTTCAGCTTCCCAAAATTTGCATGCGTTAAAACCCATCAGTATAGTGGCGACGATTTGTCTGTCACTCACCTGCTCCATCATTTCCATCTGCTGTAATTTGCTATATGTGTAGCAAAGTGATTTCCACAAGCTATACTCTCTTCAACAAGTAACTTTAATGGTACTTAAAGAACTTTTACACTTTTCTTTCATTAATATTGACATCATACATATAAGTATTTGTAATTGTTAACGAAAATAGTCACCATATGCTCTTATATAGGGCCCACCGGCTATCAACATATCCTGAGTTGGATAGTTAAAACCTAACAAAATATTTGCATAATTATTCAGCTATTTGAACTGATTCATTCTGAATTAAACTTTGGCAAGCATTCGACGGTTAATTGTTGTAATGCATCATTCATTATGATTTTACAGTGACATTCTATTCATTTGGTTAGAAAAATAGGAAAAAATAAGTATTAAGTCAAAGTGTAAAATATTGATTTTTAACTACATGTAAATGTAATATTGATTTAATTGTTAACTATATCATTCACTATCGAATTAGACTTGATAACTAAATATGAAAATAAACAAATTTGAATTCAGAAATATCAGTGATTGAAGTTAAGGGGGCAAAGATTATATAGTTTTGATTTGTTTACATGTATTAAGTGAATTTTTTTGTTATTGATGGCATTCACATCAGTAAAGTGTTGATACATGTATATTCATAGTATATGCCTAAATGAGTAAATTCATTTGAATAAAATGCTGTACAACTACTCACCAATTTGCATTACAAAGAAAACATCATTAAGAACTGTTGGACAAACTATACGAATTATTACTGATCATATTGTTTTGAAACTTGGTGGTCTACTCTAATACTGTAATAGAAATTGATGTGTTGAAATTTTTTTTTTAAATATCCTTTTAATTATGTTATATGAAGTTTTATTCAAATAATAATATGCAGGACAGCCTAATGACATGTATGTATTCATGCTTTTATAATCAGAAAACAAAAAGAGATCTTCAAAAATCGTTCAATAGAATTTATAGGTTTCATATCACTTATGCTACAGACCAAATGTGAGCAATCTGCACATTTCCTTTCTGACTCAATCTTTGTCCCTAATTTGTTCAGGGTTCGGGATGATTTTTTTTTGAAGAAAACACTCAATGTCATTGAATGCCATGATATACTTGCATTTCTAACCATAATTCAACATACTTGTTGGGCTTTATTCGACATGAAAATTAAGATTATAGTATTTCACACATCCCTTAATTAAGTGAACTTGAAAGCAAAAAATTATTTTTGGGAACCAAAATCTCCCTTATTACTATCTTTACCCCCTTAATGCCGATCTGAAATGACTTAATATCTTTTGTAGCATCGATACAAGACTTGAGCCTTCTGCTCCTCCAGCCCAGTGGCCGGCGAACACATCCCCATGCATGTGGGATAGTTCATATCAAAACTTGAGCCTTCTGCTCCTCCAGCCCAGTGGCCAGCAACTCATCCCCATTGGGATAGTTCATATAAAAACTAGAGCCTTCTGCTCCTCCAGCCCAGTGGCTAGCAAGCACATCCCTTGTGGGATAGTTCATAAGTACATGTACTTTCACAATGAAACATCAACTGAGTTTAATTCCATTTGACTTATAAATACAATTTATACATAGTGGAGTAAACATAAGCATTCAGCTCTTTTGTTTTCTTTTTTTTTTGTAGGCCTAGTAGTAAACATTTCTTTTGGCTAGAAAATAAAAAAGTGTAAGTAATGTCAAAAGTCATAACATATTGACTACCTATAACTGGCAATTAGTGTTTAACTAAACACAAGTTTAATTGAAAAAAAAAATAAAAAATAGATGGCTCAATTTAACAGACCAATCTGAAACGATTTATATTCCTTAATTCCAGATGTACAAGACTGAGCCTCCTGCTCAATCAGCCTAGTGACTAGTATTATTTTCACTTGAATGGGAAATCTCCTTTATGGAATTTTCAGCTATAACTTTTATTCATAGCATCATGCATGAAAATACTGGACAGTGCTCTTGACAGAGTTTTGTCAATATTTTTCCTTATGTACCAAAATGCAGTACATCATAAGCAGGTGGAAATATACTTTTCAAAGTGGGAAACGTAAGTATTCAGAAAGCTCTTCTATTAATTTTGGGTGTAATTTTTGTCAATGGCCATCACCCATGTGCTAATTCCGAATAGCGATAACCATGCTCCTCTTTAAAAGAGGGTTCAGAATCTTCATTCTTTCACAATAGAAAATGAATCATTAGTAACATAATTAAGCAATTCCATTCAAGGTCCATCAATTATTTCTGAAATGCTTTCAACCTCTGTAACAAAGCCCTTGACAACTTCTCTGGCTTGTCAAGAATTCACTGACTATAATTATAAGCAATTATAAAGTCATTGTAACTATTGCAATTTACACAAGAATTTTTTACAGGTGATAACCATGCTCTTTAACAAAGGGTTCAGAATCTTCATTCTTTCACGATAAAAAAGAATCATTGGTAACATAATTAAGCAATTCCGTTCAAGTTCCATCAATTATTTCTGAAATGCTTTCAACCTCTTTAACAAAGCCCTTGACAACTTCTCCCGCTTGTCAAAAATGCACTGACTATAATTATAAGCAATTAAGTCATTGTAACTATTGCAACATACACACGAATTTTTTACAGATGTAGAAATGCGGTCTAAGAAATTTTGAACCCATGCCCATTATAAAGAAAAAAAAAAATTCCTTCACCAACAGCTTCAGGGTATATTATAATTAGTGAAAAGGGCAGGTTGCAGCTTTTCAAACTGAAAACAGTAGAAACCCAACACAGTCAATAATTAAAATACTGACAATAAACTTCCTTTATGTAATTTTAGTAACATTCAGATCTCTATATTCATCATATTCAATAGCCTCAATTTCGAGTAGGGCAGTATTCTGGTATTGCTGACCCTTATAACCTCTGGGCTTGGATGGTCAGACTCTTGTTTCTGAATTTTTTACATGTGTAAATGTATAGATACTACACTGACTCTGTAAATTGAATATACAAGCATGACTATTATCAAGATAATGTGATATTCAAATGGAAATTTCCAGTGGAAATATGCATCATGTACTGTTATACTATGCTTAGCACATATACTTCCATTAAATTACATTCACATACATGTAAGGCTGTGCCTTCTGCTGTTGTCATACACATAATACATAATTAACTCACCATATTCACACCATGACACTATTCAATATATCTTCGCAAATGACTTTCTGACTTATCTGTATTGCATGCATTCAGAATCCATGTTGCACTTCTTCAGATCCGTGATACCGCCTCAATTAAAACTTTTCTTTGCACCGGGAACTATCTGCTTTCTCCACATTTCAGATTCATTATCTTGATCTTAATCGTGGTAAATATTCAGCGACCTGTGTTGTCAAGCTGGAGGAATTTTGCGAATTATTGTGATATATTCTTGGCGAGCCAAAACTAAATTCTGGATGTAGATTGAGGTTAATTTAACATGGAACAGATTTAACGATGTCTGCCGCTGAAGAATCGAACAAGGTCAATGACGATACACTTCTTCTCACCCTTGCACCACACCTGTGGTCATTCAACCTGCAAATATACATTCCTATATTTGCAAATAGGGATTAGTCATGCTCTTCTAAGGAAATACATTTATTGATATATGTAAATACATACATGCAAGACCGACAACATTCATTTCCCTACTTAGTTATAAATTTCTAGTGTTGATATTGCTTATGATGCCTCAAATGTGAATGATGCAATACATTCTTGATGAAGTAATTAATTTAGAATTCATGTTGTCCCAATGCAAGAGCAGAAATCAGTGTTCATGAAATCACATATTGATTTGAGAAGCAGTGAACCACTTGATTGGTCTACTGGACCCCTCTGTGATTGTCTCCTGATTTAGCTTTTAACAAATTTGTAAATATCGGATGGGACAATTGTTCACATTTTACATCAAATCTATAGACAATCCCCCCCCCCAAAAAAAAAATAAATAAATAAAAAATAAATAAATAAATGAAAATAAATGATATTAAAAAATTTAAAGAAAACAATTTTAAAAGATAAAATTAATAAAGAAAAAAAAGAAAAAAAAAAGAAGAAAAAAAAGAGCTATTCATTATTTTCAGAGAAATCACATTTCTTGATATTGTACAAAAATTACCCTGTATTGATCAGTTAGCAAAATCAAATGCTGTTAATTATTAAGAGGCCTTGTGGGGGAAAAAATAGAGAAAAAAAAGAAGAAAACGGTTAGTTACACATTGCAAATTTTCTAACTTTACTTTCATGTGGTTTTTATGCTTCCCAATACAGGTGACAACATGCTGACGGCTATCAGCGTTGCAAGGGATTGCGGGATGGTCGGTCGTAAGTCAAAGGTCATCGTCATCAATGCCCTGCCACCCCAAGCTGACCTACCTGCTCGTATAGAGTGGAGTTATGACACCATGCCTGATAGAAACTCTGAGTGCCTTTCATCCAATTCAGAAGTGAGTTCAGTGTTAACCTGTTCGCTACGGGAACCGAATGATCCCTGTACTGTAAAAGTGGATATTTTCGCGTGATTAATTTTTCGCGCTCGGCTGAGTAAAGTGAATTTCGCGTGTTTTTAATTTCGCCGACGCGCTAGGCTCATGGGCAAAAGAATACATACACAAATATTCGCGTGTTTTTATTTTCGCGCACGTTTCATGCTGCGCGAAATGCGCGAAAATTTCCACACCGCGAAATATTCCACGTTTACAGTATTAAGTCTAAGGGAAGGACAGAATTCAGTAGTTAAAAGGTTAAAGGGATACTCAATCGCAGATTGTGGATGTTTTTATGTCGCGAGAGGGCACCGTGATCGTTACCTGATTCATGCTGTTGCCCCAGGGGGTCGCAAACCTCAGACAGACCGCGTAACATGCACGCTCTGCCTGAGCTTGAGCTCTCGTGCGATATTCGGTCGGCTTTGTGCAGTCCGGATTATAATCCCAGCAGTCCGACGGACGCGTTCGACGCACAAATTTTGTGTACGAGTGAATGGGGCTTACGCAATCCTGACTTTCCCCACGGCCGCCCGGTGGCGTATCCCTTTGAAGGTGAAGTCCAGCCTAGCATCAAGGGGGTCCGCCCGCTAATCATAAGGACTGCTATTCATAGAAAACCGCTATTCATTGAACACGCGTTATGAATAGAGTCCTTATGAATAGTTAAGAATAGTGGTCCTTACGAACGGAGGTCCTTATGAATAGCGAGGTTATTTGTCTATGGTTTGCTCACTAATCGTAAGGACCGCTATTCATTTAACACGCGTTATGAATAGAGGTCCTTATGAATAGTGGTCCTTATGAACGGAGGTCCTTATGAATAGCGAGGTAATTTCTCTATGGTTTGCTCACAATTCATACAAAACCGCTATTAATTTAGTCATGGTTATGGATAGCTGTCCTTATGAATAGCGGTCCTTGTGACTAACGAGGTTACCCTGCATCAAGTGGGGTTTAATCAAACAAAAGTAAAGAGAGAAACAGATAAGGTAGCTTTGCGAAACGCAATGGCTTGTAAAGATGCGGGAAAGACACATAAAGCAAATTTGCTAGTTTTTTCTGTGCATCCCAAAATCACAATCACAAAACTTATCTGAATAAAAGTTTTATGTTATTCAAAGTGCTCAATTCAGCCATTGGGCTGCCATGTGGATTTTGATAAATACCATTTCAATTTCATAGAGTTAAATACAAATTCTACATGCTAAAATTTCGGTTCCGCCTCTACAGAATAAACTATTGATTTTGCAAAAGTTTGTCATATGGGTCTTTCTTGAGTTTTTACGTGCCATCACGTTTTGCTTAGATACCGTAGCAAAAGTTTGAGGAAAATGTGATGAAGGATAAGAAAATTATGTAGTTTAAAAAACTTATTGATCAAACATGAACTCGTTCCCTTTTGATCCGCGATTTAATACTAAAAAATGCTCAAGGGATTAAAAAGGCCATATAGAAGGGCTTAGTCCAAAAGGGTGGGTAGCGTCGCGTTGTGTCGCGCCACCATTCGTCCAAAGCCCCCCCCCCCCCCCCCCGCGATTTGGCCGAAAGGGTGCGTTGGGAGCGTCGGGTCGTGTCAGGTCGCGTCGCATTGACTGGAACGCCACCATTAGTCCTAAACACCCCCGGTTTTACCAAAAGGGTGCGTTGACTTTTTCTAACTATTGTTATTATCAGGGGCGGATCCAGGATTTTATAAAAGGTGGGGGGGGGCACAGAAATGCAGGTCTGTCATCAGGGGTGGATCCAGGATTTTGTAACAAGGGTGCGTTGACTTTTTCTAAATATTGTTATCAGGGGCGGATCCAGGATTTTGTAAAAAGGTGGGGGGCACAGAAATGCAGGTCTGTCATCAGGGGTGGATCCAGGATTTTGTAACAAGGGGGGGGGGGCACAGAAATGCAGGGCTGCCATCAGGGGCGGATCCAGGATTTTGTAAAGTGGGGGGGGGGGGGGGCGCAAAAATGCAGGGTTGTCAACTTTGGATGGAGATCCGTATCGCTCAGGGGGGGGGGGTGGCAAGAATTGTTTTTTGCCAGCCGTCCAAAAGTCGCTCAGTGGGGGGGGTATCAGATTTTATGGGGTCCACTTTTCCTCCCATAATTCTCTGACAAACAACAAAAAACAAACAAAAAATGTTTATCAGTTCTAAAGGGGTGGGGGGGGGCAGAGCTGCCAACTAGTACGGATTTTCCGTAATTGGTACAGAAATTAACCATCATTACGGAATGTCGCCCAAAAATTATGGATTTGAAGAAATTTGATTATGCACTATTCGTATTTTACGTTGCGCACATGTATTTGTTATCACTCATACTTTCACACTCATATTGTATTATTTTCGCTGTTCCCGGAACTCCGCACTGTGTACATACCTAAAGTGCATACAGAAAGGAGACTGCGAACGTAGTTTCACTGCACTGCACACGCAAACTTCTACATGTAGCTCAAGCTATGAGCTCAAGCGCTAGCGGTGCGGGCTGCTCTTACACACCGAGGCGTTAGGCAGCCGGCCAGCCTAGCCCGCGGGAGGCACGGCGCGGCTGCTGCTTGCGTACTTTTCTTTCAAAAGGAGGGGGGCACGGGCCAGGATCCGTAAATCCACCACTGTCATTAATATTATGTTAGAAAAAGTCCAGACGCACCCTTGTTGCAAAACCGTGAGGAGATCCTGGAACCGCCCTTGATGACAGCCCAGCATTCTGTGCCCCCCTTTTACAAAATCCTGGATCCGCCCCTGATGACAGGCCTGCATTCTGTGCCCCCCTTTTACACAATCCCGGATCCGCCCCTGATGACAGGCCTGCATTCTGTGCCCCCCTTTTACAAAATCCTGGATCCGCCCCTAATGACAGGCCTGCATTCTGTGCCCCCCTTTTACAAAATCCTGGATCCGCCCCTGATGACAGGCCTGTATTTTGTTATAGAAATGGGGCAGTTGTTATTGATAACAAGTCTTATGAAACGGGGCCCTATTCTTTGAATGGCTACAGCTGACAAGTTACAATGTTGGTCTTGTGGCCCCTCAGAAAAGTAGTCAAAATGCCCATGAGACCAACGGTCTAGGGGACCGATAGCCCACAAGTCCGACGTGAGACCACCACTCATGGGCTGTACATGTAAGTCTACTTTGAATTTCAATGTTTTTCTCCGCTGCTATTTTTCACCATGCAGTCTTACCAAGATGAAGTAGCACTCAGCTTAGAGCATGAGAAATATCACTTTGCAGTCAGTGGCAAGTCATTTGCAGTTCTCAAGAACCATTTTCCAGACTTTATGGACAAGGTGAGTTGCTTCATGGAGTTCACAACACAGTGTTTGCATGCCTGCAATTCCATAGAGAACAGCCATTGATAATCCAGGCTGTGTGTATCCACCTTGAAGAGGTGGATCGGCATTTCTTTGCTAAGCAGAGAAATCATTTCATCTAAAGATGATTTTTCCTCCAAAATTGGCTGTAATGTAGAAACATCAGCATACACAGTTTTCTTTATTGCCTTATTAAAGTTTATTGAAGAAATGGAATAGCTTCATATCTGACAAAATTGTTCTAATGATTCATGTACTGTGTGGTCCACAACTGAAAATTCAAACATGTAAAATTGGAACTTGGAAGCAGTATGAAATAATGCGTGCAAGGCGCGAGGTCCCTTCTGACTGGCCCATAAGTTGGCCCTGGAACCTCTAGGGTTCTTAGATGCTCTCTGGTACAGTCTGAGCCATATGTAGAAGCATTTACAAACAAATTTTATGACTAATATTACATAAGGGTTTTGCTTGAGAATGATTAATCACAGACCTGAGATGACTTTAAACCTGTCGCTATTTTTTAAACCTGTATTCTCAAAATTCAAACCTGTCACTGCATTTTAAAACTATCCGAGGACCACCCTGCATATGAATAAGTTCATCATATGATGTATCTTTACAAGAGTTGAGGCTGTGTGTGTCTGTCATACTCGGCCCGACGTCTTAGTACAATAGATGCCATGGTACCACATTACCATAATCTACAGTTGCTTTTTATAAGTGAATTGTAGATACTGTATATTAAATTCATGTACTATTCCTAGTAATTAGCTTTTTAAAATAAATATTCTTTATTTGTTCATTTAATGTGCTTTTTCCATATAGATTGTCCAAAGAGGTACAGTCTATGCCCGCATGTCACCAGATCAAAAGACACAACTTGTGGAAGCTCTGCAAAGTTTGGGGTAAGTATGTATCGCTCACTGTAAAGGAAAGTTTGACTAAGATGCCCAATCTCATTGTCACATTGGTTTTGTATAATATGCAGTAGGAAAGAAACACAATATCAAATCAAGTTTATTTGGAGTGGCCCTTGTCATTGTGGGAAATTAAACAATTGAATTAGATGTGTTTGCTATTAAACATTAAACCATGAAACAATTAAACTAATTATAATTAATTGTGTGGAGTTAACAGTAATGTTACCCAACCAAAATTAGTCAAAAGTTTCTTACAGGGAACAAAAAAAGCTAAGAGAAACAGTCTTTCTTACAAACAGGGGGAAAAAAACACACACACAATTTGATTCTTAGCCCAGTCAGACCAACCAAACTGACACCAGGGCCCTGTTTCATAAAACTTGTTATCAGTAACAACTGCCACATTTCTATGACAAATCTGCTCTCAGCCAATCACGTGCAAGAATTTCAGTAGCTTATAAAAATTACTCTAACTTGTTACGGATAACAAGTTTTATGAAACGGCTCAGACTGACAACAGACGGAACAAAAATTGATGTTACCTCCAATGGCAAAGAATCGGTCAATAAGTAGTCGGTGTGGACTTGGTTTGGCGGTGTGACTCGGGCATTATAAAGAATTCATTGATTTTGTTGATTCTACAGGTACTGTGTAGGGATGTGCGGTGACGGGGCCAATGATTGTGGAGCGTTGAAGATGGCCCATGCAGGAATATCTCTCTCAGAGGCTGAGGCTTCCGTTGCGTCCCCCTTCACCTCAATGGTGCCTGATATATCCTGTGTGCCTAATGTCATCAGGTAAGGAGTAGGGGTGTCTTTGATGATGATGATGATGATGATGACGGTGATGATGGTGGTGATGATGATAATGGCGATGCCGATGGTATTGATGGGGACGATGGTATTGATGATGACGATATTGAGCATGTCGGTGATAATGAGAATGATGGTGAGGATGATGATGAAGATGAAGATAATGAGAAAATAATGATGATGCTGTTGCTAATAATATTGATGATGATAGTATTGATGATGATGATGATGTTGATGATCATGCTGTTGATGAAGATGATGATAGTCTATTCTCTTAAAGGGCATTTCACGTTATGATATAACGTGCCAATGCGCTTCTAAAAAATGTTGAAAATTATCGTGGCATTGGTTCAGCAATCATTGACAGTGCTGTTCTTTGCATTTCAAGGAAGCATCCTACCAGGTACCTGCTTAGTAAACATGGGTCAAGAGTGACAAATGTCGATTCATGCCTTGCCAAAAGACATAAGTGTCATACCTGGTCTTGAGCCATGACTGTTGCCTTCCAAGTCCAGTGTTTAAACCATTTAACTGTGATCCTTATTTCCAATTGATCCTACAATGTATGTATGTCCCTATGGTTCGGTGATCTGTTTGAGTCTGCTGTTGCATCCACCCTTACCTCATTATATGATGCATGCCTAATGCCATCATGTAGGCATATGAAAAGGAAAAGTATGAGGTGGCGATTTGGCCCAGTCTGGAGACATCAGGTTAGATTGACGATAGACCTTCATTTATACATTTTGAGTTGTTGTGCCATATTTCAATGAAAAGAGAAATATGATGTTACATCAGAAAGTGAAAGTTGATTTAGCAAGCAACCACATTATTTGGCTTCTGGTATCACTCTGAACATGACAATCTTGACAGCTCTTTAGATTTGTATCCTCAGGGAATTTTCATATCCCAGTGAGACCTCCGTAGTGGAACGATTAAATCAAATTCGAAATAAACTGTTTCCATTGTTTATCAAGGAAATGAGAAGGTAGTAAAAGTTGAAAAAATGGTTTAAGAATGTTTAATTTCATTGTAAGGATTATAGCTATTAGTACATTCTAGTCTGACTGCCAACAAAGTTTTCAAGTTGAGAAATACTGTAGGAGCTCTTGAGATTATTTGTTTATGTTGATGATTTATTGTAAGTATTTGCAAATAGGATTTTTAATTCATTTTGGCAGAGAGGGAAGAGCTGCTTTGACGACGTCCTTTGGTGTTTTCAAATACATGGCTCTCTATAGCGTCATCCAGTTCACAACGGTTATGATTCTCTACTGGGTGAGTTCAGATAGTAGTCTTTTCACAACTGAAATTAGGGTGTTCTATGCTAAGACAGGTTTAACAGCAGTGCACAGTTTTTGATATTACCATGATTGCATCATATTGCTAATTCTATAGTCAAATAATTATGAACAATGCACCTGTCTCAGCAATGATGAAATACAACATGTTCATCATTTGGATTTGCACAACTCTCGGGTAAATCCCCTGTGTGAAATTTTTATTACAGAACATAGAACAGTAAAAGTTGATTTAGCAGGCGACCAGATTATTTAGGCTTTTGGTGTCACTCTGAAGGTGACAATTTCGACAGCTCTTTCATTATCTTGTAATTTATCAACTAAAAATCAAAAAATCAAAGTGGATTTGGATACTTAAGGTTAATAGTGCTTTGAGCACATCCAAGGGAAATTGGTTAACAATATTGCAATACTTCATGTACATGTATGTATGTATGTATGTACATGTATGTCAAACAGAACTTAAGATTATTTGTGCATTTTTTTAGCTAGAGCATGGCTCTGAAATATCCATGTATTTGTATGAATGTCAAACATGGCTTCTGATTATTTGCACAACATCGTAGCTAGAGCACCCTTCTAACAGTGAATTGACATCTCATATTACGTTTATCATCTTCTCAGATTGACTCCAACCTTGGTGATTGGCAGTTTTTGTATGTGGATCTTGTCATCACAACCACAGTTGCTGTACTCAGTAAGTTCTTCACCAGTCTTTGGAATTTATTTAGCACTTACAGGTTATCTTGATTTCTGATTTGATGGCAAATAAACTGTCACAGAATCAAATGAAATTTTGGTGCAGGTGAAATCATTTCCTTCTCTTTATACTCTCTACTCCTCTTTAAACTATTTTGTGCCATGGGTACTTAGTCCTGCTCTAGTATTTACAATTTTGGAAGAAAAATAACTATTTGTTTTGGCCCCAATTAATAACAGGTATGTACATGTACATTGTGAAGCTTGTTCCTGTAGAAGATAGATATTCAAAGAAAAAATTAACAATGAAACAAGATTTAAAACCCAATTATTCAACTATTGAAAGTAAATTCACTCAAGGAAGGGATCAACAATTCACTGTCTCGTTGTTTGATTTGTTTGTCTGTTTTGGGATTATTATTTTTCTTGGGGGGGGTGAGGTTGGAGGGAGTGATTTTATATCTTCAGACATTATATGAAATTGTTATGGGTTTTTTCTGATGATTCTCCAGTCAAAAGTAACATTTAAACATTCCTACATGTACTATTCAGTGGGAAGGAATGAAGCATATCCCAAGTTGGTGAAGCAACGTCCCCCTGGGAGCATTACCAACCCAACTATCCTTATCTCCATTATAAGTGAGATACTGGTGGTGGCAATTGTACAGGCAACAGGATACTTCCTTCTCTTCACGCAGTCATGGTAAGGAAGATTCTTTCTCTTTCAAAGGTATATATGATTTTGTGTGTTTCTGGATTGATGGCAGGATGTTGTACATAATGAGTGAGAGAGAGGGAGGGAGGGAGGAAAAGAGGGAGGGAGGGAAGGAAGGAGAGAGGGAGAGAGAGAGAGAGAGAGAGAGGCGGGGAGGAGGGAAGGAAGGAAGGAAGAAAGGGAGGGAGGTGGGAGAGGGAGGGAGGAAGGAAGGGAGGAAAGAAAAAAAGAAGGAAAGAAGGTAGGAGGGAGAGGGAGTGAGATAAAGAGAGAGAAAGAGAAGGAGGTGGAGAGAGATAGATAAAGAAATGGAAAGGGAAAAAGAAGAGAGGGAGACAGATATGAACAAAACCCAGCTCATGTTTTAATGTATGTTCTCTGTCCTAAATGTGCATGTCTTTCCTTACATTTGCAAATTTGAGTTTCAAATTATCAAAATATAGGCGACGAACATCACCACTGCAGCAGATTTCAATAAATCACAACATTATTGCTGTATTCAGAAGTTAAAACATGATGTCATGCCTCAAAAAATTGGCACTAATCCCAAACCCTGCATCGTGTGCACTTGCCTATTGAGCTAGTGTACTTAACTAATTATGGATCAGTGAAGATTTTAATGATGCTAAAAACCAACTTTCAGGGTTCTTGTCCATGCATCCTTGGTGCGAGCTAATACCCAGCGTGTGGGTCTTCATAAAGTGAAACATCAAGGGCAAATTTCTCCCCAACATGAGCACAGATAAGTTTATTCAAAAATGCATACATTTTTACCGTGAAAACCCCTTTTGTCCTGCCAAAATGCCCGTCGGGACGCTCCAAAGGGCATATTTCACTCAATTTGGGCCAAGAGTAAACAAATTCCTGGCAAGAAGCCTGAAAATAGCAATAGCTCATACAACACTGTTGTAGTTTAAAGATAAAGTTGAGTTCTGGTCATGCGATCACATTTTGATTGAAACTGTCTCAAAGCATTTGGGAAAGGTTAATCATATCTACATAAAGTATTGTTGTATACTTTGAGATTTTGGAATCATCAAAATAAGAAATTGATCCAGTCTCGCTGAAAAGCAGATGCATTGCACACAGAAATGAGTATGTGGCTCCGCACACACACATGTGGCATGAATGTTTTCGGCCCAAACACCTCAGCTATTTCTCATCATATTTCAATTATGAAGGTATTTGAAAAGCAGTCTTTTTCTGGGGACACTATTCATCACCTTTCGCAGAACTCAACCCTCTCTTTAAACTTAAAGTAGCGAAACCTCAAAGTTCAAACAATGACCCATTAAAAACAGCAAGGGTTCACACATCACCAAAACAATGACTGATCGAGGTTTAAAACTACAAGCCAAGTAAGCAGTCATTGTGCACATTGTAACTACAAGCTTGCAAAACTTGGAATTGCATCTGCACAGAACCTACATGTAAAGTCTACAAGTGAGTACCCCTTCGACTCATCGTGTGTGCTTTAAAACTTTGAGTTATCTTTAAGTTTCTGAAACATGCATGTATCCACACGGTCTTTAACTACAAGATAACCTGGAGGTTTAGGTTTCTTGCCTCTCATGCGAACCAAGCTATTATCCATTTTTTGTTGTTGCTAGGTTCACACCACTCAAGCCCAGTCATGACCCAGATGATAACATCTTTTGCTACGAGAACTCGGTTATATTCCTCATCTCGTCTTTCCAGTACATCACCCTGGCTGCTGCCTTCTCCAAAGGGGCACCATATCGTCTTCCAATCTGGAATAACGGTGAGTAAATAATTATGATTTACAATTGGATGTCTGTGGTTATTGTAGGAAAAATGAACTAAATTGAATGAATTCCCATGTTATTGGGGGGGAATAAATCATTTCGAGGGATGAGAGTTGTAGAAAAAAAGAGTAAATGGGAATGATATGGAAGAAAAAAAGTATTGTATCTTTTTTTTATGTAGATAATCTTAGCATATACATGTAAGCAATCTATAGAAAAAGAGAGAGAAGTAATGATTTCATACCTTCACTGAGTATTGTGATGTGGTGTCGATCAAGTGTTTAACCCTCTCAGTCCCCTAGGTGCAAGAATGTGTATTAACTCAATGGGGTTTTTATGGCTTGGGACTGAGAGGGTTAAACCACTTCACTATGTTTATAGAGGAGGTTTTTGTTCTGGTAAAGGTGATAATAATTTGTGAGCTTTCTCATAATTGTTTTCATGTCAGTTTGGAAGAATATCATAGTAAACACTTCCCCTGAAAGAGATCGCTCTTCAAGTACCCTCATATTTGAAAAATGGATAAATATGTTTAAAAAGTTGGCACCAAACCTCCTTGCCACATGTGCATGTAGTCCCATATACCTGTTTCTGTGTGCAGTGAACGTGACTCTCGTCTTTATCATTTTGATGATTCCTAAACCTCAAGAGTATACACCAGTGCTTATGTACTACATAATCATCCCTTCCCACTTGCTTCCAGTTTCTTTGACAGTATAATTATAGTACTCGACTGTTATGAAATATGTTTATTTGTCTCTCCTCCACAGTCCTGTTCCTGGTAGCACTCATCATCCTGGTATCCACAACCCTTGTGATGCTCCTCTTACCTGTCGATTGGACGATCTTCACCAACTTCCTCCAGCTGAAGCAAATCGCTCCTGTGAGCTTAAAGTTTACCTTCATCATTGCTGCATTGGTGCTCTTAAATGTCCTGTTTGCCTTTATTATGGAGGTAAGACAGTAGATAGAATAATAGATAGATAGAAAGAGAGAGAGATGAGAAAGAGAGACACATGTACAGTTTACCCTCATCATTGCCCCATCGGTGCTCTTTAAGGTCCTGTTTTCCTTTACTGTGGAAATATTGTAAGGGAGAAAGAGAGTTTGCCTTTATTATGGGGGTAAGACAGTAGATAGAATAATAGATAGATAGATAGAAAGAGAGAGAGATGAGAGAGAGAGACACATGTACAGTTTACACTCATTATTGCCCCATTGGTGCTCTTTAATGTCCTGTTTTCCTTTACTGTGGAGATATTGTAAGGGAGTGGAATAGAGAGAGAAAGGCAGGGTGGGGGGAGGGAGGAAGGGGACATTCAGTTTTGATGCTCTTTGATGACATGTTTGCCTTTATCACGGAGGTAAGAGAACTGGATCGAAAGAAAAAGAGAGGGGAAGTCAATATGTTTTAATCTGTTCATTGGTACAGTTTGTGGAGCTTTGGAGAATGGAGAGATGAGATCAAGAGAGGGGGGGGGGGAGACAGAGGCAAGAGAGAGGAAAGAAAGAGAGTGATACAGAGAAAGAAATTGCTCCTTCTTGTAAGTGATGTTAAATGTCCTGTCTTCTTCTTTTGTTACTCATTCAGACATGCGTTGTTGACCTACCGGCCCTCAAGCGGGTCATCCGCCCGCTGCGATGCAAACGGAGGCCCAAGAACCGTTACAAGCTGGTCGAAGCTGACCTGGCCAGCGACCCATCATGGCCCCCTGTCGGACATACCACAAGTTCCAACAATAAGATATTCACTGGAAGCGTCAACTCTGCATGATTTTCCATTACTCTAAAACCAGAAACAAATTTTGCAAATTTTTGCGAGAGGTTGACGTTCACGACGTTTAAATGCCACAACTGAAGCACAAGTGCCACAATACTGAATTTTCCCAACTCGCCCGAGCCCGAGTTCCTCGTGGCCCTCCACAATTCATGAAACCTAATGTAACTTTCATGTTACAAATGTTTCTGGTTTTCCAGTATCATCTCCAAATTAAATGCCTTAAAGATTGTTGTACATGATAATTATATTTTAAAGATTTGTATATTTTGGAAAGAGGGGTATTATAACTTTTGTAAAATTTTGTTTTATTGAATGGTAGAGGGGTTGTATGCAATGTTGGTTCTATTTGTACGAGGTGAAGGGTCACGGTGAAGGGATATACTCCTTTGCATGGATTTTTTTTTCTTCTAACATTGCAGTGATTTAATATGTCAAAGAATTATCATATTATGATTGCAAAACTTCCTTATCCTGTTGGACATTTATTTGAATTATATATAAATGCATTGCCAATGGGCATCATCCCAAGTTATCTTGGGGTCAGGGTCCAAAGGGTTAATGCAAGATAGTGTGATCTTCATGTGGTTTTGTAATGTGTTAATTTTTTTCTTCTCTAGTACCAAGGAAAGACAGTATTTGTACCAAAGAGGTGTGCCACAATGTAGATATTCTTGCAGTGCTTATTAAAAAAAAAACACTGAGGTATTCTGTTTATTCATTTGTTAGTCTTTGCCCTCCTATAAGTATGACCAATCTTCTAAAAACAGCCAAACAATGACCAAGATTAAATCTTCACATACGTTTGTCTTTATCTGTCTCTCTATCTTTCTGTCTTGGTCTGTCTGCTTCTATCTGTCTTTGTCTGCCTGTCTGTCTCTCTATCTTTGTTTCTCTCTGTCTCTGTTTCTCGGGGTGGGGGGTTCTCTCTCTCTCTCTCTCTCTCTTAACCTAGCCCCCCCCCCCCCCCCCTCTCTCTCTCTCTCTCTCTCGGTCGGACAGTCATGTTGTTTCTAGACTTCTTCTCCCTTAGCACTACTCCCTGGTCTGTGGCTAGAGGAGAAGTCATTTCTTATTTGGACATATCCTCCCAGCCCTCGAACCAGATGTTCTGTTTCTTTATTCATTCATATTTTTACAGTTTGATAGATGATTAATGAATCAATATGAATTGAACCAATGAAAGATGAAAGGAAAAACGTTATTGCATATACCCTTCAGATAACACTATAAATACTTCCCCAAAATAGATGACATAAGATTAGATAATTGTGTTATTATCAATGATTTTGGCTCCAAAAAAATCAATCAAATTTCATGGCTGAAGATCGGATTTACTTTGTTTACAATATAAAGGGATGTACAATTATTTTCATGCATCATATTAGTATATACATATATATCTATCATATATTAGTGCGAGACATTATTATCTGTTATTGATGATTATTATGGCTTTGTTCTAAACAAAGTTGTCCATATTTTGTCCTTGAATTTCTGTTCACAAGCTATTATATAGCTGGAGTCCAACCTGCATGCGTTAGCTCTTTAGTGCTAGGCAAGAGCATCCTGCCAAATTTGTGATATACTTGTTATTCACTTTCGTCCTAAACCATAAAATTAAACTGGATTTATACTACATGTGTAGATACAAGTAGACTACATGTACAACATGTACTTATATTTTGACTGTTTTTGCAATAAGAGTTTCTGCACAACATGTATCAGATTTATTTTTATATTTTTCATGACTAAATGAAAATTAATTTCTCACGTGTTCCATTTATTCTTGTGTAGTATGATATAGGTAGTTTTATGTCATGTATACATGTATGTATTTGCTTCATGACGGATTACCATACATTTCATAGGATATTGTCAAAATACCTTGTTTATTTATATGCGTCAGCTTTCACATTTTTATATTCATTTTCTTATGAGATAAATTCTTTTTCATATGAGATTATTTTCACTTATAATATTTTCATTCACCAATTTAAAAGTGTCTATGTGTGTGTGTATGTGTGTATATATATATATTGAAGGAAAAGGTATTTACATACATGGCTCATGTACATCTATATTATACTGTGATGAATGGTGAATATTCCATTATGACACACACAGAATTTTAATATTTTGATTAGATATATATAACATGTTATAAATTGTTACTGAATGAAAGTATTACTAGTTATCGAAGATGTAGTGAATAAAGTTGAATTTCGAAGATTATGTTTATGGGCCAGGATATCAGGGATATACATAATACTACTACTACTATTAATATATAAAATTTATATTGTGCTTAATACAATGTAGTAGTATTATTACCCTGGCTTTAGCCAGCTGCCCTAAGGCGCTGAAATCTACATGTATATCTTTGTTGCCATGAATGCTACCAAAAGTTATCAAAGACCATTGTTTAGGCTTATAAAGTATTTTTTACTCTTTTACTTTTGCTATTTGAGAGTGCCGTGTACATGAAGCAATGGTTTACACTGCGGAGGTTTATTTTCTTAGCACTATTAACCTGTTTACAACTGACTTCTCTTATTCCCACAAGATTAATACAGGAAACATCCGTTTCACGTAGGCAATGGGTTAATATCCATTCAAACTGTGTTGCAAAGCATGTTCGTTTAATCCCAGTAAGAGGTTTACATTTAATTTGAGGGCGATTTGAATGGATAAGTTTTTGAGATGTTCTTACAGTGTCTGCAGTACTTAATGCCCTGGGTGATAATTACTGACTTGATTTCTATTTTGATATTAAAAAGCTGATACTTAGTATGTGATTCAGTGCTGTGGCATATTCACTGGGGGCGAGGGGCATACGTGTGCCCCTCCCAAACAAAGACCAGTGCCCCCCCCCCCCCCCACGACTAACCCCATGCTTTACCACTTACTTCAGGTTCTATATTTTTTTTTAATTTTAGAAACTAGTCAACTTCGAGAAAAAAGGAAAAAGGAACATACTGCTTATCTTACATTTTGATTTATTGGTTTCTTGTTGCTTTTTTGTAATGAGACATGAAGATCTAGCATTGTTTTCTATTTTACAGCTGAAGCTAATTATAGGGCGTCAAGCGTTACATTTGTGATGTCAGAAAAATAATAATCTGCTCCCAAATTCATCAACAAAACATTATTCTTGATCAAGCCGTTTAACCCTGTATAACTATCCCTGTCTGTGTTTGTGTGTGGTAATTAATTTAACTTTGTATTAGAAAATCATGTAAATTGAAAGATGTTATATGAGTAACAATTATTTCATTATTTTTTTTTAATTCAAATCAAATTTTGTGCCCTATGTATGAATATTTCTAAGCAATATACTAATGACTGAATGAATAAAACACGTAATGGTTGACTAAAATCACGAGGGTTCCATGATTTATTGATCGATAAACTTGATTTTAGTATGACTGCAAGTATATAAAAATGTATACTAAGTATAAATAAGTAAATACATGTACACTTGATTACTGCATATATACAGTACTAATTTTTTTTTAAAAATCAAAATCGGTGGATAAAGAAAATTACATGGAGGATTAGTATCGGTTGAGTTGCCCTTACCATTAATGTTGCCCAATGAGAAAGACCTTTGCAGATTGAGCGTGGAAATTAATTTCATTCTTTTTTCTTTTTTAATATGGTGGTACTCGTTAACCCGTTAACTGCTGAATTATTTCATTCCCATAGGCTTTTGACAGGGGCCAAACTCTTCCCGTTAGCAATGAACACGATGGTTGGTAGAGCATGAATGAGATAGATACATGGTCATAAATAAAAGGATACAGTCATGCTCGAAGGTTAAAATCGCGCAGATAATGGATACCGGTTTCTGTTATTGAGCGGTCTCCCTTTAGCTTATTAGGACCTGTACATCAATTCCGTCACTAAACGTTTAGAATAAATCAAGAATGGAAACGGAGCAAATTTCCTGTAGCAATACTGAAGAGCGTTTTTTTTTTGCTGTAAACAATTCTTTTTAAAATACTGTATTATTCACAACGGACCTTGACGACTGGCGTTTGTATATTGTAATGGGCTACTCACAAAAAGGTCTCTGTCTAATAGAAACCCGCCTTTAATTTTGTTCTTTTTGTGAAAAGATGCAGCCTTTATGCGAACCTGAATTGTATACCACGTCATAATTAAAAAACAGAAAAGAATCTAAATGCTTTGAAGTGAGATAAATGGGTGACTAGCGGGGACCGGAAGAGACAGAGGGGTGGACAAGCAATGTGTGCGGTGTGTGTGTGTGTGTGTGTGTATTTATTTAGGTCTACATTTATGCATGGGGAAGAGAGAGAGAGAGAAAGAAAGAATCATTACGTAGACACAAAATCTCGATTTTATTAATCATTTGGATGTATACTAACTCCTTTATTTTCTTGATTTTTTAGAAATACTAACAAGCAATCTACTTTTTATAGAAAAGATATATGTAGTGACTGAATCTACTTTTTATAGAAAAGATACATGTAGTGACTGAATAGTGCATATATCCGCCTTATACCCTCTATAAATCACATTTGAAAGTTCCAGGCCAATTGCAAAATAATCGTAGGTTAGAGAAAAATGTGCTGCTTCATCATTCCTTTTGTTTCCCAGATTCGTAATCACACTTGGGGGGGGGGGGGGGGGGTTATGCGGATAATAACTCCAATCATCATCTTTTGTAAATGAAAAGTTTCCCTCGTTGTTCGTCTTTAAGTGGTTATCTTGATGCTAAAACACTTTGGATTGATATTTCGTGATACTCCCCTCAAAAAAGAAGTTTAAATTGTTACATTTTCGAGGGTATAGGCCTCTTGCTCATTTGGAAGCCGTGTTCACCTTCACTGTAAAAAATTACTGTAGGAATTTACAGTAAATTTCTGGCAACCCGCTGCACAGTAAATTACTGTATTTTCACGGTATCGTACGTACTTATTCTTCAATTTGGTGCTGTTTGAAATACAAGTACGATTTACTAATATCGCTATTGGATAATGTCGGGTCCGCTCGCTATTCATAAGGACCGCTATTCTTAGAAACCGCTATTCACCGCTATTCATAGCGGTCCTTATGAATAGTTATGAATAGTGGTCCTTATGAATGGAGGTCCTGATGCATAGCCAGGTAAATTGTCTATGGTTTGCTCGCTATTTAGAAGGACCGCTATTCATACAAAACCGCTATTCATTTAGTCATGCGTTATGGATAGCGGTTCTTATGAATAAGTGGTCCTTATGACTAGCGATAATGTAACCTGATCTTTGAGAAGATCATATCGTAACCATCCTTATCATAGACTTTGATTCTTTAAACATGTTGGAGTGGTAATAAATTTGATAGGGCGCTTTATATAAGAAGATGTCATATTATCTGCGATTACTGTGATATCTTGCAAACATTAATGTCAGATAGATGTTGATTACATTATAGGATATAAATAGAATGTTCGGAAAATCAAATAGGATGAAAAATTATTTGGAAATAGGGATAGATCGGGTGATAACCTGATGACGTTTTGTGCATGATAGATGGCACTAGCCAATTAAAGGGATGAACCTGTAGCACGCCATGCAGATCAAGAACTATCATGAGGGGAGGCCAGGGTGGGGGTCCCAATCAAATCTATATTTCCTTCCACTACCCCGGATTATGATTTTCAAAAGTTGAATGTCGATGATTAGGGGCTGGGAGAGGTGAGGAGGTTATAGAAATATTTATTCGACACTTTCATCCTTTTTTCTCAAATGGGGTAAGGGGCCCCTCCCCCTCCCTCCCTGGATCCGCCAATGCTGTGGTCATGATAGTGTACATCACACTTTCATATCAGTGGCACCTGGACCTGAGTGCCATTATATGCTTCCCAGTTATTACTATTTTTATCAACGGGTTATTTAATATCACTAATGCTACTAGTTTATGATTGATATACCTGACTGTGGCAGTAGCAGGGGTGAATGTATTTACAAGAATAGTCATGAATGATTGCCATTTCATGTATTGATTAAAAGCATGTTGCTGCATCATTCAGGTCATTAGCTCATATCGAAATCTAATAACCATCAAAGCGATGCACTTAACCAAAGTTCCTGCGAGTACCTGGGATGAACGCGATAACAAGATATTTCATTATAACCGAAATAGGCAGACATGGTAAGAATAATGGATGGGTAGAGTGTTACAGCTCATGAAACCGAGGGCGTGTGGTAGGGGGTAGGTCCAGTCATTCGACGGCAACGAGAGGGGGCGGGTGTGGCACTGGGTGCTCCGATATTATGCTCTGGCGACAATTGCTCCGGACTTTATTTCGTTAAAGATATAGGGTTACGGTTAGGGTCGCAATTGGTTTGAAGTTAGTTTTTGGGTTATAGGGGTGCCAGGGTTAGGGATAGGTGTATTGTTTGACCAAGGGTTGAAATTAGGAACTGGGTCAGAGTAGAAAACGAACGCGGAGAAATTATCGCAGGATAACGTGTCGTCCAACAGGCACAATAGTCTTCTATTTTGTCCATCTCACTTTTTTGCTAAATATATATATCTGTTTTATATCCCCTCTCTCTCTCTCTCTTTCTCTCTTCCTCTCTTCCTCTCTCACCCTCCATCCCCTTCACCCTCTATGAAGGAGGAATGTGCCCCCATACTCTCCCAGCTCTACAGTACAGCACATTACAAGACTTGAAACCAATCAGTCTGCATTTATCCGGCAGTAGGTTGGGTTTTTAATCAAATCTTTTGATGCCGTATCATGATTCCGTGTCTCATTCCGATCGGTTTCATGTCAATGCTCCTGCATGATCTGTCTTGGTCATGTGAGATAAAGCGGTTTCTCGTATTATAATTGCCATTGTCATCATACACTGAGGCTTAAAAAGGAATGAGTGCTGGGAAGGAGGAAACACGTATAAGCTTCCCCCTTAAAAACAAACAAACAAACAAACAAAAACGCACACACACACCCACACACCCCCACACACACCAGAAAAAACACAGAAACAGCACCCTCCTCCCCCCCCCCCCCCCCAAAAAAAGAAATCACCCAGAAAGAGTTGCGCGAGTAACAGAGAGTACACAGTAAACATAGACAGCGAGAGAGAGAGAGAGAGAGAGAGAGAGAGAGAGACTAGATAGAGGAAGAGAAACAGACCCAGAAACACTGAGAAGAAGACTGTAGAGACAAAGAGATAGAAGGAAACGGAAAAGAGACAGAGAGAGAAAGAAAAGAGAGACAGGCAGAGAGGGGGGGGGGGGGGGGCGAGAGGAAGAAAAACAGACGCGGAAACACTGATAAGAAGACTGCAGAGACAGAGAGATAGAAGTAAACGGAAAAGAGAGAGGGAGAGAGAGAGAAAGAAAGAAAGAAAAAACAGAGGAGAGGGAGAAGAAAACAGAGAGAGATATTTTTATTATTATTATTTTTTTTTTATTTTTTTATTTTTTTTTGGGGGGGGGGGTGGGGGGGGGGGGGGGGAGTATGCAACGCTTACACGTCAATGTACATAGACCTAGAATATAGTGTTATTTGAAAGTAAGAAACGTAAGCATGTTGTAATGGATGCTAATTCGATTTGTACAGATGCTCACGTGCCTTGTCGCTTTTTAGATATCTAAATGGGTATTTTCGCATTCTCCTTTTCATTCACTTCGACCATCATAGACCTAAATTCATTCTATATAATATAAACATAATTGAATTCACATCAACAAAACACACAGATTACATTACGTTGAGACTACATGTAACTTTTACCAGTAGCTCACGTAGGTATCTATCTTGTGAGGTCAGAAGAAGACTATAACGGCGCACAATAATCAATCATTAATTTTCTAAGCGCTTTCCAATAGAATCGGGTTACCTACACTTACAATTTGAAATTTTGACTGGTCTGAAATCATCGCGTAGAAAAAATACCTTTTCGATTATTAAACTGGCAAAATCTGCAAAATGTAACTGTATGCAGGGTCGCGGAACCGGAGGGGGGCAGTGGTGGATCCAGGATTTCTTGAGGGAGGGGGCTCAATATTCACCCCCCCCCCCAAAAAAAAAAAAAAAAAAAAGAAAAGAAAAGAAAAGAAAGCAACAACAAAAAAAAGAAGGGTCTCAGCATTTTGGGGTCCCTTTTTAACTCTGACAAGCAAAACATAAATAAAACAAAAAATAAAAGAAAAAGGTCCTCAGCATTTTTTGGCCCCTTTTTGGTCCCAGGGGAGGGGGCCCGGACCCCCGGGTTCTCCCCCTGGATCCGTCACTTTGTTTGAGTAGACACTTATATAATAATTCTTATGTAGTAGACTTTATTATATATTCGTTCGCATGATTAGCCAACCCCCATCCCTACCCACCCCCCCCCCCCCCCCCCCGTTTAAAAGAAATGATCTGCTGCCCATGAAATGAGTGTAAAAAAACTCGAACGGTAATAGCGAGAAGACTGGAAAAAATGTTTAACATTTAAGTCTGTAGCTTAATTGGTCTGTTGCATACAGGATTGACTTCTACCCACTTTGCTCACGTGACAAGATAATGTTTCTAAACATTCGGACTATAAAGGGTCGGGTGTGGCCCTTTACAACTCGAAAGACACGTTACATATTCCCCTTGTGTGACATAACAATTGCCATAAATTAGAGGCAAAATATTAAAGTTGAGGTTAAAGGGGAAACTTCAGTTGACGTTCACTTATGCGCTTCACCACGCGTACCTTCATGTAACTTATAATGATTCCTATACTCCTTTTTACCAGATCTGTTTTGAAAAGAAAATTGTAAATTCCTTCATGGACCCTACTTTTTTCAATACGTGAAATAATTGTAGATCAATGACTTAAACATAATACAATCTTATGTTGTAAAGCACCCACTCAGTTTTGTAACTACAAAATTTGACGCCCCATCAACAATTAACGCTTTGATTGAAGCTGATGTAATGTTTTCGTTAGACAGAAATCTTCTGATTTAAGTAATTTTAGTTCATAAATCATGTAAATAGGAATATAATCAAAATATGTTAAAAATTATAAGCTGTTGTCTAGATTTTCCTAGTAAGTGGAGTATCAGAAATATTAGAGGTGAAAAAATAGATCCCATATCAGTGAATTGATTTATGTTTATCTGTGTTTTCATAACCCGTGTCATGTATCTTTACAGAGTTGAATTCAAGTAAACATCCATTTTGAAGTTTTCTATTTGTTCAAAAGATAAACATTATCGATTTCCTTATCACGTTGACCATGCCGTTGCAAGGGGCTATATACAGCTATATAAACACAGGTCAAGAAGGGCCTACTTGAAATCTAAACTATACATGCTATAATGCTAAAGCCGCGGTAATGATAATATCCAACCCCTTTGGAAGCGCATATATGCCTATAGGGACGTTATATGTTAATGTGATATGCGCCATAAATATTGGTTTATTATTATCATTAATTGCAATGAACCCTATACATTGCCTTCTTATGGCTTTCTGATGATGAGTTCGTGGTATCCATTTCATTCTTTCGATCCCTGACTATAATCATGATAATAATCTTCTCCATGCGTCGTACATTGCTGAAAAAGTAATCGACCATAACAAGTGTATGTAATTTAGTATCAGTTTATCACAGTATACTGACGTCGTTAAAACAAATTAATTTAAAGTCCTAGACGTTCATGCTCAGAAGATCAGTCTTTGCTAACTTTCTAAAGTGATTTTTTTTATAGTACAGTAATAAGTTCTTGTTATAAATTCATCACACTATAACACCTAACCGTAATATAAGTCGCATGATTCCCAACGATGCTTCAATATTATAGGCTCATTCAAATTACTTTTGCGATTGCATTACTTCTATTGCGATAGCTGGTGTCTTGAATGAAGATCATAGTGTTTTATATCCCTCACCTTCCAATAGATAGTTTTACTGCATTTCGTAAGGATTAAGAAAAACAAAAGAAAAGGTATGATTTAATGATCGGCCCATTAGCAACAAGTGACGTCGTGAAATTACGTCACGGAATGACGATCATTTTCACGGGCTATCGCTAACACAAACGCACGTTGTCTGTTGTATGCTTGTATGGTGCGATAGCCCGAGTGCGCAACATAGGTGCGCAACCTATATAGTTGTCCGCAATTGAACTTATTTCTACATAAGAAAATAACAAATCCTTTGTAATTGTCATTGTCATTGTAAGCTAGTTTCTTGACTGGTCACGCAGGAAAAAAATCTCCTCAAGCAAGCGGGGGAAAAATACTAAAAATCTTATTCTGACGTCACAGCTGTGAACAATGGTAAAGGATTACTCTTATTCTCGCTGAAATATATTTGATCGAGTGAAGTGCTCTTGACCAATCCACGTACATTTTGTTTGTCTTTTTCTCTCTCTGAGGAATGATAATTTAATTTTGATTTTGGCGCCTACGGTTGATCACAATTTTTTTTTTTTAAATACAATTCCGGCCATAAAAAGACATGTGAAAATGTCTATTTCAAACAAGATAAGAGTTTGAAATTTATTCATTACTGTCTTATTTAAATTAAATAAGACAGTGATGAATAAATTTCAAACTCTTATCTTGTCATACCATCGTCTTATATCATATAATATCATATCATATCACAGACCTATCATACTCTACCACTTTATAATTATGTAATCATATCGTACCGTATCATAAACCGATCATTTTTTTTAAATTTATAAATATCATAATGAATATGATAATTCGATTTGGTATGATATAGATTATTAATATGGCATGATATGATATGAATTGCTATGGCACGATACGACATGTGACACGATATGATATGATATCATAAGATATGATACCCTATATGATATAATGACTTTGTGATATATTATGATGTGATGCGATATGATATGCTATGATAATTATGGTATGACCTGATATGACATGTTATGACATGATATGACATGACATGATATGATATGATATGATTATGATATGATAAAAAATATGATATATGATATGACATTAACATTAATATTTTGTGATGAATATATATATCATATCATAATCATGTCATGAATCTTATATTGAGTAGGTGCGTGTTAATAGGAAAATGGATGGGCGGCAGCAAGCTTAGAATTATTATGGAGATTTTATAGTTCATTACACCTCCTCCAATCATTACCTCAGCCTTCTTCCCTTAAAATTGCTGTCAGTGCTTTTGTATCAAATACTGATGATATGTAAGTAGACTAAACGAGATAATTAATTGTTGATTTTGAAAGTACCTGTTTATTTAAAAGGTAACGGGAAGCAGGGTTGGGGGCTGGCAACAATACTGGACAATTGTTTGAAACTCTTCATCTACATGCAGTTATTTAATTTTATGGATATTTGTACCGCTGTACGGACAAAATTCTTATCATTCTTATTGAAAACAAATAGGTGGTTTCGTTTTAATTTCAAAATCGCATGATTTTCCTTACATGCTAAGACAAATAATAAACACATCAACTACGATGCCGAAATGTTAAGTATTATGCGGGGTATTTTTCCAGTAATGTAAACGATATAACTAATCTTGAGACAAAATATTTTGCACCGTGAACTATGTTGAGTACTTTAAGTCAACCCAGTCATCATCAGTGTGAGCTTTACGATGATTTAATGTCAATATCACTTAGAACCTGGAGCAAAAATAATGCTACCAAAAAGGAATGAAAAAAAAAAAGGTGGGGAAACTACAGAAACCAAGCAACTTCAAACAATATTTCTTTACACCTCATGACGGTGTGACGGTAATTAGATATCTACAAGAAATAATGACTACGTGCGACGAACAAAGACAACGAAAGCATTGATAAAACTCTTTGGCTTTCCCTCATAAATTTACAATTAATGCATGCCAGGAGATGAACTTATAATAACTGAAACCATAGGGGTGAGAGTGCACCGTATAAAGCTTTTTATTTCTCTCTAAGAAGTGTACGCTGCGAATGAGATTGGTTGCATTTGTATTGTATGACGCAGTTCGTATTGAAGAGTTTAACCGGGAGATTAATATGATTAATATGCTTTTAAAAAGAGACAGGTACATTCATTACATTTTGTCTCCATAAAACCACCTGGTAGTTCCCACATGGACGATTGAAGAGTTTTCTGATTTGTGTTCATATAAAAAAATATAATGTGTTCTATAATTTAAATATTTTGTAAACGCTCCGAGCCTTATGGGAAGGGCGTACTAAATGCTTATTGCATTGTATTGTAAGGTAAGAGAGAGAAAGAGAGAGAGAGAGAGAGAGATGGGGGGATGGGGCAGAATGCGTTTTATGAGTCCGTTCACCCCCTTTTTAATGAACGGTTTAATTTCATAAAAAATGGGAAAAAGGAGGGAGGATGCGTTTTATGAGTCCGTTCATCCCATAATGAATGATTTGATTTATGTAAATCTCTGTTGGCTGTCATGTCTTCAAGGTTTTTTTCATACAGTCATGGCAATCCATTTCCTGCTTTCATTCTGAAATTAATGGATTATATAAGACTATACACTTTAAATACAGATCTTCAATAATGATATACATTAGTCATTGCGCTAAACATGCTAAAGCTTTACCCATATTCCTTATATTCTGTTATAACTTAGTATGAATTTTTGACTATGTTGTGTTAATAGTTGTTGAATTAGCTTCATATCTTCATATCTTAAAATGCATATTGCAGAAAATATATTTTCATATTAAATCCCCCCACAAAATAAAAAGAAGAAAGAATAAACGTGCAAAATCGCATTTCAAAAATACAATGTATCACATATTATATGAATTTTATTGACGGGAGGGGCCGGTTACAACCTTCTTCTAACGGTAACTAGAGGCTGTAATTATGCATAATTGCAGTTAAAGGCATGGGTTATCGCCTTATCGGTGTTCATAGCAACATCACACCAAACTGGTAATTAATACCTACTGTTGTGGATGTACACCGACTACCGATATGGTTATATTATAGTTATTAGTAAGGGAGAAAGCATTTAAAACGGATGTCCTTCATTAACCAGACGAGTTTGCACCACGAAGACGCCTGGCCTTTGAGCCTCGTTGCTCGCTCCGCCACGCCGCCGCATAGAAACTATTTACACAGACTTAACAGATTGCACTTGAATTAAAGAAACAATAAAAATAGTAAATAACTGGGGTTTTTTTTTATATAGAGTGCACATTCTCCACTCCACTTGGGAGCATTCCAGCTTGGCAACCATTTTACAGGCGCACACGTGATATTCTAGCCACAATGACGTTAGCATCCTACCGGGTACCCATTTAACACCTGGATGGAGAGGAGCAATGTAGATAAAATGCCTTGCCCAAGAACATAAGAGCCAAGCCGGGCTTTGAACCCTCGACCTTTGCATCCCCAATCAAGTGATTAATCACTCGACTACGACACCTCATCATATCAAAATAACAAAGGTATGTTAAGCCTGAAAAGGCAAGACTGTTATCTGCGATATCTGTAGTTTTCGTAAACGAAAAATCTGGGTTCGTATGCCTTGGGATGTTCTAAACTATGATTTTTTTTTTAAATTCTGACAAGACAATACGAAACTGTTATGCCTTGCCGCAGTGAGAGCATGGTTCAAAAGCATGTGCAGTGATGCAGAAGCTGTCTCAATAAAGGGTACATCCATTGTCCTCTAACGGCGACTTCCGACTGGCTATTGATACCACAGTCTCACTGTGGTTTCGAACATTTGGCGAAAGCAGGGAATATGCATGGTCAAACATTTCCCAGAGTCGTCAATTATTCTTTAGAAATTCTGTAAATATTCTTCAATTATTCACCATGTACACCAAACGTTCGCCTACCTCTTAAGGATATTTGAAATAATAAAAACATTTGTCGGCAAGTGGAAAATAGTCCTCAGTTTTGACAATTTTCATTGATTGACAGGGAAACCCCTAAAATTTCACACCTCCATAGTATGGAGTAATCCTTTAAGATCATTAATAATTATGATGCCCTTCACATCAGCATATTACACTCCAATACATTCTACAATGTTTCCATGCAACTGGTAAGAATTACCTTATAAAAACAGATAATACAGAAAATGGCCATGTACGAATAGAGTATTGAAAGAAATTACTTCGTGGAAAAGAAGCAACATGCCTGTGCAACCGTGAAAGTAATTTCGTGAACAAAGGAGAGAATAAAAAGCTGCGAAAAGCAAGGTGTGATATTTTATTACTGTTTGATTTATGTGTGTTAAGAATACATCGTTTTCGCTGCAAATTTACAGTACTTCTGTGTTGAAGGAATACCGGAAAGAAAATTTTAATCACGAAGTCGAATCTACCTTCTCTACAGGGAAAGCGTAATTATAAGGATGTAATTTTTTATTTTTTTTTACTGAAGCAAATCGCCGAGCTAAATACTGAAATCGAATATGATTACTTCCACGTACATTGGGCTACATTTTGTGGGTGCCCGTTTGCTAGAATTTCGTTTAATTCTTAACAAATGTTCAATGTGGGGACCTCTTTTTTCCCTTCTTTTCTTTTCTTTTTTTTTTGGGGGGGGGGGGGGGCAGCTTTAACAAATAAATTGCCTGAAATTGGTGTCTCTACCCATCCCTCAATTCGAAATGTTCTATAACGACGCATCTGGTTGCATGGGTTATTCGATATTTAAATTTATATTACAATATATATTTACTTTGCTTTGACGTGACTCTCTCTCTCTCTCTTCATTCAACAATTCATCGCGTCATAAACGTCAATTTCATTCGGGATAAACCTTTCTTTGAACAATGCTCCTGTCTATAAAAACCATGCTTGACTGACAAAAGTAACGATCGCCTTTTCTGTAATCGCATTTGGATTCAGGATTATATTGGAACGTCAAAGCAGTAAGCGAAGCGCAAACTTTGCCAGAAAGATTTTAAAACATATTAGGACGTATGAAAATACACAGACCCTGGTAATATTTTCCTCAATACGAAATTGTTTGCGCATGGCAAAGAGAGAGAGAAAAAGAAAATGGAAATTCAGCAAACATTGATAGAAAAGTAAAGATTTGAAAGGAAATATGACAAATTAAGAAGGAGGACGTAAGTTATACATGATTAGAATGGGTATGTGGATGCTGTTTTTGCTTGCAATACATCTACAAGAAGCTGGGCACACAGAAGTTGAGTAGGGAAATATTTTTCTATTTTAATGAAAAGTAAAGCTTGACATCGAACATGTTATGATTTGTCTGATATGTGAATTGCAATAAATGCTGTTTACAAAGGATTGAAGACAATCCTACTATAGAATTATTGTGTGTTACAAAGTATTGCTCTTATACACACACACACACACGTCCACCCACACCCGCACCCTCACCCATTTTTTTAATGCCCACCCTAACATTCATTTAAACACACACTCACACAAACACACACACACCCACTCCCATTTGCTGACATTAGGACCGCGTCTGTGACTTGTACATGAACTGTGCAAGCAGTACTTTTAAAAACTGACATATGGGTCAAGTACCTTTACAAGCTCAATTAGCGCAGGCACAGACACAATCGAAATGACGCAAGGTGTGAGCCGGGCATTGTACTCGTCTTTGACTTGCTGCGTGATCTTGTCATAGTACAAAATTAATGGCGAATGCCAAAGGAATGCTGCACACAACGTGTTGAATTACTGGCGTATATCGGCTAACTGCCTTTACATGCTTGATTAGCGCATGTAACGACGCTACCCAAATGACGCATCTATCTTTGTAATACGGGCATAAAGAACAACAATTTCTATCAATATTTATGTGCTCCAAATAAATCGAGGAAAACGACTCTCTTGTGAGCAATAGAAAAAAGAGTGATTTTATACAAGTCATGAATGAATAAATTGCACGTGCTACAAATGTCAGAAGCGCGACTGCCTCTCCAAATAACCGATTTCCAATCGAGTTGAAGTGTCGAAAGCTCGACAAATTCGCGTATAATTCCATGAAATCTGATAAGTGCATCCCCGTTCACCGATGATACACACAATAAAGCGTAAAATGTGGGTCGCAATTTGATTTTTCCTAGACGAAAAAGGGATGATTATATCTTTCCGAAATTTTGACTTTTTACTACTATTATGACATGGTACAGAAGTTAGTGTTCCTGATGAAGATATATCTTCTCTTCAAAAACATTAGAGGATGTCAAAAGCCAAAGATTAAAAAGTTATATTGCTTGAAGAAAATGAAAACGAATGGAATAACTAGTGCATCCAAAATTTACAGCTTTGGGGATCATCTTTTTTCGTCATAATTATACGTGTAGCGTTATAGGGCGCATTCTTCTACTTTCCCCCTCTCTCTACTCCCCCCTCTCTCTCTACTTCCCCTTTCTCTTTCTACTCCCCCTCTCTCTACTCCCCCCTCTCTCTCTACTCCCCTCTCTCTCTCTACTCCCCTCTCTCTCTCTACTCCCCCTCTCTCTCTCCTTACGCCCTCTCACCCCCGTTTTCCTAGCCCCTCCTTGTATCCTGTAATTCATTTATATTCCTGCCAGTATGCAGAGCGTGTTGCAAAAGTATACTCAATTTTGACAGCTCAGATTGAAGAGATATAAAAAACAAAACTTGCAAAATTAAAATCAGTTAAAACTTTTGATCTAACTTATCATCAAAAGAAGAACATAATTATTTTGAATTCATCTTCAGTGATCCGAGTCACCCATTTATTATATTTAATTGCACATGTCAATGTATACTGAAGCCAGCGTTTATGAACGCTAAAAAACGTTAAAACAAGTAATATGAACTCTTTCTCTTCAGTATTTGATGAATAAAGTGATGTCTCCCCCCCCCCCCCTCCCCCCCCCAAAAAAAAAAAGAGAAGGTAGTATCAGGTTTTTTTTTCTAGCTGTCAGACAGGCAAGACTTTTTTCACGATACTTGAAATTACAATGTTAGTACATCTAACTTTTGGGAAGGCCTAAATATATGGAGAGAATAGAAAATGGGTTTTTGACATTTAGAGAGAGTAGATAATGGGTTTTTGTCATTTATTTCATTGCTATATTTAACTATTACCATGAATATGACGAGAGACATTCAAACTGAGTACTGCCTGGGAGTCCTTTTACTGTGACCTAACTATAAATTACATTATTATTCTTTCATTTTCATTTCTCATGATTACATATATATATACACACACATATAAAAAATATATGTACTGTATATATAATTGTGAGAAATCAAAATGAAAGAATAATATATGCATATAATATATACATACTAATGCTAGTATGTACCAGTGCTAATGCTAAAAATATAATGCCTTGAAGCATAGAAGGTAAATTCATATAACTGATGGTATTTGAAATGGAATGTGTTCTGCTTTTCACATTGTTTCATGCTTTTAGTGATAACCGCCTTAAAGGGAAATTAACCTCAGCGTATGAACTAGCTTATTTTGAATGGTGTAGTATATGCCTCTTATTTGATACATGCAATTTCATGTAAAAACACAGGATATAGATATAAATCACTATTTTCCAGCCAAGTTATTGTCTGCTAGCAATAATAAGGGGGCTGTCATTACTTTATGTGTACACGAAAATATTTTTCATCCCAAGTAATATTTCCTTCATCGTTAACTTGTAATTGATTTTTAGAGGACAAATATATATTAGATATAGTCACATATTCTGAAATGTAAGTTTAGTTTTATATATATTTTAAAAAGGTCTTAATTTGTTCATAAAAATATACTTTCTGTACGTGGAGACGGAGAATTGACGTCAAGGACGGAGACAATCGTAACAATACCAAAACAAAGCGAGGAATCTGCATTACAGGATGGCTATTAGAACTCATGGGTCGTCAATTATCTAGGCCCATGACCAATAACAATCGTAATAAAATCAGAACAAAGCGACGTATCTGTTGTAAAGGTAGGCTATTATCAATGCATATGGTACCTAATGATCCGTGTCATGCACAAAATGGCAGCCTCCATGGAAAGACGTAGCAGACAATACCGCATCTAGAATATCATGTGGGGTTAATTGTCCTTTAAAATCTTTAAAGGTACACTAGCCGATCAACGTTAACGATTGTTCTACTTTCGGACTAATACATTTTACCTCATCGAACATTTGGCCTTCGAATCAGTAATCATTTTTAATGGAGATCCTTCATCTTAATGGGCTGGATCCCAGGCTTGATTCTGAAAGACATTGGTGATAGCTGAAACTAGAAGGTTGAATCAATTCTGGTGTACCAGGGATAATAGGGATATTAATAAAATATACTATGTACCGAGAGGCTCCTGATGAAATTATGGATACTCAGATGTGACGAGCATGGTTGTGCGACAAATGCAACAATTCCTCCACGTCAGTTTAATACACTAACCCAAAACTAAACTTGATTCTGGACCAAGCGCTATAAGTAACCCTAACCCTATTCTAAAAAGCGTATTGCAACCGCAAAAACCTTACCCTAAGTTGACGAAATAAAGACCGGAGCAATCTTAACACTTTCTTAAAACAGGCTATATTCTTGTCCCCGTTTTTTCATTTTCGAGTGTCTTTCTCTTACTGATCTTATCAAATTAGTGTGCAGCTCTTTAGAGTAAACAGTAAACAGTTAATTGTATTAATGAATCAGACTATGCCTGTTTTATTCCATTCATGTTCTACTCTCTTGCACGTACACATACGTCATGTGGTTGGTGAGTTCTATATATATTTTTTTGCTTTCCAAAATAGAACCATCTCTTGATTCCCCCTTTTTCCCTTGCTATCGAGCTTCAGGTAATTGAAGTAAATTTCATCCGTCTTATTCTTTTCATCCCTAACAATATTTATAGAGTCACGGGAACGCAAAATGCTGCTCAGACATTTCAACCATTTCCCAATTAAGCGAATTATATTTTGACAGAAAACATGCACTCCAGCATTCAGTCAACAAATGCCTACATTACATGCAACAACACAACAGAAGATCTGATGGCAGTCATAATTTACAAATTATGGTTATCCGCTTACGTGCTCTGTCATTTGCAAAATGAATGTTAAGCCCAATCAAGAAATGTATAGATGAATAAGTTTTCATGAAATACTATATTTGTTCGTGATGAAATACTATATTCGTTCGTGATGAAAACTTAAAATATGGCTGTCATCTTAATTTTCTTTGACGTATGCTCATAACTAGTATGCGTGCCAACCTAAAAAGGGATTTGTATGTCAACGTAGAATGACTATTCTTGTTAGACTGGAGAAAATGTTCGTCGAATGAGAGTCTTTTTCTTCCTAACCCTGATGGGGGAGGGGAGGGGGTACTCGTTTTCCCGAAGGTTCGTTTTTCCAGGTACATAATTCCGAAGGTTCGTAATTCTGAAACAAAAAAATCCCACAGCAGGGGGTTTATAATTCCGAAGATGAAATAGGGTTCATAATTCCGAACATTTGATGCATTACTCCGAAGGTTCGTAATTCCGAAAATGAAACTGAGGGTTCGTAATTCCGAAAATGAAAAAGGGTTCATAATTCCGAAGGTTTGTAATTCCAATAATGCAATAGAACCCTACATAACTTTTTGGAATTATGAACCTCTGGAAATGTGAACCCTTTTTCATTTTCGGAATTATGAACAATCGGAGTAACGAACCTTCGGAAAAACGAATCTTCGGAATTATGAACCTTCGGGAAAATGGTATGTAACCACACTGATACCCAATGTTACACTGCATGGGGTACTCGTTTTCCAAAGTTTCGTACTTCTGAAGCTTCATATGAGGGGGGGGGGGGGGTGTATAATTTTTAAAATGAAGTAGGGTTCATATTTCCCATCATTTGTTGTCGAAGGTTCGTTTGTCCCAAGGTTTATTATTTCTTAAATTAAATAGGGTGAGTATTCCGAAAATGCAACGGTTCATTATTTGGAAGGTTCGTAACGGTTCATTATTTGGAAGGCTTCTATTACATTTTCGGAATTATAATAATATTCCGTTCTTGTATAGCGCATATCACATTTATGATATAACGTCTCTATGCGCTTCCAAAGGACTTTGGATATTATTACCCTGGCTTTAGCTCCGGCAACCGTAGCGCTCAGTGCATTCAAGGAATAAATCATACCAGGTACCCACTTGCTACACTTGGGTCGAGTGTGGCAAATGTAGATTAATGTCTTGCCAAAGGACGTTGGTGCTGCGGCAGGGATTCGAACCCCGTACCTTGTGGTTCACAGTCCGGAGACTTATCCACTAGACCACAACACCTCTATGTGGAATTATGAGGGTTTTTTTCATTTTCGGAATTACTAACGTTCAGAATTATGAACCTTCGGAGTAACAAACCATCGGAATTATTAATCTTCGAAAAAACGACATGTACTCGTCACACTGACGCAAGACGGACTACTGACCAATGAAAAATACACTACCACGTTTGGTCCAAGATTTTGTCGGTTTTCGGTCGGCTTTGAGTATCTTTTGGCGGTGTGACGGAGGTACGAGAAAAAAATACTTTTCTCAATTTATCATGTTTATCAATAAATAGTCGCTAAATTACTTTAAGAGGTAATTCACTCTCCGGGTTTTCACCTCCTACATTGTATTCGTCACTGTGTTCCATATCACTGAACAAAATAATGTAAACCTTTTCAATTGAATTAGAAATTCAAAAATATGTTTAATGTCCAAAATCTGTTTTACATTCTGCATTTCAATCAGTAAATCCTTACACCTCGAACTAGGAAAACATATCTGTAATGCGAATACCGTATTTGTGCTTTTTCTTTTTCTAACATCATGCCCCGAATATATATCTAAATACATGTATTGTAACCGTATAAATACAATTCAAGGTTTTATACTGGGTGCACTGTAGTATAATGGTGCAGATCCTTGACTCTAAAACCAGAGGTTCAGGGTTCGATCCTTGCTTAGTGCTCAAATCCTTGGACATGGTGTTTTACCAACAATTGTCCCTATCAAATATCTGGCAGTGCTGGGATAATAAGCCAGTTCGGGGTTAGCGCATGGTACAAATGACCCCAAATATCCACAGATATTTTAGACATGGAGGGTCCCTTTATGTGCACTTCAGAAAAATAACTCTGGGAGTGATAGAGGTGCCTCATGAATAGCTTTTGTTTCCCCCTTTAAAAAGAATACTTCCACCTGGATATCATGGAATGCACCATTAGTGCATAACTGAATAATGATTACATGACATTCATGAGCACATATCGAATATTAGTGTCAGTGGGTTTTAGAATTTGGTACAGATGACCTTTATCTGCTCATGCTCAGATTGCATTTGGTCTGCTTTGATTAATTTATTTTCCATTTCAATACAAGTATACACATGATACATATCAATTCCATAATGGGCATGATACAATGCAACACATTTGAAAGTCAAAAAAGGTCGAAAAGAAATGCAGAAAAATACAATTTCATGAATAACGGATTATTATTGACCTAACTAAACACATTGGAACGGAGACTACTGATAAGGCTTCCCTAGCTAATATTGACTCTCGACATGATGCATGTACAATGCAGATATTCCACCAGGTTTCTTTAGATTAGAACATCATTAATCTAGCAGGCTCGTGTTTTCTGTTAGTGCTAATGAGCATGTATGATGAACTACATAAATCTTGGCATAAAATAAGTTTTAGTTTGAAATACATGTATGATGTTTACACGCCCTGTAGTAAACGCACAACTACTATTTCGCAAAGCAGCTGAAAACTGGGTACCTAAAGTCTTTGCTGAAATACACTTTAAAACCAGCTGGCTAAAAATGTACCCAATATTAGGTGAAACGGGAAAATGCATTTTTTTTTTGTAAATTGAGTGAATTTTATACAATATTGGGCAATATTGGGTAAAAATTTCACCCAGCGGTTTCAGAATGTAATTGTGAATTTTCTCAATAGGGCAAAATTTATTTTTTATTTCGTAGAGAAGCATCACACGGCCCTCCATTGGGGTTAAAACTTTGTACCCTCCCCCCCCCCCCCAAAAAAAAAAAAAAAAATTAAAAAAAATTAATTAATTAATTAATTAAATAAAAAAAAAAAAATCGCATTCCAGCCCCCACCCTTTACATGCTTTTGAGGTTTTAGGAACAGGGAGATTCTCGCTCCTCCCCTCGTCCGCTTTTTCCAATCCCCTATCCGCCCCTGTCGTTTAAGCATCTTTTACTACAACCAAGCTGCCACAAATACTTAAGAAATATCGTTGGATTTCTTTTATTATTTTTTATTGCATGGCGTTAAAAGTTTTATGAAACAAATTTGCGGGTCTCAATGTTAAAAATCTTTCATGTTCACCATCAATTTTTATTAACTACCAACCAGAACGAGGGTACACCAATGACGTTGAAATGTCATGGATATAAATGAAGGGCGCCAAGTCTGTAATCATTTATACCCTCAAATATCATTTGTAAATTTTATGTTCTCTATCCAGGAAATAAACTTCCGTTTTAAGATTTACGGAGTACATGTGACAATGTGGTCACGTGTACAGAAATAGTGCTTTCTATTTGGTTAAAAGGCGATGATATCATGGCTATTGCATTATGCTTTTGGAAATTAATCTAGACATATCCAAGCGCACTAAGTGTCGAGAATGGAGGTCTGTTATTATTGAATTGCAATTTCTTTAAACGCATTGCTATTCACTAAACGCTATCACTTACCTTGGTTGGTTTATAGAAATGTCATTTGTGTACCGTGAAATTTCACGCGTATATTCTGAATATTTCCAATCATGGTAGCGATAATTCAATGACGAGCCTTGGTCATGTTCGTGTTTAATTCACCGCGTTAAAAAGGTCGTAAGGTGTTGGATTCCATCGCATATGCCTATAAGGTACGTCAGCGTGAAAAATAATTTCGTAGATGGAAAAAGAAAAAGAATTAAGTGAAGGAGGTAAAAGGATCAAGATAACGAAAGAAAACAATACTCAGGAGAAGAAGAAAAGAAAAAAGAATGATACAGCGAAAATCTGTATTATAGATAATAATTAGAACTTAGAAATTAATAGTGGTTATTGTAGTGGAAGTAATAGTAGCGCAGTTGTAGTGGTAGTAGTATAGTAGTTGTAGTGCTGATAGTAGTAATAGTAGTAGTAGTAGTCGTAGGAATAATAATATAGTACAATACTATCATACAGTCATCGAGTATATTGAATATTTATAGTCGGTAACGTATGCCATGGACCTTTCCTATTATGAATGTTTGGTAAATCTAACATTATCGCTCCAGGGCTGACCCAGGAATGACGTCACGAAGCCGCGCTATGTATCCGATTTAATGGTGGTACGGCCAGGAAAGAATGTCAAAACCTCTGCCCCAAGTTGTCCCCAGTCTCAACTTTTCCACTCCACTTTGAAAGTGGTGACGACACTGATCCATTGGAAATTCACTTAATCCATAAAATTTATTTGACATGTTGTTTAGTAGTCAAGTTTTTAAAAAAAGAAGTCTAGACTAGATCAAACATCAGTTAATAATAAATAAATATAGTCTGCTAGTCAGATCCTGCAGATACAGCATGAATACATCAATCTTGCCACCCATGTATGTACAAGGAGCACGGGCTATTTTTTCTTCTTTATTCTCTTGAGGTCACGCGACCGTTGCAGTTGGTGCAGAGATGACAGAAGGGACTTTGGCGTATCTAAAGGTGTTTACGTCGGTGATCGGCGACTCATTGCAGGCGATCGATACCAATCAGTCATCATGGATATCGTATATAGGTTCATGGTCATTAAAGGAGAATTAACCCCTGAGTACAAATTTACTTATATTGAAAGGTGTAATATATTCCTACTTATTGGCCTAAATCATTTTCTAATAAGATATTAGAAAAGGGTATAAATAAAGATATTCCAACACCCGGTATCGTCTCCTACTCATTTACATGGGGCTGCCATTTTCTTGCTGATTTGGATTTGTACATGAACCATTGAGAAATGTTCCGGTCAGGAAGATATTTTGAATCCAAGACCTAAATTGATTTTCTTCATTACCTAAAATCCCATATGTGACGAAAAATATAAAGTGGGTGTTTACATGATTTATAAAAATTAAATCTTTATAATGATACTTTTAAATTGTCTGGTTTTGCTTAACAAAAATCTATTTTCTTGGGTTTGCCAAACAGAGCAGAACATAATATATGCAGCATGCATTCTGACTTTTGAAGTCCCATTATCCGAAAGCAGGTGAATGCATAGTTTGCCGCTATAGATGCTCAGGGAAGAAGCATCCATAAAATTTGAATTAATTTGCTCCGTCCATTGCGTCACAGTATCTAGAAAATAGATTTATATTAAGCGAATATCTATTTTCAACAGAAATATATAAGGAAATCTTCAGTTTAAAAATAAATTGACATATCTATTCTATATGTTTAATCTCAAATGGGTTTTTAATTTTGAAAAAGGCAATTGGGCATTTGGATTAAGAAAATCTTCTTGTACACATAAAAAAATGGCAGCCCCCATGTATTGCTAGCAGACGATACATATTGCTAGCAGATGATAAATTTTCCTCAGAAAATCTTGATTCGTATCGATCTCGTATATTTTGACGCGAAGCCATATAGTCTAACAAGTAGGAATAAATAACACCTTTGAACACTATCGTCTTTATTGTTTGAGGTTAATTCTCCTTTAACTGCCTTTGGAAAGAACGGGATTTGAATCAATAGCAAGCAAACACATTCGAGATTGGCGCTAGAATGTTTGTAGGATGTCTGCTAATGATGTTCAGTATATATGTACAGGAAGGGGAAGGGGGTTTGAGGGGAGAGAGAGAGAGAGGGGTGGGGGGTCGAGAGAGGGGGCGCAATAGAGAGAGAGAGAGAGAGAGAGGACCCAATAGAGAGAGAGAGAGAGAGAGAGAGGGGGAAAAAAAAGAGGTGATAGGGGATAGGGGGTAAATGGTAACTGGTATGGACCGAACAATGTAGTATAAATCTTTACACTCTACACCGTGCATGAATAGGGCTTTATAAAGATTTTTACGGTTTTTATCGACTAAACCAAGAGAATAAAAGTATAGTTACATTTAATCATATTTTATTGTTCGAAAAGCGAATTTTCTATCCTGCTATCTAACTTGAAACATGCAACATTTTTTCAAACATTAAAAAAAAAATCTTTCGTGTTTCAAATAAACAATTTGAGGAGAGTTTTTAGGTGAAAAGAAAATAGAAGAGTATATAGCGGTTGAAAATATCCATCAATTTTAAAAGACCGCAAAAAACTTTTTCGCTAGGCGAATAAATACTCTTATTATTTTGGCATAAAGATGCAATGCTATTTCAGGCCATTATGATTCGTGGTTCGTGTAATTCATCGGGGAGCAGGAGTATTTATAGATACTATTGGTAAATAGGAAAGGGGGACAGAATGCTCACCAGACTTCGGGTGTACCTTTTTCAGTCTGCGTGATATACTTATTCATTTCACGGATCTTTAAAGGGATACTCAACCGCAGACTGTGGACGTTTTTATGCCGCGAGAGGGCACCGTGATCGTTACCTGATCATGCCGTTGCCCCACGGGGCTCAAACTTCGGACAGACTGGTCGCTGCAAAACCGTGCACGCTCCGCCTGAGCTCGAGCTCTCATGCGAGATTCGGTCGGCTTCGTGCAGTCGAAATGTAATCCCACTTAGTCCAACGGACGCGTTCGACCCACAAACTTTGTGTACGAGTGAATGGGGCTTACGAAATCCGACTTTCCCCCACGATGGTCTGGTGGCGTATCCCTTTAAACGATTGGGGATGGGCTTATTATACCGATTGGGGATGGGCTTATTATACCGACTTCACCGTGCGCTTGTTACGCCACTTATTGAGGCGACGAAGATTCAACTCTATAACTATTCTGAGAATTTAGATCACTAGCCTGAAATCTAATCACTAATCTGAAATGAAGCAGAAAACTCCGAGATGTTCAACTGTTAAGCCGTTCAAATGAAGTGTAATTCACTGGAAACCATGCCGAGAGACTTTAGATTCATTTGGTCGGATAGAGAAGATTTTTTCCCCACCCCGAGACCTGTAGCCACCGCATAAACTAGAAGATCATATGTGAAAAGGGGATCTAAAAAATAATTGTCATTTCCGTCACAATTCATTCCCTTTACGGATGCTTTATATATGATTTAATGATAATAATAATGATGATAATGATAATCATGATAATAAAAATACTACAGTCACACTGCTTTAGCGACCACATGTATAGAAAGACCACCTGTCTATAAAGACCATAATTTTCGTATCCCTTGAAAAGTTGAAACATGTACTTAAGGAAACTGTACATAAAGACCACCTGCTCATAAAGACCACTCTTTCTTGTCTCCCTTGAGTGGTCTTTATAGTCAGGTTTCACTGTAATACTAATAATACTACTACTAATGCGCTTTACAATTTCATTCCTTACACTTCAATTATTATTTGATTCGGTCAGTCTATCTAATTTCACAACAGCCTTGTACCAGAAGGCGTCCCTAGAACATTTTGAAATGGGGGGGGGGGGGGGGGGGGGGGGGGGTAGAAAACCCAAATTCCTGAAAAGTTCCAATTTTCCATATTTACCAACATGGGTACAAAATTCAGGCAACAATGACGTAATTTTGCTGACAGGCCCAACGCCCTCCTTTCTAGCTACACCCGTTTACCACCTCCTTTTACTTGAGGTAGTATCTCTGGTTTCATTATTTTTATAATTGTGCGTAAACTCTTTAACACTCTCTTATATGTCGATACATGTCGATACTCACAAGTACAAGATCGTTTGATAACTATTCGAAATTTCATTATGTACATTGACTTATCCGTTATCCTATAAGCCGATCAAGGAATAGTTTTGTTTTTTTGTTTTTTGTTTTGTTTTGTTGTTGTTGTTTTTTTTTGGGGGGGGGGTTACAAATTGAACGTTTCATCTTTATTAGAAACCTAGGCTGAACATAGCCGACCAACATGATGAACGTTGAAGAGAGGCCTTTTTACGCAGGAGGTTTGTTAATAAAGAATGACCTTTTACGCATGCAGTTGGCGATAACACGGAAGTGCGAGCGAAGGTCTCTATGGTCATATCTCTAGGGGTTACGTACTCTACACCTTGTAAATGCATGTATACGGTTCAATTCATGAATGGATCACTTCAACTCAGTGTACCGCTGTCTCAAAGGCTAAATGCTGGTTAAAAGAAGACTACAACATCAAAGGCAAATCCAGCATCGGGATCATCCAGATCATTTGGATTTTCCCCACTACCACAATACTTGGTAGCACCCTTTCGACTGTATTTGGACTCAAGCAAAATAAAAATGCTCTTAGACGATAGTGCAAAGTCCTTAACTGCAACACTGTTCCAGACACAATACTTAAAAAGTTCGTTGATACAGAAATGTTTCATGACAAGTCACGATGGCTATGTAAACCAGTCTACCCATTTTCTCCTTTTTGTTTACATCTACTTGTAATGAAATCGTTCTGCTGCTTTCTTGAATGGTGAATTTCGGTATGGAAGAAGTCTCCTCTCGTTTGATTTGTGTAAACATGGAATCATTTTGCCTAAGAGTATGATTTTCGGTGCATTTCAATAAAATCTTAACATCCAGTTTTGTATTGTATTGTATTGTACATGTATTTATTTTCCAATCACGATGATATAAAAATGAAACATTACAGACAAAATCAAACGATACACTGCCATCATAATTTTGTGAATTGGCTGGATGGCCCACTCAACTATAGAGTACCGAAGTGATGACGTCACAAAAAGCTATTTTTTCATTTTGACATTTTTTATAGCATATCTCAAAGGAACATGGTGAAAAACATCCAGAGCAAAATTTTATGGCAATTGGCTCATTGGGCCCCGAGATATGGCCGCATGAATACCTCCTTAGCCCCATTGAAGTCAGTGTTAAAATGGCCTGGTTCTAAACTGTTAAGAACCAGGCCAATTTACACTGACTTCAGTGGGGCTATTTATATATCCATATAGCCATACCTTGGGCCACCATGAACTGGTTCATGTCAAATTTGATGTGTGAACGTTTTCCATCATTCTCTACCTAAATATGGTCCTAAAAATACTGAATTACAAAAATCAAAATTTGATGACGTCACACTTCGGTACTCTATGTGAATGTTACAAAGCTGTTCTTCCCTTGGGTCCAGATGAGTACACAGATAATATATATATATATTTTTTTTTTCAATGATCTTTATTAATGATTCCATGAAATACAAATTATACAATCAACATATTCTCTTTGAATGTTTTAACAAAATGAACAAATAAAATACTTTATCATCACTTATATAATTATCATGCAAAATATTCTTCCTCTGGAATGTAAAATCAAAACTAATGAATGTGCGTTTCTAATGTTGTAACTGAATTGAAATTATTCCATACATGATTATATAAGATTTAAACATATTAGTGTGTTGATGTATATCAAAACAAAGTGAACAAATCATAATTTTACGGAATCTATTATTAAAAAACAAACAAACAAACAAACAAAACAAACGACAATGACCCCTCCCTACCCACATATGCCCCTACCTACCCATTACCACTGCGTAGAAACCTTCCATCTCTCCCACCCACACTTACTTTCCTAAAACCAGACATTCACTCACATACACCCAACCACCCACCAACACACACACACACACACAAAGAAACAAAATACATTAAAAATTACCCCCCCCCCCCCATAACACCATAAGTCATTTAAGTAATGAATAACTACAGAGTTTGTAGGCTATCGCTCTCTCTCTCTTTCTCTCTATCTGATATGAGTGGCGTACATCCTTTGTGATCCCTGTACTTATTCATTACTTATGACGTTAATTAGGTGACCTCATACCCATTGAGGTACGACTCGTTTATCAGTTTTTATCTGATTGGAATTTCATAAAGTTCACATTAAACAAGACGCACTGGTTTGGTTTTTAACGATATTAATATGACCCCACAGATTCTGAAATCAGTTGGTATCGTACATTTGGCAGGCATGGCGTTCGAGACTTCATTGATCACTGAGGTTTCTCTCGTAAGCGGAGTCCTCAAAGCAACAACTTTAGTACTGCTCTCTTATTTCGTCTACCGCGTCTTTGGCAATGACAGTCATTACAATTATCCACCGGGACCAAAAGGTTTACCGATTCTTGGGAGTCTTCTTAGTATGATCTTTACCAGGAAACATCCTCATGAGGTAAATTTAGAAAGCAAGGGCTATTAATAAGAAAGTTGCTACGCGAGCCAAAAATAGATAAGATATTAGGTTGCACTCAACTGAACAAGTACTCATACTATGGGTCTATCCAGGGGCTGTGGGACATTTTTTGAAATGCATGTAGGGAGCCTTTTCATACCCCTTCCTCTCGATGCTCTCAATTAATAAATCATCACGAATTATTCAAATGACACCTGTTCCTACTGTGATGTAATCGTCAATATTGTCCATGTTGATCATTCCATCTTACTTGATAGATGACAGGATGTCTCTTAGCGAGCGAGGGAAGCAGGCAACCGAAAATTTGTACTTTTGTTTATTCTGTCTGTCAGTGAGGATGCATTATGCATCCATTTATATCATCTGAAAAGAACCAAACAGGCCAATTCTGATTTTACTTCATATATTTGACGTTCCGCAGTTTAAGAACACATCATCATGATCATAGCAGATAAACGACTCAAAACGATCTAGACCATTTCGGAATAGGTATTTGTAACTAATGTCCACAGATATGAATGGTGTGTCGACATTTGCTCCGGTCAAAATGAATTTCGTACAATTTGCCACCAGTATTTACATACGAACCTGAGCTAAATTTTATTTTCAAGGTCTTGGATGATTGGACGAATAAATATGGCGACGTTATCTGCATCAAACTAGTGAACAGTCGATTGTATGTGGTGAGCGATGTCCGGCTAGGACATGAAGTGATGGGTAGCCTGCATGCGATGGACAGAGAGCCTGCTGAGGTCATACAGATGCTTACAGGAAGAAAAAATGCTGGTAAGTGACCTTCATCATGTTCATCTCTCCTGGTCCGAAAGAGAACCACAAACCCTAAATCCCCTGCCCAAGTGCCTATTGTAAGAATAGAATTATGGTTAGGATTAAGCAAGTCCGTTGGGATGATTATCACACACGTTACATGAAATTTTGCATCATTTAGTGTAACAGATTGTGATAGGAACATTAGACATCATACAAACTGTTAATTACTTATTAATGTACCGTTACAAACTGTTGCTTATTATAATGTACCGTTCATACCAGGGATTTGACATGTTCGTAGACCAGTTTATGAAACTAACACGGTCGCAAAGACATCCGAACAGGGGCGTATCCAGGATTTCCCAATAGGGGGGCGGGGGGGGGGGCGCCAGGCATTATTGATCGCCGTCCTGGGGGAGGGGTCTAAGGGGAAGTTACTGAGATTCAAAATAATCCTATATGTGACCAATTTTGAAGCCTATTTAATGAACAACCTTTTTTTTTTTGCTATTTTTTTTTTTTTTTTGCGACGGCCAATAGGGGGGGGGGCGCCTGTTGCGCCACCCCCTGGATACGCCACTGTCCGAAAATCAACTCATTTCATTACCCAACTGTTTATCATAGAAATAATGTTCGTATAACGTAATACGTCACTACTTGCACATTTCACTCGGTGATGGACAAGGTTATTGTGAAATTACACTACAATGATCTTTCGCAATTTTTTTCGATCATGGGGTTAACTAAAAACTTAGGTCTTCTGGTTCTTCCAGGGAAATGTTGGAGATTTCTCTGATTTTTCTGACAAATAGTTGAAAGACACACAAGACTGTCCAGATGCCTACCAAACCCAAATGTTCACCAGACCAAATAGTTCGGTCTCTTGAACCTTCTGACATCAGCAGTGGCGTATCTAGGGATTATGGCGCGCGGGGCAAATAATGAAGTTGCACCCCCCCCCCCCCCCCCTCCGTCGTGCCCCAACCTATCTACGTTATTATACAAGCGAGGGAGCAAAGCGACCGAGCGGCAATTATTTTGCATTTTAAACCTGAAATACACAATTTCTTACTCATTTTACCCAGGAAGTTTTGCAACTGAACACTGCAAATGAGCAGTAGAGAAGTTAGAATTTTGTACATTGATAAAACGGTTTTTCTATTCACTCCCTTATAAATTGGGAGCAAAATTAACGAAAACCCTTGAGAAATAGTCGACTGAAAGTTGAGATTTCTTTTAAATGTTGAAGCTCTGCAAATGCTGTTTTATGCACTTTATGCACCTATATTGGGGGCGCAATATTTAGCAAGAGGCAGATAAAACTTATATGATATAGGGAGCAAAGCAACGACAATTACATCTTTATTTTGCAAATTTTGAACCCTAAAAAAAAAGCTATTTAAGAACTATATAGGCTACTGTGGGCGCGAAATTAGGAGATCCTGAAAAGAAAATAATTATGCGAGGGAGCAAAGCGACCGAGCTGTAGAAAAATTTTTCACATTTTAAATCCTCAAGAAACTGCATTTCTAATGCATTTACCATGCCGATAGGGGGCGCATAATGTTTCTTTCTTAATTCCCCCTTTTTTGTCTGTTTCTGCGTTTTTTGCGCCCCTCCAAGTGCCGCCCGGGGCACCTGCCCCCCCCCCCCCCCCGATACGCCACTGGACATCAGTTGAAAGGCTGAAACCCTCTAAAGGCACACGATATGCACATTATAGGCACATAATAGCAAGGGGGCCCCATAATACTGGAGTCCAATCATTCCAAAGGATTACAGGACTGGACATCCACAAGACCAAAGGTTCATTAGGCACAATAATTCGGTCTCGTGGATCTTCTTGACATCAAGTGTGAAGGTTCACAAGACTAAATGCCCTATGAGAAAAAAGATTCGTAAGACCGGACCATCCATCTCGTAAACCCTTGTCCTGATTGACTTCACACTTGTTCTCATCTTAAAGTTTAAGATCTTCTGCCATTTCGATTTTTTCATCTCATGCAGGAGTAGCCTTTGCCAGTGGTGACGTGTGGAAGGAGCAACGCCGCTTGCTTATTTCCGTCTTAAAGAAAGCTGATGTTGATGGCATCAGGTCAGAACAAAATATTTCGTTACTTTGGGGGTGTTTCATCAAATGTCTTGGTGATATTTATCGACAAATTTGCTCTCAGCCAATCAGATGCTAGGATTTCAGTAGCTTATAACAGTTATTGCAACTTGTCATTGATGACAAGGTTTATGAAACAGGGCCCTGACAGCACTTTATTTATCTTCTTAAATCCATGTCTTTATTTGTTTCTGCCTCCCCTTCTCTGTCTATCGGGTTTTTTTTAAATCTCTTGCTTAAGATCTTTAATGTATAAAGTCAATCGTATTCCCTTGCAAATTAAATTTTCCTTTGTTTTCCGTTCGATCTGGACAAGAATTATTTAAAAACCTGAAAATGAATATTCTGATTCGCGTCTTCTCAACAGCTTTGATGATATCATGGTGTATCAGGCAGAGCGTATGTTGGCAGAAATTGAAAAGACCAACGGCCTCAGGTTCGATCCGAGGGAACTCATACATAAGTCTGTCGGCAACGTCGTCACAAAGATCCTCACAGGGGTCACTTACGAGTACGATGACGCCGAATTTTCCCGAATCATGTCGAACACGATGCGAGTTTTTAACTTACTGGGTGAAGCGGGGATCCTTGCCTCTGTCCCAGCACTTGCTGCAATCCCGTCACCTACAAAATGGAAGATCATCAAGGCATGGGAAGAGATATATGATTTCCTCAAGCAGAGTATTAAGAGACGCAAAGCCAGGTTTGATGGGCATCGAGGGGGGACTGACTTCATAGGGAGTTTCTTGGAGGAAATGACTGTAAAAGCAAAAGAGGTATGTGCATTTTGGGACCTGTTAGGTAGAACTGTTAATCCATTTACTATGGAAAGCGGATGACTCATGTAGTAAGCCTATAGGAATGAAAGAATACCTTAGTCAACGGGCTGATTAATATTGACACAACACAATTTGGCGTTGGGCATTTGAAGAATTTTAAACACGCGTAGGCCTATATACTCAGTGATTACATAAATCAGAAAATGGATGCTTATGAAAGCCTTCATGAAAATAACATGATATTGTCTACTGATCTTCGGTCTTACAAAGTCTGTATTCATAATGGAAATGAATGTATTGGTTTTAACTACAGACTGGTCAAGAATCCTGCGATGACGTCAATCTTCTGGTCTCTTCCTTCGATTTGCTTCTGGCAGGATGGGACACAGTGTCCACTAACCTAGCCTGGGGTGTCCACACCTTAGCGTCCTACCCTGAAGCCCAGCGTCGAGTTCATCAAGAAATCATTGACATCTTCGGCAATGACCGCCTTCCGCAGTTTTCCGACCGCCACAGAATGCCCATTACGATGGCGACCATTGCAGAATGCATGCGTTTCAGACCCACCTTAGCGGTGCACATCCCTCACGTTGCTACCCAGGATTGTAAGATCGGCGAGTACGACGTCCCCAAAGGAGGACTGATTACTCTCAACATGTGGTATCTCGCCCAGAGCCCTAATATCTGGGAAAAACCCGAGGAGTTCAGGCCTGAGAGATTCTTGAACGAGGACGGGCAGTTCGATAGAAAAATTGATCCACTCCTTTTTGGAACAGGTAGAGAATAATATTTGCTTTACGGTGATCCAACAGACTTTTCCCCGTTTCCTTTTCATAGGAAGCAGAGGCGGTGGAACGTAGGGCTGGGACAATGGAAGTGGGGGGGGGGGGGGGAACCTTTTATTAAAGATCCCCCACCCACTTTCATTTTCCGAGCCCGACGTTCCGCCGCCTCTGATAGGAAGCATGTGAAAATAGATTTGGAAATGGGCAATTCCATGGAAAGCACTCCCTTCCGTAATGTCCGTAACAGAGATGAATAGCGTGATACCTAAGAAGCGACAATGCCCCTTCTATTCATCTGTTGTGTGTTAATAGTCATGATTATAACAATGAAGTATCCAAAAGGTGAATTGAAGGGGTATTTTTGCTACTTGGATTTCAGGCTATTTATTTCTGTTACGGACATTACGGAAGGGAGTGTTTTTCATGGAATTGCCCAAATGCTATAGTCGTAAGAATAACTCCTGAATGTTAATTTCAAATATCAAACTCCATACATAAATGTGTGGCAAAGTTAATCATGATTCTAATTATCTTAAATTTCTATCGGAATTGCGTATATTTTTTGCTCCATAACGAAATTAAATGATTCGACGATAAGATAGAAGCGTACCTATTGACTTGAAACTATTGATTTGTAAACATATTAGCTGTAACGATAATTATATCCTTCATCCTGAGCGCTTTTACACTAATTTTCCCCCAAACCTGCAGGTAGAAGGGTGTGCCCTGGAGAGCAGGTGGCACGGACCGAGATATTTCTCTTCCTCACGTACCTCCTGCAGCGGTTTACCGTTAGTTTAGCCGAAGGCACCACGAAACACCTCTCAACCCATTTCGGTCTTACCAACCAACCAAAATCTTATCAGATCCATGCTGTTAAGGTCCCGTAAGTCTTCGAGAGGTGTCCTCAGAAGCTTCTCTTCAGTTTCATACCGGATACTACACACACCCACCCATGCTCGTTAGAGTAACAAACACGTAGAAATGAATATAAAGCCCCCATTAATATACATGGCCTTGGTAAAAGAAGAAAAATCAAAGTATTATATAAGTGAACATTTGAGAAAATCGAAGATAAAATAAGAAAGTTAGTTATGAAGCTTTGAACCCGGGGGACCACTCAACTATATTGCTGTATACAAGCGCGACCACAGGTTTTCCAAACACCCCCTAAACGCGTTTTATCCATTCAAGTATGTTCGCGTGCTTTCTTGAATTTTTACCCCACTAAAACAAGAGACTCGTCGCACAAAATCCGGACAAGTATTCGGCGGGTAAATATACACTAAACGCGTATGACAAACTCAAACATACCCTTTTTTCGATTTTTGGCCTTTTTGACATCCTAAACGCGTTAAGCGTGTGACGCGCCGTAACCGGCAAACACTACCCTTTTCAAGCGTTTTTGTGGTCGCGCTTGTGTACTGCAATATTAGTTGAAAGTCGACATCATTAATGACTATAGGGATAATGTCCAATTTGGGCAAATCGGTGATGAATTGTTATATCATACAAGAAATCACCCATTTCTAGGTGAGTGTGTAGCGTTAATGCATTTTTTTTTTTTTTTTTTTTTTTTTTTTTTTTTTCGGTTAAATAATTTTATGCATTTAAGATCAATTCCTCTTTATTTAGCTAATTCAAAATAGCTGACATTTTTTATACAGCTGGTGACAACCAGGCATTTCCTGGTTACATTGTACATTATCTAAACATGTGTTTTACATTGTATTAGTATTACGTAACATTACACCTGTCTGGATCTCCCTGTACATACTATAATTTCCATGACAGTAGCTATTTCTATGCTCTTTTGTGTTTTGGTCATGTGAACATCACATGCCAATTTTGTCCTTAATTAGCATTTTCTGTACTTTTCCACTACATGTTTATATAAGGTGAAAGTCTGTGCTTTTTTTTTCACTACTACATCAGTCACTGAGAAGGTACACCAAATTATTGAAGCTTATTTTTTAACCGGGTACGACTCCCGTGGAACTTTCTTCGGCAACCTGCTGACACCTGGCTTAGCCGTTTTTAGCCAGCTTTTGGTAACGGACTTTTATTTCACGGCATACAACGAAGCTCCTTCATCTCTGCAACTAGATTCTTCAAGGGAGCAGAATTGGGAAACTTTCTGGACAACTTCATTCCATCGAGTACCTATAGAGCCGTAAACCTATCTCATCTGAACTCACAACAGACTCGGGCTCACCGCTGCATTCTGCGGGCGAATTCAACATGTCCATCTACGCTGTCCTAGGTTTCGACGAACATTGACTCTGTTGCTGCCGTGAGTTTTACACCCAAGCATTCTTGCCCGGGCAACCCAAAACTGAGGGCATATTATTTCTCACTTTTTGAGCAATTTATTATATTTGTTGTACCTAGTGCTGAATTACATTAGTGATCATTTTTTTTTTAAGAATTGTTAATTTGAATTGGCACCAGTTTTGATTGCCATCTTGCACCAACCAGGCGCACATACTATATATATATATATATATATATATATATATATATCTACACATATATCACGCATTTATCGATTCCTTTTTTTGTATTTCGTTTACTCATATTTTGTGAGCCATAAGTTTCGCCAAATTAGCTTGTGCTCACACTACTCTACATTCTTTTTTTATGCTTATTACAGCGGCGGCCTTCCGCTTTAGAAACAGAGCCACTTGTACTTAAGCATTTACTTTGTATATTTATTTGAAATTGTTTTGGTGAATATATATAAACATTAAACCACCAGCAATTAATTTGATTGTGTTAATGTTCATTCATTTCTTGTGAGATCAAATTAAGTTTAAATTTAGTGAGGAGGTTGTTGAACACGCATATATATATATTTTTAGTTTGAATTTTTTGTTAAATACACCATACCATCCCCACAAAAGTGGTGACCCCGACGTGATCTCACAAGGGTTGAAGTATATTTGTCTTTGAATTTCATTGGTTTATCGGACCTGGTTTTGTCAACGCACGTGCTACGTGGTCACAAGCCATGCCTGACAGCGAGTCAGACAGTTCAACTTCCATAGTTGGGGCCGTTAGCATAAAGCTTCCGCAATTCTGGAGTTCCGATCCGCAACTTTGGTTCGCCCAAATTGAATCTCAATTTGCTACGCGCCAAATAACAGTGGAGACAACAAAATACCACTATGTTATTTCTGCTTTGCAGCCGGAAGTTGCGCAAGAGGTACGGGACCTCCTCATAAATCCACCCGCGATTACGCCTTACTCTATTCTAAAGGAGCAGCTTATTTCCCGCACCACGGCTTCCGAGCAGCGCCGTGTACAAATGCTCCTCACTGAGGAAGAGTTAGGCGACAGAAAACCGTCGCAACTCCTGCGCCGCATGGAGCAGCTTGTCGGAGCCAAGAAAATTGAGAAGGGAATTTTGAAACAATTGTTTCTTCAGCGCATGCCCTCTAACGTGCGCTTAATTCTCGCTTCGACTAGTGACACATTGTCATTAAGCGAATTGGCAGAGTTAGCCGATAAGATTATTGAGGTCCACGTCCCAACCGTAGGGACAGTTTCCGCAGAGGTACCTACCACCTCACTCGCCGCACAGGTGGTGCATCCCACCGTCGCACCAGTGACCGCAGCCGCCGGTCCTGACCCCATAGAGGAGTTGCGCAAAGACGTACACCAGTTGTTTAAGATGGTGACGGACTTGCAGCGACAAGTTTTTCGTTCACAGCGCAACATTCGTAATCGTAGCAAGTCACCGTCACGTTCTAAGGTGACCGCTGAATCACAAGCAGATGCACTAGCATCAAACTTGTGTTTCTACCACGAACGCTTCGGGGACAAGGCAAACCGTTGCCGATCTCCCTGCGCCCGATCACGTGAATTTTCGGAAAACGCCAAAGCCAGTCGGTAGGCGCGACGACCCGAACTGGTGCATGCGATGGTCGCCTATTCTACATTACGGATGTAAATTCACGGAGGAAATTCTTAATTGACACAGGCGCTGCAGTAAGCGTTTTTCCGCCATCCAAGCAGGAGACGAAAAAAGTATCAACGCTTACTCTGCGAGCCGCGAATGGAACGCCCATTGCCACATATGGTCAACGGTCACTGACCCTTGATTTAGGCCTACGCCGCACTTGCCGCTGGGTATTTACCATAGCGAACGTGCCCTCCCCGATCATAGGCGCCGATTTTTTGCACCATTTTCAGTTTTTAGTTGATGTGCACAAACGCCGACTAATTGACCCGCTAACCAACCTGTCAGTGGCTGGTAAACCGTCCAGAGAACCGGCTATCAGTCCAGTCTACGGAGATCGCGAGACTGACAATCAATTCGAACACATGCTCATGCACGACTTCGTTGATATTACCCGCCCGGTATATCACTCCGAAGATGTTAAGCACAATGTGACGCATCACATTGACACAAACGGACCCCCTGTCGCAGCACGCCCGCGCAGGCTTGTTGGGGACAAACTGCAAATTGCACGCGACGAATTTAATCACATGTTGGAGCTAGGTATTGTTAGACCTTCTAAAAGTAATTGGTCTTCGCCGTTGCACATGGTGCCTAAGAAGTCACCGGGGGACTGGCGCCCGTGCGGCGATTACCGTGCTTTGAATCGGATCACCATTCCCGATCGATACCCTGTTCCGCATTTACATGATTTTGCGTCCGAACTCCACGACAAGAAGGTCTTCTCAAAAATAGACCTTGTTCGTGCATATCATCAGATCCCCGTCGAGCCCGATGATATGCACAAGACTGCCATAACAACTCCGTTCGGTTTGTACGAATTCACGCGAATGCCTTTCGGATTGCGTAATGCCGCTCAGACGTTTCAAAGATTCATAGACCAAGTCTTGCGTGGATTACCATTCGTCTATGCGTATATAGATGACTTGCTTGTTGCGAGTGAAGACATGCAGCAGCACGAGCAGCATTTGCGCTTGCTGTTCACGCGCCTGCAAGCATACGGTGTCGTAGTGAACCCTAGAAAGTGTTCATTCGGGTTGACCGAACTCGATTTTCTTGGCCATCACATTGACCAAGAAGGCATCCGCCCTTTGCCCGAGAAAGTAGCGGCAATACAGAACTGCGAGATACCCACTTCCGTTAAGCGTCTGCGAGGCTTCTTGGGCCTGGTTAATTTTTACCGTCGATTTATTCCCGACTGCGCCAAGACGCTGTTGCCACTCACCGACCTCCTTGGTGGGCTCGGTAAGCGTTCAAGGAAACCTCTTAATTGGACACCGGAATGCGATACAGCATTCAACGCGATCAAGGAGCAGCTAGCACTTGTTACGATGCTTGCATATCCCGACACGAACGCGCCTCTCAGTCTCATGGTAGATGCATCGGACCGCGCTATAGGCGGAGTTGTACAACTCAAAGGTACCGCTTGGCAGCCGATCGCGTTCTTTTCACGAAAGTTACTGCCCGCAGAAACTCGATACAGTACTTTCGGGCGCGAACTTTTGGCCGTATATTTGACCATTAAGCATTTCCGCTACATGCTTGATGGGCGCACGTTTTGCGTCTTTACAGACCATAAGCCGCTGATTCACTCGTTCCGCGCTCATCCCGACCGTCATAGCCCGCGCGAGATCAGACATCTCGACTACATATCGCAGTTCACAACTGATTTGCGCCATGTCAAAGGGACTGACAATGTAGTGGCTGATGTTTTATCGCGGCCCGAAGTGAACACATTGCACGCATTGCACTCTGACACGCAAATCGATTTCAAAGCCATGGCGCAGGCCCAGGAAACCGACCCAGAGTTGCAAACGTTGCTAAACTCAACCAAGCCATCCGGTTTAGTACTTGAAAAAGTACCTCTCATCTCTGTAGGAGGGGAGATTATGTGCGATGTATCACACAATATGACTCGACCGTTCGTTCCCGTTGAACACCGTCGCGCAGTGTTCAATGCCATACATGGGTTATCACACCCTGGCGTACGCGCATCCGTGAAAGCCGTCACTTCACGATTCGTATGGCCCAGCATCAAAAAAGACGTCCGGAAATGGGCCCAACACTGTGTGTCGTGTCAAAAGTCGAAAATACATAGACATGTGAAAGCGCCTATGGGCACATTCAGCGCACCTGACGCGCGATTCGCACATATACATCTTGATTTAGTTGGTCCGCTGCCGCCGTCAAACGGTAACATGTACCTTTTGACATGTATAGACAGATATACCCGATGGCCCGAAGCCATTCCGATACCGGACCAGTCTGCAGAGACGGTAGCACGCGCATTCGTGGACAGGTGGATTGCTGTGTTCGGGGCACCGGACACCATTACTACCGACCGTGGTAGGCAATTCGAGTCCTACTTATTCAAGGAGCTCGCGAAGCTTTTAGGGACCACGAGAGTCCGCACCACATCGTACCATCCTGCGGCCAACGGGATGGTGGAGCGTTTTCACCGGCAATTGAAATCTGCTCTCAAAGCGCACGAAAACCAAACGAATTGGACCGAGCACTTGCCGCTAACACTACTTGGTATCCGCTCCACGGTAAAGGAGGACTTAGCATGTTCCCCTGCCGAGCTTGTTTTTGGCACAACGCTGCGTTTGCCTGGACAGTTCATTGCTCCAGAGCAAACTGAACTCGATCCGAGGGATTATGTTTCTCGCTTGAAACGGCATATGAACGCATGCAAACTTACTCCGACTCGATCTAACCAAGGGACTACTTATGTTCCAAAGAATCTGTTCCGAACTTCGCACGTGTTTGTTCGCGACGACACGGTACGTAAACCGTTGCAGCAACCGTATAAGGGACCGTTCCGAGTCTTAAAGCGCAATGAAAAGTTTTTTACGCTTGACATACGTGGTAAACGCGAGCAAGTCAGTTTGGACCGATTAAAGGTCGCCTACGTAGAAAACGAAACCATGCGAAACTTCCATGCGCTGGCTGCTCGTAGTCCACCAGCAGCCGATGTTGGACAACCGTCCGCTGCAACGACTAGTTTACCTGCAAAGCCGCAAACTAGTGCAGCAGCACACAGCGCTGATAAGACACAGGTCCGGATAACCAGGTCAGGACGACATGTCCACTGGCCCAAAAAGTACAAAGATTATTGTGCTTTTTGATTTAGATATTATGTCGTTCTCAAGTAATTCATTTCATTACTCGCTCACTAGGAGGGGGTTAATTGTAGCGTTAATGCATTTTTTTTTTTTTTTTTTTTTTCTCGGTTAAATAATTTTATGCATTTAAGATCAATTCCTCTTTATTTAGCTAATTCAAAATAGCTGACATTTTTTATACAGCTGGTGACAACCAGGCATTTCCTGGTTACATTGTACATTATCTAAACATGTGTTTTACATTGTATTAGTATTACGTAACATTACACCTGTCTGGATCTCCCTGTACATACTATAATTTCCATGACAGTAGCTATTTCTATGCTCTTTTGTGTTTTGGTCATGTGAACATCACATGCCAATTTTGTCCTTAATTAGCATTTTCTGTACTTTTCCACTACATGTTTATATAAGGTGAAAGTCTGTGCTTTTTTTTTCACTACTACATCAGTCACTGAGAAGGTACACCAAATTATTGAAGCTTATTTTTTAACCGGGTACGACTCCCGTGGAACTTTCTTCGGCAACCTGCTGACACCTGGCTTAGCCGTTTTTAGCCAGCTTTTGGTAACGGACTTTTATTTCACGGCATACAACGAAGCTCCTTCATCTCTGCAACTAGATTCTTCAAGGGAGCAGAATTGGGAAACTTTCTGGACAACTTCATTCCATCGAGTACCTATAGAGCCGTAAACCTATCTCATCTGAACTCACAACAGACTCGGGCTCACCGCTGCATTCTGCGGGCGAATTCAACATGTCCATCTACGCTGTCCTAGGTTTCGACGAACATTGACTCTGTTGCTGCCGTGAGTTTTACACCCAAGCATTCTTGCCCGGGCAACCCAAAACTGAGGGCATATTATTTCTCACTTTTTGAGCAATTTATTATATTTGTTGTACCTAGTGCTGAATTACATTAGTGATCATTTTTTTTTTAAGAATTGTTAATTTGAATTGGCACCAGTTTTGATTGCCATCTTGCACCAACCAGGCGCACATACTATATATATATATATATATATATATATATATATATCTACACATATATCACGCATTTATCGATTCCTTTTTTTGTATTTCGTTTACTCATATTTTGTGAGCCATAAGTTTCGACAAATTAGCTTGTGCTCACACTACTCTACATTCTTTTTTTATGCTTATTACAGCGGCGGCCTTCCGCTTTAGAAACAGAGCCACTTGTACTTAAGCATTTACTTTGTATATTTATTTGAAATTGTGTTGGTGAATATATATAAACATTAAACCACCAGCAATTAATTTGATTGTGTTAATGTTCATTCATTTCTTGTGAGATCAAATTAAGTTTAAATTTTAGTGAGGAGGTTGTTGAACACGCATATATATATATTTTTAGTTTGAATTTTTTGTTAAATACACCATACCATCCCCACAAGTGTTACATCAGAATTCTTGAACAGGCACCTTTCCCAATTTTCATGAAAATCATACCCTGCACTGAAAATATGTTTTTATATTTCATCAAAATGATAAGAAGGGGTATATCTTTAATGTTTATTTTTAAAAATGGAGATTTGATTCATGGCATCAAACAAACGGCTTCCTTGCCGAAAAGATATTAAGCCATCAACCATCTTCACTTTTAAATACTCATTGACTGAAGATAATCTCCCCCCCCCCCCCTAATTTTCAGACGTCTTGGAAAATGATTAGTGCGTGTAAAACGGTAAAATACAGCCCCCAATATAGCACCTGAAGGGCTCCTCGAACGCTGCTAAGATGTGTGACGTCACACCAGGGACCAGTCCTGTCTAAGCAGACGATGTCCCATAACATCTTACACAATTTTCAGTGCCTGTATTGTCATCTCCTCTTCACTTTTTTCTCTTACTTGACTAGCGTCAGTCTTAATGTTAGTCTGTCGCCTCACTCTTAACTTCGTGTATGGTATTATTTTGATGAAAAATTGATGAAATATATTTCTGGCGAATCCTCGGATATTCCAGATGCTGAGAAGAGCTTTTATTTATGTTGTTTTTATAATCATCAGATACGCAGTTGACGTAAAACTTATACGATTGCCATCTGTAAGCTTCCCAGTTTCTAGTGATACATTAATTGCCATATTTATGATTTTCTTTGATTGCTACTTTAACGATTTCATGAATGAAACCAGCGTATAAATGTCGGGTAGGCCAATATTCCACCTGTCAATATTTGGTGATCAGATAATAATTTGCAAGTAGTCCAAAATATTCAAGGGGTAAACGTTTTCAAGATAGTTCTCCTTTTGATCTTTTCTCTCCCTTGCTCTTTGTCCTTTTCTTATCTTTCTCGTTCTCTCTCACAGACAGACAGACAGACACACACACACCAACGCACACCCGCACACGTAGCCCAAGCCTGACTGCATAAAGAGGTGAAGATAGTATCTTTACCTTAATGACCTCACGTATTTCTTGTACAAACGCTATCATTAATGAGCGTTCTTCAGCATCACCAGATGAAAGACACGGTATACAGCCGAACACTTCAGTAACGTTTGCAATTCATCTTTGGTACGCTGTGGAATTAAACTCAAATTGGCTCCTTTGCAGACTTGATTGGGAAACGCTGATGAGAATGAGAATGAGAGAGAGAGAAAAAAAGAGAGAGTGGGAGAGAGAGAAATGGAGGAATCTAAATCCAGAATATATTTTTCATTACAAGGAATTCTTTTACACAAATTTTGAAGAGACATATATAAATGATAAAACATTGTGTACATCTTATAATAAGTCACCTAATTACATAATCGAGATAATAGCATAACTACTTGAGAGACACAGAAAGAGAGAGAGATGGGGAGGGAGACTCATATAGAGAATGAGCAATTAAGAAAGAGAGAGGAGATACATGTCACCCAATTGAAGGTTATAAACATCACAATTCTTTATGTGATCTTTCTCGGGTTTTTTGACATTACGACTCCGCATTATGTAAGTACATCAAAGACTTGGCTTTCCATTGTTTGTATGTGACAACATGAAACGTAGTCTTGACCTTTCCTATTTCAGAGTTGTCTATTAAGAAATGTATAACGATTGATATCAAATAATCAAGTCTTTCATAAGTTGACGTATTTATGATTCCTTCAAATTGACGTGATTCAATACTTTATTGTTCAGTGTTTCAGATAAAATCTGGTCTGTGCTTCGTTCTAGCTACGTAGTAAATGTAACAACCGTTATACCGTTTTTATTCATTTGTTGATCCTCTCAAATTATGTCCTTCGTCAAGGAAGTCTCATTACAAATTTCTGTCAGAAACATATGATTGTTATCATGTAAAGGGAAGAATTGACTTGTATTGTCTCCTTTTCAGCCATCGTTTTCCAGTTTCTTCAAAAGCTATTGGCGTTTCCACTCTTGTCGATAAATGTAAAAATCGAAGGAGATTGTTTCATTGTTCTCAAAGATAATTTATCTTCTGTAAAGTTCTGCAGTCCCCAGACTTTTCTAGCAACGCCCCTGCCTTTTGACATCATAGAAATGCAATCAATTGTATTGGATGTGACGGGAAGAATTACTCGAAGGTATCATAAAATATTCTTGTCTGCATACCAAGTAATGAACATGATTAAATAAGAACAAAAAAGCATCATAGTTTTTCCAATGAACAACACAATTTTTTTAATGCATTTCCTTTGCTGATTAATATCAAACACATAGACATGTCAATGACAGGCATATCTCATTTAATGATAGTAAAAAAAAAACTAATAAATTTGGTTATTAGGAAATAAAAAGATTGTGCTAATCGAGAATTTATATAATTTCGCAAATTCAAGTCTAATAGTGATCTTTCTTTATGCTCTATTATACACATTTAACACAGTGCTATTTGGCCCTTTCCCCATTTGCTTTTCACTGACATAACCATATATTTTTTTTCCTGAACCTCACTCTGACTTTGACACAAAGTGTCAAATGAGCTTTTTGTGCAAGGCATTATCGCCGTAATAATTTATCAGTCTTGGGAACGTCTCCTCCCAATATAATATACGTTGACATAAAATGACATGTAAAATATACAAGAAACCTATCCGTCATTCTCAAAGCTGATATTTCTCATCAAACAAGTCGGAGTGTGATTGCTATTTCATGACGAAGTATGGATCATATACATCGTATCATTGTTTGCTTTCTGTTTTCGATATCGATTCGCTTTGGATCTTGATAAAATCTCCATGACACTTAAAATCAGATCTGCTAGCGGTCACTTTCAAATATTGATTCTTCGGGAGTGTTCCTAAATTCATTAAGCAAAAACCCCTGTAAACTGATGACGTAAAGATGCCAAGGTTCGTTGGAAATCTTAGTATGATCTATAGAAATGTGTTCGACCGAAGTCCTTATGAATATTTGACACTAGACCTTGTGAAAGGAGTTATGAACCATGTGTTTTTTTTTTGCTGTGATAGACGTAATACTTTCAATATTGTTGAACAAAAATGAAGTCTTAAGAATCCCAGTCATCTGAATTTACACTTTAGCTAATGAATGCCTAGTAGCGCATGTTACATTTTAGATTTTGTAATAAAAAGAGAGATACAAATGTTCATATAGGAGTGTGTGTGTGTGTGTGTGAGAGAGAGAGAGAGATTCAATTGTGGGGTACAGAGAACAATAGAGCACAATGATGGCCTTTATTCCGTCATGCTTGTGGGGGTACAAAATACAATAGAAGTGCTTGCGGGGTACAAAATACAATAGGAGAAAACAATAAAGTTCCCCACAAATCAATGTCTGTGAGGGTGTGTGTATGTGTGTGAAGGGGGTGAAAGGTGGGGGAGAGGGTGCAGGGGGAGGAGGGGGATAAAATCTTTCCTTTTTCACAAGATCAATAATGTAAGTTCGTAAGTTCTTAGGATTAGGTGCCTTTTCCCCTGTGATGGTTTTTTTTCTAATTTGGATGAAGCACATCTAAAGAATATTAAGTCCAATTAAATGATGTACATATACATGTTTACATTTTGTTTAATGTATGATATAATTTGTATGTGATTAAGTCTTTTGTCTTTTTTTATAATTTTGATGAAACACATAATACCTTTGAGACTTTTAAGTCCATTTACATAATTTATTTGTATATTCTGCGTTTCAATGCATGATATAATTTGTGTAATGTATGATATAATTTGTATGTGATTATGTGATTATTTTAATGTATGATATAATATGTTTGTGATAATGTGAAAAGGGAAAGAAATAAAAAATGGAAAGAAAAAAGTTTCTGGAGACAATTAGGCTTTTGTATTTATATTTTATCTTATGTTAAAATTTCACTTTGTTTATTCAAATAAAAAGTGAAATATTCTCCATATTTCATTTGTAACAAAAATCACTATTCAAACTTTCCCATGAAGTTGGCGGCACCGAACATCGGATATCAAAGGCAACAACGCACCTGTAGATTATTTTGTGCATCCTTAGAAAGAGTCAGCTAATTTGTTGCCAGTTGGGACTCCAGCTATCGAAGCTCCTTGGTATAAATAGGTCTTTCTTTCATGCTGATAGATACTGGCGGTACCGAAATCATAGCGGCAAATATTTTGTATTAGAAATCGTAAGGAGTCAAAGTATGGGACAACGGTAATGGTAAAAGCTAGAATATTTAAAGTCTCAAAATAAGAAAGACTGCACCCCTTGCTTGTACGTCGTTCACTCTCTACTAATATTAAGACATGCAATGTAACCCTCACCATAACTTGGCAAAGATATTTCGATTGAGATAATAGCATTATTTTCAAACATTCAGCAGTCACCTGGGAAGGGGAGGGTCCTTACATGAAGCTAACCGTGAACCCACAGCAGACCGACAAACTCAAGACCGAAGAAAATAATAAATAAGGGAAGTTAGACAAAAGGTCGGTGTAATGGGCTGTCGGTCTCGTGAGTAGTCGTTCTAGTGAGCACTCTGAAAAGTTGTCAGAAGGCACTGTTGGTCTAGTGGGCTGTCAGCCTCATGGTCTGTCGGTCACATTTTTATTGCAGTTTCAGTGATGTATCCTCTCAACCGCTCCTCTTTTATATACGGGTTTTCTCAACAACAACAACAAAGTGTAACGAGATTTTGATTGAAAACATCTTAAGAATTACTTAACAATCCTCGATGAAATGTTTTATTGGTATTACCTTAATATAATGTGAATTTCACAAGGATCCAAACTAGACTACACTGTTGAGATCATTCTGCAAGACGTACCCTAACCGTCCCTTTTTCTTCTTAAAATGTTACAAAGAGAGCACTTTGAATAGTTGAAAAGCACAGTGGCGGATCTACGGGGGGGGGGGGGGGGTAGGGGATTTAACCCCCCCCCCCCTTGGGCTGGCAAGTAAAAATTTAATGTGCATAGAAAAACGCCATCATAATATGTCCAGACCCACACAGTATGTTCCTATAGCACAGGACTGCTTTTTATGGTTTCCATTGCGTTAGTAGATGCCAGGAAAACATCACTTACGGGGTTTCAAAATAGCGAAAAAAGTATGCATTTTGACCATATACGACCCGCCATTTTCTCGATTGTGCCCCCCCCCCCCCCCCCCGTTTTAGAATGAAGACCTTTTTTTTTCCTTTCAGGGAATTATGGAGGGACACTGGCACCCCCATAACCCCCCCCCCCCCCCGAGCAAATTTTGCAGGTCTGGCGAAAAAAAAAAATTGTCGACACCCTCACATTTCGAGCATTCGAATTCACAAACGATATGATCGCCATGGTACATGTAAATTCAATTTCGTTTTAGCTTCTTCAAATTCGTGATCTGTGCAACGAATTTTTCAAATGGGTCATCAAGATTCCTATTAAGAGCAATCGATTTCACTTTCATTCGTCCAAATTCACTATTCGTGCAACAAATTCTTCAAATGGTTCATTCTCATCTGAAGAAAGAGCAAACGATTTAACCAGTGAGCATCCAAAATCATTTATACACGTGCAGATTAACTTTTTGTGCAACAGATTCTTAAAATTCTTCAATCAAATTTGACTTACAAGCAAAAGTTTGAAATCGAAGAATCCAATTTCCACTGGCTTCTGTTACTCTTCGGTCATTCAATTTCATCAAAAGGCTGGCAAGTTTTAAATAAGTGCATTCGATTTAATGTGTATTGTAAGTTTTTGGAAAACCTTATAAATTGTGAGCTAGGAAGCCCTTGGTCATTCTGCATGTTGCGCTTATGAGTACCTCGTTTACCTACTTTCCGCCTCACATTGAAAAAATGGCAGATTATCACCCAGTTCGCTACAGGAAAAATTCAAACGAGGATAGGAGAAGGCTAATTGAGGCATACATATATACATACCCTTCTACGCAAAGAAAGACATTCCACAATGTTAAAAATCAATACTGAAGAAAACGTAGAAATCACTCATTCTGTCATTACATAAAATGTGAAAGTTTTGAATAGAATTTGATAAATATATGTCATGAGTCAAAAATAAATCCCATTCATAAATATATGAACAGAGATTAAAATGTACGGCATATAAAGTTTAAATAAAAAGCAAGTCTATTTCTTAAATAGAGGCAAAAAGACAAATGTATACAAAGACAAAGAGGCACACGCATGCACATCATTAAAAACCACGAAATCCGTGAAAGTTGATCAACAACGATTATATGATTTTAAAATGAATTCCTTAAAATGAAAGTGAATGCCCAAACAGGCCCTTCTTGGGTACTTTCTTAATGAACATTGAAATCTAATGCACGAAAGTTGAAACCGTATAATAATAAAGCGAATTCGTAATAACGATGATCGCTAATTTGAATGCCCTGAAAATGAATCGAATGCGGATAAAGAAAAATGGAATGATATTAATAATCTTGTCCATAAATGAATTTCAAAATTTGAAAGACCGATATTGATCGTTAGACGATAATGTCTGAATGTGAATGCATCTAAATTAATTTGACTGACAAAAATATGAAATCGAGCGGGAAAACCTATAGTATTTTAAACTGCAGAAAATGACCGGCTGTTTGGAAATCAAGCTTCAATGGGATATGGATAATGATAATATTAAATCTTTTAAAATGTTTGTGGGCTTATTGTATTCTACAGAGAAGGGAAAATTTGGAAAAAAAATATTCTCGTTCGCATGTTCAGCTTTCTTTCAAAAAGTGTTCCGCGGTCCCTGCACAGTGCGGGTATGCAACAGATGAGATGGAAAGACTCTTCATAATCATCTCCTTCCCATATCAAGCAATCGAGTAATTGGGATCGAGACCTATCATGCGTGAAAAAGCAAGCATCCGGCCTTCAAACTGACTTCAAAAGGATGTGGTAAACATATTCACTTTTCATGCGGTATTGCTCAGCAAATGATTGAACTTTACTATGGTCGTTGTACTTAATGATTACGTATTAATCGAGGCAACTATAATTAGAAAGTTATAGCTTGGAATAAGTACATCGGGTTTGTCTCTATACTACGCACGTGATTCGACAAAAGCATCAGCCCAGTCACTCCCCATGGTTTTCAGCCAATGAGCGTCTAGGCCATTTCCCCTCCAGTTTGCATGCTAACGGTTACCTTGGCTTAGAAACCAGAGTTTTCATCCACCAACTCATAATGGAAAAAAAAAACAGTGGGTAAGATCATGATTCAATCTTCTAATTAGTAATACATGCAATAGAACCCTGAACAGTACTCTGCAAAGAATTTTTTTTTTTTTTTTTTTTTTTTTTGGGGGGGGGGGGGGGGGGGGGGGGGGCTTAGCTGACGATGAACTCACAGGGTTAGGGCGCCTTGGGATCATCCCAGCAGGTTGCGTGTGCGCGCGTGTGTTGTTTGTTTGCGTGTGGGTGTGTGTATGGGGTGTGTGCGTGCGTGTGTGTGTGTACGTGTGTACGCATTCAAACCGATGACATCGAACAAAGAGAACAATCGGTCATCGGTAGTAATTCAATAGGTCATCGGTTGTCAACAATTGGTGAGGTTTATTCCGTCAATGAATTTTGTGACGCAATTCAATAGTGGAGTCATCGGTTGAAATTCGAACAATAGAAAACATAGATAAGTGTGTGTGTGTTTGTGTGTGTGAGAGAGAAAGAGAGACAGAAAGAGAGAGAGAGAGGGGGACAGTTAGAAGGAGACAGAGAGAAATATTGAGAAAAGAGAGAGGCATGCAGTGGGCGAGAAGGTGAGGGACGCCCATGAGTGAATGCCTGCATTTTCTCACATCCTTTTTCGCTGATTAATTTACTTATTTAATTAAATATTTAATTAGGGTGGTTGTCACTGGGCAATTAACCTTATCGATTTTAGATAAACATATAAGCCACTTCGGAGATGCAATCTGAGCATGAGCAGATAAAGGTCATCTGTACCAAATTCTAAAACCCACTGACACTAATATTCGATATGTGCTCATGAATGTCATGTAATCATTATTCAACTATGCACTAATGGTGCATTCCATGATATCCAGGTGGAAGTATTCTTTTTAAAGGGGGAAACAAAAGCTATTCATGAGGCACCTCTATCACTCCCAGAGTTATTTTTCTGAAGTGCACATAAAGGGACCCTCCATGTCTAAAATATCTGTGGATATTTGGGGTCATTTGTACCATGCGCTAACCCCGAACTGGCTTATTGAAGTCCATTTCACAGTGAATCAACAGGCGACGTTCCATTTTGGAAAAAAAAAGATATATTTCTGAATATAACTATTAAGCCTTCTACACCCGAATGATGTTCATTTTTTCAGGAATGTTTACACGCCTGCTTGATCATTAAAAGTACTATATAAATACGCCGTATCTTAGTTTATATCTACCCGAACAGTGCTGAATCTTTACATCTTCAGGAATCAAAGCACTGCCCCATACTTAACACAATCATGTTCTTATAGACGACATCTAGCGCGTTCCCGCAAAAAGCCCAGTTTGGACAATAAAAATCTTTAGTGCACTATTTTCTTTCATGGTATTCAAACCTTGACACGTCATAATATTACTTAATATTTCATCACAGATGGCATTGCTGAAAAATCAAATCAAATCAATTTCAATTTTCCCACATGCAAATATGCACGTAATGTTAACACGACCTTGAAAAGAGAACATGCAAGGCATCATTTCGTAATGTAGGATTCATAATGGGGAAAATGTACGGTACCTTTGAAAATTAATTTAATTGGAAATTATGGGAAAATATGGTTGCATTACCCAAGAGCCACACGTCATTTTATGAAAAATAATTATCTTCCTACCTTATTCATCTTTCTACTGACGTCGTTTACAGGCCCGTAACTAGGATTTTTGCGGGGGGGTTCAACATTGAAAAAAGTGGACCTTTCTGAGGGAGCGAAGCGACCGAGTAGGGGTGTCGGGTCAGGGGGTTTGCCCCTACAAGGATATGGGCATGAGCGTAGTCAAAATTTGACAGGGGGTGGGTCAAATGTGAATCCCGAACATATACTACCACTGTGTTGGATTCCAAATACTGCGAGCGAGCAAAGCGAGCGAGAGAAAAATAAAATGTACTTTTAAATGGCAAAATTTTATTTCATTAGTCACCAATAGGTGAAATGTAAAGCTATCTCCGGTCATCTAGCTGCCACATGTAGGAATCATTCATATTAATAAAGTTTTAGGAAGTGAAGCGAACGGGGGGGGGGGCACTTTGCTGTTCTTTTATAGAAAATCAACCCGATTATCTGGGCGCCATGGTGATAGGGCAGTGACGTGCCGAAAAGGTTTGCGAGCGAGCGAAGCGAGCGAGGAAAAATGCACTTTACTTTGCTGTTGCGCATTTCAATAAAGAAAGTGGACCTAACAAGTATTTGGGTGTCATGGCGATAGGGCAACGACGTGCCTGAATATTGCAATAACATCCTATGGAAATATTCATGGACCTCGCTGCCTGAAACTATCTCATTTCTAAGATTTGCGAGCGAGCGAAGCGAGCGAAGAAAAATGCTCTTTAATTTGTTGCTCATTTCAATATAGAAAGTAAGGTAACCCTAATTTCTGGGCGCGGTGGCGATAAGGCAGTGACGTGCCCGAAAATTGTCATAACATTGAATATTCATGGACATATTACAATAACATATACTATGGAAATATTCTCGCATCTCGTTTCAGAGTTTGGGTGAATGAGCGAAGCGAGCGACGAAAACGCGCTTTACTATCTCCCAAATGTTTCCAAAACACCCCAAGTGTTATATTGGGGCATCTTGTTATTTCTGATTATAGTTTTCAAGAAGTCGATGTTTATAAAATACTCTCATGGCACTCCGGTTGAACAGGCTGTATTAGAGGGCCATAATTTAAGGGCCTGAATGACTAGACCGGGTCCGCCAGGAGTACTCCATGCAATTTGAGAGCGGGAAAAATTTTCATTTTAAAGTGAACAGAGACATTAAATACCCCTCTCTCTTTTCCATATCTCATTCATTTTCGTCAGATTTTATTCGAATTCGTCCGACCTGGCAATCCGCTGCAAAATTTTATCATCAAATCCATCTTTGAGAAGTCGATTTCAAGAAATTGTCATTCAAATTCGTCACATAGACAAGACCTTACAACGAGCGGGTGACGATTTGAATAACTCTTTATACTCTTTCAGTCTTTGACAAAATCGATAGCAAAATGAACAATAAATTCCGAAAATGAATGGCGAAAGACGTATATTATCTAGGCCTTATTATTAAGATGCAGGACAATAGCAAGTATTCAAAGTGAAGGAAACCCGACTGGAAACGTTATTATCTCACATTATTTTCCACTTTCCTTCCTCTCTCCCTTTCAGGTGACCCCCTTGTGCGCCTCTCCCCTATCGAAGGCAGTTGGTATGGAAATGTTTTTAATGATTTAACCTAAAAAATCACTATTCTGATGTCACTTTGGATAATTTTTTTCGCCTAATGATTCTTTTTGTTGTTGAAGCAGATTTCTGCTCGCCAGTTTCGGCGCGATACTGCAAACGAATTTGAATAATTCTTTGAATGACGCTTTGAAAGAAAATCGATTGCAACATGGCATAATGTACAAAATTCGAAAATGAATGGTGAAAGACGACATTGATTAATTATAGATTTGCCAGATTAGGCAAAATCAAAATAAAATGTATTAAATAGATGGAAAGACCGACATTTTATCATTTTTTCCCCCTTTCCATCATCTCTCTCCTCGCTTTTTTTTTTTTTTTTTTTTTTTTTTTTTGCGGACCCCTGCTCGCCAACGGGGGGGTTCGTTCGAACCCCCTGAACCCCCCCTAGTTACGGGCCTGGTTTATCTCTTTACTGTGATGGTAATGCTGCTGTGTTTGTTTCTGGAAAAGAATCGTGGAAAATCGAATATTCATTACATTATTGTTAAGTATATTCTTACAGAAAGCAAGTGTTAATTTTTGTAACAAACTAATTCGCATTCAAATTGTCTAAAGTAATACGCATTATGCCTTTATCTAACAGGCCCGTAGCCAGGGTTTCTAAAGGGGTGGGTCGTTTTTGGCAAAAGTGGACCTTTTTGGCATAATCAATACGGACCTGCCGAAGGCTGCAATTTAAGGACTCCCGAGGGGAAATTTAGAGGTTGTGAAGGATGATTTTGAACACACATTTTTGAAGTCGCATAAACAAAATATTTATTAGAGTGTGTGTTACATTCACCTGTAACAGCTAGACCACAATGACAGCACCCCGTGACGCCAGAGGATCCCCCCCCCCCCCCCCCCCCCCCCCCCCCCCCCCCCCCCCCCCTCGTGATCTCCCCGCGCTGCCGCTCCGCCGCTCCGGAGCTATGGCCACCTCTTTTTAAAATCTACTTATTACTTTTTCCAAAATGTTGGCAACACTGCAACTCACTACACCAGCTTTGATGCTGTACAACTGACAGCGTGTGGGTAATTCTGGGAACAAAGATTAAAGGTGTATGTGTGTTTTTTTCATGAAAAAGTGGACCTCAGCCCAAGAAGGGGGGGGGGGTCGTCCGACCCCTCCGACCCCCCCCCCCCCCCCCCCCCCCCCCCCCTCTGGCTCTAACGCCTCCATTCTGTTCCCTCTATTCAGGTAATTACATACGTTGATAACACTGGCACGATTGGGGGAGGGGGATATGATTTTATTCATATCGATATAGCAGTTTAGTTGTCCGTGCTCTTTTTTTCAAAGTGTCGCATGTCATCACTTGGATATACATGTATAGTCAATATAAAGATGAGAAAACGCGAATCAATGAAAAGGGCCCACGATAGAAGCTATACAATGAATTACTAGTACAATGTTTCTTTTCTTTTTTGTGGCTATACATTCTTTGACATTTACGAACTGAACATGAAAGAGAACATTTTGAAGCTTTAGAATTAAAAGTCTGCGATCCTTTTCAAACGTTTATATACTCCTTATGTAACAAAGGCAATTAGGGTAATAGTATAATGTTATATATATAGGTGCGAAGATACCCAACTTTAACATTTCGACGGCGTCTCGGTAAATTGAATAGCGTGAGGATTGATGAGACAGAAGACAAAGGACGTAGCTGAACTTCAACTTTATTGGATCAGGCTTTCGGCCTTCACGGCCTTCTTCAGGTTCTGAAGATGATAATACAAACATATAGCATATACACATGTACTTCAATACACACACATGCCAATGTATGTTTTTATATTCATTTAATAACAGAATAACATGTGCATATTGATATTAGCATATACTTTCATGGCTACAGTGTATTACAAAGGACTTAAAATAATGAATGAATAATAAAAAACATAGTTTAGGAATATTGTACAGAGATTTAATGTAAAATACCGCTTACCGAAAGTGAAGTTTCGTTGCGGGTGACCAGTGTATGTGTGTGTAAAATTTGTGCGGTCAAGTGCGAATAAGTTCCTGACCTTTGGCATTGGGATGGCAGGTGAGTGTGGCGGGAAGAAAGAGAGAGAGAGAGAGAGAGAGAGAGGGGCAAGATGAGAAAAGGAGAAGAGCGGGATTAAGTTAGAATGAGACGTGAATGAAATATATAGTTGATCACGAACGAATAGAATTTGCTGTTCAGGCGCACAATTATCATATCTAAGAGTTAGACTTAAATGATTTTAACATAACATGAGCTGATAGGGATAGTGCACCTGTGATCAAAAACAAAACACAAACGGACAAGGCAAGGGTGCATTTATGGAGAACTTTGCATGCACATTGTCGAATACTTGGTGTCATTGGCTATTTATTGGTCAACATTAATACCATTTGGGTGTAGGGTCTTAAATTAAGTTTTGAAATGCAGAAGGATTCTCTGTGGAGGATTGTGTCGCGTGATTTGTTGCGGATGATTTCAATGCCAGTTATTTGAACATTGGGCTATCTAGTGAGTGAGATGGGAGGTTGAAGTGTGTTGTGTATGGTAATATTTTGTGTTGTGCTGAGTGGAAGTTTTTGATTTCGGATCGTGTGTTGTTGAAGCGTGTGTATAATGTTGTTTCTGTTTTCCCGACATATTGCTTACTGCACTGAGTGCAGGTGATTAAAGACCTCAGCCTGACCGAATTTTGCAATATACCCTTTATTCATCCACGGGGAGCTATATATTTTCTGAACAAATTGAAACAAACTTCATGGGATTCCGTTTCCTGTGGAATGAGTAACAGCGTCCCGAATGTTGAGTCCCGGTGGTTTTTCTGACGAGGGCCCCGTCTCTGAGGAACGCTACTTTGCGGGGGGTGAAAATTTGATGACGACATATCGTGTAGACGCACTCGGAGCTGTATACATGACATGTCGTCACACGTCTAGCGACCCCCTGCAGTTTCCTCAAAAAAAAAATATCTTTTTTATTTTTTATGGATAAACGGAGACGAAAATTTATGAATACCCAGGGTAATTATATTCTTTGTTTACTAAGCTTTACGTCAATATATGGTTGTTTTGGGTCAGGCTGAGGTCTTTAAGTATACTACCCAACTGGATTTACAGGTTATATGTAAGGTGACTGAGAATTCCAGGTTGGTTGCTGTGCTTCTGAACTTTGAGGTGTTTGTGAGGTGTTTATGGATTTGCATTGAAAGAATCCATTGGGGCGTTCTGGGTCGTTTTCGGGCGTGGTGTGGGAGGGGAAAGGGTGTCCCGCTTTGACGAGTAGATCTCGGAGGGTGCGACCTCGGCGGAATGCGGTTACTGGGGGTGTTGGGAAAGTAGTTTTCGTTTTGGCTGACTGTTGTACTAGGGGGTAGTGTTTTTTAATTATTTGTGGGATTTTGGCGGTGGCGGGGTGAAGGATACGGGGAAGAAGACGGTGTTCTTGTTTTTTTCAGTGCGTGTTTGGTATTTCAACAGTTCTTCTCTCGGCTTTCCTTTCGCTCTTTCTATTTGTTGTTTGACCATTTCTGTGTTGTAGTTTCGTTCCTCAAAATTGTGTTGCAGTTGATTAAGGTGGTGTTCTTCTTTGTCTGGACGTGAGCATTTTCTACTGATTCTCAACGCCTGACTGTATGGTATACTTTTTAGGGTGTGAGCTGGATGGCATGAGGTTGGAAGGAGGTATGTGTGTGAGTCTGTAGGTTTGGTGTATAGTTCTGTCTCTATTTGGTTATTGCAATTTTGGAGTGAAATATCTAGGAAATGTATTTTGTCGCTGGACGATTCGAATGTGAACTTTATGGTCTGGTGTAGGTTGTTCATTTTTTCTTGGAATTTGAGGAGTGTTCTAGGTGAGCCGTTCCATATGAAAAATATATCATCTATATAGCGTTTCCATGATATGGTGACGGTGGTTGGGTTGGTTATGTTGGTGATTTCTCTAGACGGCCCATGAAGATGTTTGCATACGTTGGGGCAACAGGAGTGCCCATCGCGGTCCCTTCTAGCTGGAGGTAGTGTTTTGCATTAAAGTGGAAATTGTTGAGTTTTAGGACTAGTTCTAACAATCTTATCAGCTGGTCTGTAGGTGGGTTTTTTATTTTCTGGAGTTTAGAGCATGTTATATATATATATATATATATATATATATATATATATATATATATATATATACATGTATATACAGTAGGCCTATATATCATTGTAAATGGAGCAAATGGGGCTTATCATGTTTATAGGACACTGCAATCGCTGGTCACTTCTGTTTGCTTTTGCAGTGACAGGAGTACAGAAGGCGAGATAGTGGCAATAAATAAAAAGAGAGAGAGAGAGATAGGGGTGGGAGGGAGAGAGAGAAATTATTCAGTAAAATGAAGGGAAAGAAGAAAAAACGGAGATATAGAGAGAGAGGGGTAAATAGGGGGGAGGCACGGAATGAAATGAAGAAAGAAGATATAGACTGAAAAGAGAGAGAGACACACACACACACACACAGACAGAGAGAGGGAGAGAGGGATTCAGCAGTAAAATGAGGGAAAAGAAGAAAAATATAGGTAGATATATAGAGAGAGTTAGAGAGAGATACGAAATGAAATGAAGAAAGATATAGACTGCGAACGAGAGAGACAGAGAGAGAAAGAGAGAGAAAGAGAGAGATGGGATGGAGAGTTACGCAGTAAAGTGAAGATAAAGAAGAGAAAGTTCGAGATAGGCAGAGAGAGGGAGAGAGAGAGAGAGAGAGAGAGATGGAGGGGGGGGGGAGGAGTCATGAATGCGATCATGTATTACACAGATAGGCTTATCGCCATGATTGGTACATCTTTCTAAAAGCGAATCTACAAAATTGGTTGCAATGTATGGTGCTCACAATTAGCCTGATTACTGAAGGGGTTTTTTGTTTTCTTCCTTTTTTTCGATGGATGGAAATATACATCTATTAAAGAGCAGGGGCGGATCCCGGGGGGGGGGGGGGGGGAGTCACATTTATGCCAGTGGGGTTTCAAAAATGGGATCTCACGCTAGTGCCCCCTCCAATCCTCCACTCTAGGGGCGACCTATATTTATGTCCACCCCAAAAAAAATCCTGCATATTTCCGCCAATGCTCCACTGCATGATTTGAATTGCTTTTACCCATCATGTTTATCTGCATAAAGTACTATTTGTTGGAACAATCCTAAATGCTCATGTTTCTCCGAGCCTATACCATGCATGGTACTGTGGGAAATACGTTTTAAGCAATTATAATTTCTACAGGTCTATTAAATATACAAATATTGTTGCAACAGAAAACAACCTTATATTTTCGTCTACATCAAAGGGGAAATGATTTTTAAAATTGTACTACGGTAATGGTCATGGAAAGATGTTTTTGGGGGTTTTAGGGATGACATTCGTGTCTGCGGTTATATGCCATTCTCAACTTCAAAATTGAGTTAAGACATAATCAGAAAACCAGAATTTTTAAAAATCCTTTCGCTGTTATTTACATTCATGTAGAACCAAGTTGACGTTAAGTTACTTATATACCTGAATGTATAATTTGATGCAGTATAAAGTCTACATCATTATTTATTTTTATCATTATCATTGAGCTATGCATTGGTGAAATTATGTAGGCGAAAGAATGTGAGATACAATATAATGTGTATGCTTTCTGCCAAAATAGAATAGGGTAGGTGCAGGTAATATGGGACCCTTAAGCTCATTTGCATAATTTGCATAAAGACAAATAAAGACACACAGAATATACTTTGTTCCCATGAATCAGTAACGACTAGTCTAACTTTTAATGTAAAGAAAACAAAATTATCACCAGCCCCCTGTCCATTATATGCAAATTATGACATCATCACCAATAGTCCCATATTACCTGCAGTGCAGGTAATATGGGACCATTAATTAAAGACATTAGGTTCACATTAAAACGACTCTATTATGTCTGGTATTTACTTTAAAATGTATAAAAGTCATTAACTGTAAGATGATTTCACATTTTAAGAACCTTTAATGAATATGTTGACTTAAAATTATATAATTTATAGATCGTCTGAAGAAAAGTAAACCTGCAGACCAGTCCTATGCCAAGAATAATGCAATGCTTAGGCTTCCAGCTCAGTGAAATTGACAAAATATGTATGGTTGCTGTGGCTTTTACTGTGAACCTCAGCTCAGGGTCCCATATTACCTGCAGCCCCATATTACCTGCACCTACCCTAAGGCTTTATACAAAGTATTATTTCATCAGATTATTGAGAAGTTATCCCTTCAATATTTTAAAGGTTATTCTTTGATATTCTGAACACAAAAGAAAAAAATGATTCAGCTTTGTATGCCTCCGCTACCGAAGGTGCTGCTATGAGTCTTTCCAATCGAGTCCATTTAGCTTGACACCGCATATTACCGACAGCGCATAGAAAAAAGGGAATAAGTATGGATATACTTTTCATTGTTCCTAAAAGGAAGTATGCGTGTAATAAAGTTGTGACTCCATCCTACTTTCTGCTGGCAGATATATTGTTTTCAGGTAAAATGAAATAAATCAGGATACCCTTAAAACCACTTTTAAGCTTTTTCGCATTTTTTTTGCCCTGTCGGCCATCTTTTTTTTGTAAGTTGCATCAGGTACTCCACTAAAATCTTCAAGGGACCCTTTTGAAGGAGCAGTCGCTTGATTCATCTTCAATAGATATTCTTAAATGAGATTTTCCTATATTGTAATATTTCATGTCATTAAACTGAGAGCACAGACCGTAGAAAAAGTGGCAAATCCTATCAAAAATAACTAATTGGAATTTTTCGCTTTTGTTGAAATTTTATTGTAAAAGGTATATATAAACAATTTGATTTTTTTCATACCATATAAAACTAGATAAAGATTATTGAATAGCCTAATATAATCATATATTCTATTGCTTCTGATTTTTCTTTGTAAAACCACTATTCTATCAAATTAATGAATAAACAAATGTCACTTACTTTCTGATCGTCGGCAGAACGTGATCTACAATTACTTCACCCTCGGTGACATTTGAGTGATTGTGAGTTTGTCTGAGCATACGGGGGTGTCTAGTTAAAAGCCATTCTATTTTGCCTTAATGTCTGGTGAGTATGTAATGTATTTAAGATAATATGATTCGACAGGAGGACTTCATTTATGTTTACAATACACATCTTAGCAAGGTGTAGAAGAGGTTGATTTGAAGCTGTCAGTAATTATTTGCTATTTCGAGCTTACAAGCGTTTTGTATATTATGGTGAAATGTTCAACTTCATTAAAAAGCGGTGTTAAAAATTATATGTACTATCCGATGCAGTTATTTTGCTTCCTGAACCGTCAAAGAAATGAAAAAGGCAAGTCGTAATTTAAACGGGGTTAAGTGTTGAGGGACAACGTACCCCATTATAATAATAATAATAATAATAATAATAATAATAATAATAATAATAATAATAATATGTTTTAAGAATATAAGTTGATCTGTTGTCACACGAAGGAACAAACGAGGGTTGCGACGTTTCGACCGCTAACTGCTAGTCTTCGTCAGGGAATGTGGACAATCGTTTAGTTTTTTTTGTTTTATTTTGTTTTTTAGGCCTATACCAGTCAATTATGACTATTTAAGCCTTTAACCTTAGATTTGGATTTGGATCTGGATTCATTAATAATGTTTATATAAAAATCGCCGCTGCAAGCGCGTTTTATAGCGTAAGCGGCGTTCCGAGGGTGCCGGTACCGCCGCGCTGCTATTGGTCCGTGAAACCGACCAATCAGAAGCCGCGGACTGTGCGATCGGTGAGCGGGATGTGGACGTCGGGGAAAATCCCGCCAGTGCTGCTGGCGGGCTACTGGCTACTGGCGGGCGAAATGCAGACGTCGGACGGAGGGCAACGGTAGGGGGCGCATGTCGGGGGATGGTGGGGAGCCATTCCTGTCAATGCCGTTATCTCTATTGATATTATTGGGGTGTAAACGGATTTGGATAGCTTCTTTAACACGCCGTGTGTACCAGTGCAGCTTATCCCACGCTACGCAACTTACCTCATCCCAATTGAGGTAGCGGTCGAAACGTCGCAACCCTCGTTTGCTCCTTCGTGTGACAACATATCAACTTATACTCTTATTGTACTACCACGATGATTAACAACTTCCGCACTATATTATGTCCTGTATACCCAGGGTAGCCTCATCAGCGGTATATAAACCCCTTAAAAAAAAGTTCTGCAATTCAACTTTGAGCGTTGATATCTTTTTGGCGGCTTTTTAATCATTCTTGATTTTTAGATCATTTGGAAAGTTCATTTATCCCCCTTCACATCCATGCCCATTTGTAATGGTTATGTTATCCTTGAATGCACAGCACCCCTGAATAGAGGGCAAAGTCAAAAGTGAAAAGTTGCAAATTGAATGGCTATCTTGGCTATTGTCTATTGCTTTTGTTGCAATGTCGGGTGTGTGTGAATGACGTTGAATGGGTCATGAATGATTCAACAAGTTTATTTCCTGTTTGGTAGATGAAATGGGCCTTGCACAAGCTTTATGCTTGGCAGTGCTTACTTTTAAAGAGTAGCTGTTCGCGTATGTTAACATGCCACTTCTATCAAATGTTGAGAAGGCTCGAGCAATCGGCCCAATCGAAGCCGGTATTCCCCAAAGAGAAGTTGCTGCTCAATTTGGAGTGAGTCCCAGTACCACCTCCAGATTATTGGCAAAGTTCCGGGAAACTGGGGATGTCAAGGACAGACCAAGGAGTGGTCGTCCAAAGAAGACAACCCAACAAGAAGACCGCTTCCTGACCCTTTCTGCCCTGCGGAATCGAAGGTTATCTTCCAGGAACCTGCAAGGACGATTTGCTCGAAGATTTGCCAAGCGACTCTCCGACCAGACCACCAGGAACAGACTTCACGCAGCCAATTTAAGAGCTCACAAGGCAGCAAGAAGACCTGCACTTTCGGCCTTGCATCGTCATTCCCGTCAACGCTGGTGTTTGCAACATCTTCGATGGAACCGGGAAATGTGGCAGAATGTCCTTTTTACAGATGAATCCAGATTCTGCTTGAGGAAACTGGACGGAAGGGTGAAAGTGTGGCGTCGCCGTGGGGAACGCTTCGCTGACTGCTGCATCGACCGGGTAACAGCGTTTGGAGGAGGCAGTGTTATGGTGTGGGGTGGCATATCTGCTGAGGGAAAGACACAGCTTATCATCGTTGATGGAAACCTGACAGCAGAGAGATACCGAGACAACATTCTTCGGCCAGAGGTCATCCCATACATGCCCAATCTTGGACCAAACACCATCTTCCAAGATGACAACGCCCACCGAATACCTGCAGGAGTAGGCAGTGACGAGGATGGATTGGCCTGCAAACAGCCCTGACTTGAACCCAATCGAGCACCTGTGGGACCAGCTTGGCCGTGCTGTACGCGCCAGAGTGATAGATCACACTACACTGACTGAGTTGACTGACTGACAGATCCTTATCGAAGAGTGGAACCTCATCTCACAGCAAAGCATCACCAGGCTGGTGACAAGCATGAGGAGGAGATGCCAGGCTGTCGTAGCTGTATTCGGATCTTCTACTCGCTACTGAACTTCTGATAATTTGCTATTCCACATTTGATGTGCATGTTACTCATTTGCAAATTTGTGTATTTGTGTTTGTGTTTGTTTTTGTTTCGTTAGAGAGGGGAGAGAGAGTTAAAGAACATGAGTTCACATCAAGAAAGGGGAATGTGTTTGTTGAAGTGAAAAGCAATCCAAGAGAAGAGGAGAGTTTGTGTTGCTTATGTTTCTGTGATAGGGTTACATGGCTGAAAATGAGAAAATTTGCTGAGGGAAGACTTTTTCCCCACCGCAGTTGTGTACTGCTAAGGTGGAAACTTGCAATATTCTGCATGAAACCAAAACACAATATTAATGGTATCACAATCAGTTGCTGATTAAAACACATTCCATCTTAAAACAAAAGAATAATTCCACTTCAAAATCACTGAAAACAATATTTGTCCACCAAACAAGGGATTACAGCAGAAACATGCACACCTAATACAACATTAAACAAACCAAAATGAACAAAAACAAAGAAACAAAACCTTTCATTCCAGTTAAGAACTGAGTGTGAACAATAACAATGCATTCTGCAACTTTTCACTTTTGACTTTGCCCTATATTTAGGTGCACTGCACATTCCGTGAATACCTAATCAATACAAATGTGGTATCATTGTGAAGGTGAATAAACAAGCTTTACAATGATATCAAACTTGATGATGATCATACAGTTACTAGAGAGATATAAATGCTTAAACTAGAATTGCAGAACTTTTTTGAGGGGTTTACCATTCCCCTGAGGGCCCTGCAATCATAATAGTTGTTAGCATCGATGCTTTGTAAGTCTCAAAACTATTTCCAGTACGTTCACACAGGCCATGATTGACTTGCTTCTATCACCCACACGTGACTAACCATTGCTCACTCGCTGCCAAACACTAATTACAGCGCCACACACGGTGACCCGAGTATAATTGGTATTGAAGTTTGTGGACAGCGGTCATATCATGCGAAGTTGCGAGTGAAGATAGCAGCGAGTGAAGTTTAGACACTGCAAGAATCAATGCACCTTATCAGAAATTAACTTAACCCTGCGAATCACTGGGGCTTGGTGGCGTAGAGCTTCAAACTCATCAGTGATTCTTTGTCTCAGAGTTGCAATGTCAGGTGGAGGGGTAATGAACACTTTGAACACCTCCACCTGACATTGCAACTCTGAGACAAAGAATCACTGATGAGTTTGAAGCTCTACGCCACCAAGCCCCAGTGATTCGCAGGGTTAAGTTAATTTCTGATAAGGTGCATTGATTCTTGCAGTGTCTAAACTTGGTCCCAAGTCCAATTTGACCCATTGTCCAAAAAGAATGATTACTCAGCCATCCATGACCGTGTATGAATAAATAAGATATCATTGGAAAGAGGAGATATGTGGTTTCAAGATGTTGCTACTCACTTTGGTGTAAAGTTAACACAATCTTCACAAATTTGAAATCAAATCTTGTTGCGTTTTTTTTATACGCACTGTATATAAATGACTTTCATAGATCATCAAATTTATTGACTTTTATTATGTATGCAGATGACACTAATATATTTTTGCGCATAAAAGCCTAGAAACTATATGTAATGTGATTAATTCTGAACTGGATTCAGTTGCAAACTGTATTAAGGCTAACAAGTTATCACTAAATCTAGAAAAAACAAATTACATGTCATTCAGTAACACTTTTAACGAACTGCCTCATCCGATTTTATAGTCCATGGGCCAGAATCCGAAAAGGTCCCCCCCCCTTAGGCACAATTCTAAATGATGTTTTTCTGTTAGCTAGGACCCTCAGCTATCAGAATCTGCTTGTTTGCCATAAAGTTGGTGGTGGGTGTGGCCACCAGGGCCGTTACCATGGTAACGGATCAAGAAAAATATGAATTTTAGGAAAAGTCATATAATTCCAATTCACGAATCTAAAAATACTTGGTAAGCATCATAATATATGTATTTTAAGGTGCCCAATCGATTGCAACCATAATCAGAGCCATTTAAAGTCATGGGCGTGTCCAAAAATGGCCGTTACTATGGAAAAGGTACCATAAAAAGCGGGTATTTTTTACAACTTTCTAAACTTATAAATATGAAATAGCCCAAAAGGTGTATGCACAAGCCTAAAGTATGTTTTTCTATTAGCTAGGACCCTCAGCTATCATAATCTGCCTATTTCATGTACAGTTGGTGGTGGGTGTGGCCTGTAGGACCGTTACTATGGTAACACATAAAAAATACTGGATTCTTAGAAAATACTGCATCTTTGTAATTCAATAGCTATAAAATATATGGTAAGTATCCTATTATGTGTATTTCAAGCTGCCTGATAGAATGCAATCACAATCAGAGCCATTTAAAGTCATGGGCGTGTAAAAAAAGGCCATTGCTATGGAAACGGTCCAACAAAAAGCTGTCATTTGTGAAAAAATCTATAACTAACCATTACAAAATAGAAAGAAAAAAATGCCGGCACAGTCTTTAATAATGTTTTTATATTAGTTATGACCCTCAGCTATCATAATTTGCTTGTTTGACATCAAGGTGGTGGTGGGCGTGGCCGCTAGGGCCGTTACCATGGTAACACATAGCGAAATACTGGAATTCAGAAAATACCGTATATTGGTCATTTAGCAGCATAAAATATATGGTAAGGCCTCTAATATATGTATTTCAAGCTTCCCCACTGATTCCAACCACAATCTGAGTCATTTGAAGTCATGGGCGTGCAAAAAAGGGCCGTTGCTATGGAAACGCTCCCACAAAATGCTGATATTTGTGGAAAATATCTATGATTTATCAATACAAAATAGAAAACAACTGTCTGCACAATCTTAAATAATGTTTTTCTGTTAGCTAAGACCTTCAACCCTCATATTCTCCCTATTTTACATAAAGTTGGTAGTGGGCGTGACCACTAGGGTTGTTACCATGGTAACACACCAAGGAATTGAATTTTAGAAAATACTATATATCTGTAATTCAACATCACAAAAACAAATTGTACCCATATAACTATATGTATTTTGGGGTGCCCGTTTGATTGCAAGTAGAATCAGAGTCATTGGAAGTCACCGTCATGTCAAAACATGGCTGTTGCTATGGAAACAGTATGATAAAAATTGAAAATTTCAACACAAGACAAAGAACAAGTGTTTGTACAGCCCAAAACGATGTTTATCTGTCAGCTATCATAATCAAAAGCTTCCTAGTAGCCACAAACTTGATTGTGGGTGATACTGTCAAGGTAGATACCATGGTAAGGCACCAAAATACAAGAGTTTTAGAATAATAGATAATAATAAATTGATCTTACTTACCCAGGATAACCACGTCAGTAATATTACTGCCCTGCAACTATCATTGCCTTGTACACATTTCATACATCTGGGTCAAGCAAAACAAATGTGGGCAAAACATCTTGCCCAGGGATGTAAGCACCGATCAAGGATCGAATCCAAGAGCTCTCGTATGAGAGTGAAAGGCCTTCACCAATATACCACAGTGCTTCCACCATGTATTTGTAATGTAACGAAGTACAATGTAGGCATCTAATTATAATTGAAGCTGCGCCTTTAATTGCAATCAAAAGCCGGATTAGTTTAGGTCAGTCATATAAAAATATGCCGTTGCTAAAGGAAAAGAATGATAAGAAAGCTAATATTGATTTTTAAGAAAGGGATATTTATGTATCTAAATAATGAATTATAAACAAGTGCAACTGTCCTATTGGTTCAAATCCAGATCAAGGCCTCATCAACCAAGATCATGCCTGGTAGGACACTTGCTATGACAAACGAAGATGCAAATGTTCAAATAGATATGCAAGGCTTCTGAAAATTCATTGTATTTTATAAGCCAATTCATATTGAAAAGGTATCACTGTTCTTAGAGATACTCTCATCTACTGTGTTGTCGCATTACAGTATTAACTTTGACCACTTGGTAGGTGTTGTACTGTGGCAGTGAGCACCAATTCTTCAAAATATTGGCATTTCAGAAAGTGGCATTGTTTTAGTTTAACATTATTTTAAAACAATATAACAGTATAGACATGCTAGATATCTCCATTGCAAGCAGCCTGAATGATTGCATTGAAAATGTTAATCATTTATTCCCAATGATCATATCCAAATATGGTCGCTGCTAAGGCAGTTTATGATCGAGAAATCTATATTTAGAAAATAGTGGCATATTTCTGTGATTTCACAACACGAAAGATAATGTAAGTGATATATTTTTATAAAGTTAATTTCTGACAGTACTGCTAACTGCAATTACTGTGTCGGTTTTGAATTCACGGTCATCTGTGAAATGATAACTGAGGTACGTAAGTGTCCACACCCAGTTGACATGAGTGAGAGCTACTTGTATTCCACTTTGCCCCTTCAATGAGTTCTATAAATGGATGTCATTAGGAATCAGAAGTTAGAGAGCATCCTTGGGATTGAGGTACGGAACATTTTCAGCAGAATTCCTCTTGCAGCAACACCAACTACTTTGGATGAGGTTGAGGATTACCCATCAATCAGAGTTATCATGAAGAACAGATACAATAAGGCATTGACAGACTTCATAATTACATACCAAACTATACTAAGTAAATTTGAATTCCGTCTAGGGTGAAGTGAGGATTCACTCATCTTCATCCTAACAATAGAGACATTACTCAAGTATTGCAAAAATGTATTCTCTTCTAACATAGTGGTGGAGGTATAGATGACACCTACATCTCCATCCTGACTTCTGACTTTATTCTGCCAAACCAAACCGGGGGAGGGTTGGATAATCTCCTCACCATGACCTTCTTAGCATGTGATTCAAGCCAGATAAGAGTGCCTCACCATATCAGACTTGTAAGAAAGTCAACCAAGTTTTAATAAGAGAATACTCAGTTCAAGTAAGGCTGCAGAACGCCTTAAAGCTGTAAAAGATATATAGACAAACCCGCTGGTGTTCACTAATTTCACAATATTATGGACTTAGCCACTAAACTCTGCCAAAAATATACCCCATCCTTTATCCAACCATGCTTAAGGCAAGATAGTATTAGAGGAACAATCTCACAAACTATTGGTCATATCTCCTCTAAAGCCAAAAGAACTGCAGCTTACCTGTAAAGGGCAACCAATATGTAAACTTATAGGTCTTATGGTCCCCAACACATCAAGTCCATGGCTAATATATACATGTACCCAAATCATGCAAGTCATGAGAATGCTGAGCTGCAATTGCACCACAGGCCTTCTCAGTGACACTTTTGAATACCTTCTAGCATAATAAACTCCAGGCAGGTATCAACACTTTAATCCTGGACTTGATCTATGATGAGGCACCCAAAAATTCAATTCTTTGGCCCTGTTCCTGTTGAAGTCCAAATCCTAGACCACCTTGGCCATGCTGTTAATCCTTAATGAACATGCAGATTTCTTATGGGTAGGATTAGGGGAAAATATGCTAAATTCTATTCCAATCCTCTCAGATTTATTTCAAGTAGACAGGTTTAGCTACAGACCGACAAGTTTATCATCTTATGAATATATTAGGTTCTGTGACTGAGGTGAATCCATCTATTAAGCCTCCATTGCCTCCATCCCAACGCCAAGGCATAGAGGTGGAAGCATAACTACTCAAGTACAGCTAACCAGTTAGGATCAGCTGTTGTTACTGCAACGGTCCCCCACATGGACACCCACATCTTGCCCGGAGCTATCCGAAAACGCGAACAATTAAAAAATGTCTTTGCAACATCATTGCTGCTGTGTAATAACAAAAATCTGTCACCTTTTTTTTTTAAATTGCTCAGTTTTCATAATAATACTAGCATGGCAACAACCCTGTTTTGACATTACTATGGCCTTAAGTGATTTGGATTATGACTGTAATAACTCTGGCAGTTTATGATATATCAAGACCAATATTTTGTGTTTTCTATTGTTGAAACAGAATATATATATGTATATGTAATTTTCAAACAATTTCCAATATTTTGATGGTGCGTTGCCATAGTAATGGGGCTGGTGCTCACACCCACCATCGGCGTCAGTTTGAGACCAAATGGATAATAAGAATTATAATTGTGTACCTGACTGTGACCTTGAAAGCACAAAAAAAAATTGCACACAAAAGAGCTGCTTGAAATAGATATAATGCCTACTAAATATTTTCACGTTGTTGAATTACACATATATGTTATTTCCTATCTTATTACCATGGTAACAGCCCTAGTGGTCGCCCAGTATCCACCTTTGTGGCAGTCATGGAGGATATGATATCCAGGGTCCTAGCTAACGTACAGGGGGAAAAAACATCATTTCAGGTTGTGGAGACCCTTACTTTATAAAGTGCATTGGATAGTTACATATTTTTTCACTACTATTTATAAATTCACCATAACATTTCTATAGCAACCATGTTTTGACATGACGGTGACTTTCAATGACTCAGATTTAGCTGACAGATAAACACCATTTTAGGGTGTACATACACTTGTTCTTTGTTTTGTGTTGATTAGTTACAGAAATATTCAATTTTTATCATACTGTTTCTATAGCAACAGCCATGTTTTGACATGACGGTGCCTTCCAATGTCTCTGATTCTACTTGCAATCAAACGGGCACCCCAAAATACATATAGTTAGATGGTTACAATTTGTTTTTGTGATGTTGAATTACAGATATATAGTATTTTCTAAAATTCAATTCATTGGTGTGTTACCATGGTAACAACCCTAGTGGTCACGCCCACTACCAAATTTATGTAAAATAGGAAGAATATGAGAGCTGAAGGTCCTAGCTAACAGAAAAACATGATTTAAGATTGTGCAGACAGTTGTTTTCTTTTTTGTATTGATAAATCATAGATGTTTTCCACAAATAGCAGCATTTTGTGCAACCGTTTCCATAGCAACGGCCCTTTTATAAACGCCCATGACTTCAAATAACTCAGATTGTGGTTGGAATCAGTGGGACAGATTAAAATACATATATTAGAGTCCTTACCATGTATATTTCATGCTGCTAAATGACAAATATACGGTATTTTCTAAATTCCAGTATTTCGTTATGTTACCATGGTAACGGCCCTAGCGGCCACGCCCACCATGAACTTTATGGAAAACAGGCAGATTATGAGAGCTGAGGGTCCTAGCTAACAGAAAAACATGATTTAAGATTGTGCAGACAGTTGTTTTCTATTTTGTATTGATAAATCATAGATATTTTACACAAATATAAGCATTTTGGGGGACCGTTTCCATAGCAACGGCCCTTTTTTACACGCCCATGACTTCAAATGGCTCAGATTGTAGTTGGAGTCAGTGGGGCAGGTTGAAATACATATATTAGAGGCCTTACCATATATTTTATGCTGTTAAATGACAAATATACAGTATTTTCTAAATTCCAGTATTTTGTTATGTGTTGCCATGGTAACGGCCCTAGCGGCCACGCCCACCATGAACTCTATGGAAGACAGGCAGATTATGAGAGCTGAGGGTCCTAGCTAACAGAAAAATATAATCTAAGATTGTGTAGACACCTCTCTGTCTATTTTATACTGATAATTTTAGATATTTTTCCAAAATATAAATTTTTTATGTTACCGTTTCCATAGTAACGGCCATTTTTTGACGTGACCGTGACTTCAAATGACCTAGATTTTGGTTTCAATCAATCAGGAAACTCAAAATACATATATTTAGATGCTTACCAGTCATTTTTCAAATTTCTGAATTAGAAATATTAGGTATTTTAGTAAATTCCTATATTTCCTTGATGCGTTGCCATGGTAACGGCCCTGGTGGCCACACCCACCACTAACTCTTTGGCAAACAGGCAGATTCTGATAGCCTAGGGTCCTAGCTACCAGGAAAACATCACAAACAAATGTGCCTAAGGGGGGGGGGGGGGAGGGGGGTCTACGTTGGCCCATAGACTATTAATAGATAATATACAAATACAGAAGGTGATTGAAACAAAATTTCTAGGCACTATAATAGATAATAAACTTTCATGGAAGCATCATATTGATAATGTATGTAAATTGATATCAAGAAACATTGGTATGATTAATAAACTCAATTATTGTCTTTTCCGCCAAACATACTTTTATCACTATACTCCACACTAGTTTTACCATCTAAATTATGGAATATTAGCCTGGGGAAACAGTGCTACATGCCAGTTAGACAGAGTTTCTTATTACAGAAAGAGGCTATGCGTTTCACTCTAATAACGTACTAAAATCTATGATATTTACCGCCTCAGTCTTGCTGTACTTATGTTTCAGTATCATAATCATGAATTGCCCACCGTCTTCAATAATATATTTACAGCAAATATGAGATCCATCATTATCCCACTAGACAAATGAGTCTATATCATTTACCAAAAACTCGTACCGCATTAACCCAGAAAACTCTTTCATTTACAGCTCCTACATGTCCTAAATTTTGGAATTCCCTCCCGTTATATATACGAGACAGTATAAGTTTGAGTACACTCAAACGTAAAGTGAAAACAAAAATCACTTATTGCTTTTTATGAACGTTGATCCCTCAATGATGACTCTTGTTTACCTGTGTAGTAAAATCTATAGACTAAATGAAACCTTCCAGATCCTGCCCCCTCCCCTTCCTCACACCCTGTCACTTTGTCCTTCTTGTTCTGTCTTTTGTAAAGTTTACTCCTTTCAATTGTTACTATTCCCAGCCTTTTGTTTTTACAATACTTTTCAATGCTTTCTCTCTTCGATGGAAAGTGTCCTATGCCTATGTTTTGTTTGCTTTCCATGGCCATGTATCTGTCTCCTTCTTTTTTCCCTCTTATTGGGCATATTATGCATGATTGCCCAGTCTAGTTTCTTATGTACCGTATTCATGATTTATCTTTGCCAGGGACCTCTACAAGCTATGCTTCATTGCTGGTCTCTGTTTTCATTCTCATTTTCATAAAATCAATCTAACGTAGTCTTCATTACTGTTACTTCTTTGTCTTACAACTCAAACTTTAATGCACTTTATTTTGCTTGCAATGATCGAAAACGTTTCTGCACTGTGTTGTCAATTATTTTGTATATTGTTAATTGCACAACACATATTGTTATATACATGTACTTTGAAAATGAAAATGTAATGAAATAAAATCTAAATCTGAAAATCTGAAATTGTTTTCTCAGTTCCTGTCAAGAATCTAATAAAACTCAGGGTTTAAATGAGGAAAATCTCCAGTTTTTTCTCATCTAAGGATCATTTTCATTAGGCTATAAAGCTATAACGAGGTAACAAAATTAAAAACGATGAAAGCTAAAAAGTGGAAAGTTGAAATTAGTGCTGACCAGACTAATGGATATTATTATTTGCTTGAAAAACAACTTCCTGTTTAAAAAAATGTACAATTAAATGTGAAAAAGGTACACGTACAGCCTACGCCTTTATAAATTGCCCTCCACTTGCACGAGTGATACGATGTTCTAAAAAAAAGAAATTCTAACGTACCGTTGGTATTTACTTCCCTGGATCAATTATCTCCCAGAGCAAATTATAAACCATGATTCGTAACCACAATGATTGATAAACATCCGTCAGTTCATACCATGCTAGCAATTTCAATTACTAGCATTCATTATAGTTTCATAACTTATATATAGTGTGTGAGGTGGTAGAATCGGGTACATCATAATGCAACACATTGAGTATGAAGCCGGCGAGCACGCATTCCCACTGCGTACTCACTGCCGAGATTTCGAAATATTCAATTCGAATGTGCTTGTAGAGCGTACAGTACGATGCAGTGTGAATGCTCATCCATACCGCTGATCAATTGAGGAGCATATATGGTGTAACCTGACGAGCATCGTGTCAGTGTGAGCGTTGCTGAACATTAACGCCAAAGCCTCCACAGGAAGCGAAGGGTTTCGTTTGCGATGGGGCTCGTGCTCAAACAAATCAACGTCTTTGCGTCACGCGAGTCGTATAATTGTCGGCGCTGCGGAATTAATAGCCTGCTATCCGACAAGCTACCAGAATTGGTTCGCGGAGCGTCGAAGAGTGAGATGCGAGAAGATGCTGGTAGACCATCCGAAAGCTGATGCCAGTCATTATATCAATGATAACTTTACAAGCAAGCTTACTCTTCTGATCTCTCTTGAAACACAACATCGACGCGACACAATCGTCTGAGCTTTCTCGTGTTATTTTGCACTTCGAAGGAATGCTGAAACAATATTTTTGTTTTTGTTTGAAGCTAAATGAATTTTCATCTTATAGGGAACAAAAGTAACACTCAAAAGGGAGCGATTGCTAGAAATTGTATATAAATCAGAGGTGTGACCGCTTCGTTAAGAAAAATGGCAAACACAGCTCTTACGATACCCGATGAAGGGTACGATGCAAGGCAGAAGAAGTTGAGCATCAACCTCAGCCATGTATCTTTGACTAGTAGCCGCAAACCCAGTGCTGACAATAAGCCTTCCGCCCTTGTCTCGGTGAAAATGGGCCTTTGTAACATCTCGCCCTTTTCACGGACAGGAAAGCACCTCCAGATTCTGAAGATGGTGCTGTTTCCTCTCCTTCCCGCTGCCGCCTTGCTGATATTTGTTAGCGTCGAACTGGAGAGTACTTTAAGTGAATGGAACAAACTGGAGGCGTCAAAGAAGGAAATAGCCCTCACAAAGAGCGTTGGGGAGTTGATTCACAACATCCAAGTTGAACGCTCGGAAACCACTCTCTACATAGTGAAATCGAAAGATCTGACGCCAATGGAATCCAGTAATTGGGAAAGAACATTGGATAACTTTTTCAACAAAACTGATGACGCAATCAACACCTTGCAAGAATGGCCTCTGCACGACAGTAGTCAGTCTGACAATCCTCTGTACGACTCGAAGGGATCGTTCCAGTCCTATCTGAATGAAGAACGGGTCATCATTGATTCCATCGATGTGGCAGAAGAAATCATATTCTACTCCCATATCAACCGGGTTTTGATCGATTGGTTCATAGAGGCTATCCGAAAAAATGTCCACGAAGGTCTATGGAATGAAATCGTGTCATATCAGTTCCTGGTCCAAGCGAAAGAGAACGTGGGACTCATTATGGCCTACGGCGAAGAGGCCTTTCTAAATCGCACCCTACGAAATGAGGACTTTATCGCCTTCATGCGAAACGACATTCTCCTCACGTATAACCTCGAGTCATCTTTTAAATTTTCAGGCGACTATGCCAAGGACGTTTACGACAGGCTTATCCTAAGTTCTGGGATTGAAAGCACGGTACAAAGCATGCGGGATGAAATCATACATACCCTTAGTAGAAACTCGTCAGGTATAATCACCTTATCATCAGCGGACTGGTTCGGGAACCTCAGCGGATACCTGGAAGGCCTCAAGAAGGTCGAGGACTCTCTCATTGACCACATCGACCTCATCATCGACGAGAGCATTAGTACTATCGTCAGTGAGGTCATCGTTGACGGTATCTTATTCGGGATCATTGCCATCGTGGCGCCCATCATTATATTCTTTGCCATCAGGACGACTTCGAAGATTCAAGCGTATGCCTTTGGGTTGACCGTCAAGACCAAGCAGCTGGCTAGTGAGAAAAAGAGAAGTGATTCCCTGCTCTATAGAATGCTGCCCAGAACGGTGGCCCAACAACTCAAACTCAACATGACGGTTCCAGCTGAGAATTACGATAGCGTGACGGTGTACTTTAGCGACATCGTTGGCTTCACCAGGCTTTCCGCCAGCAGTAGCCCGATGCAGGTAAGCACGAAAGGGGTGTCGTTGGGGTACCGGATTTGGGGTTGGAAAATACTACAATCAAGCTACTTTAAATTAGATTGAAAATGAAATCATTTTTTCTTATATTTTTTCTTGACATCTTTGCTAACTCTATGGAAGGTCCCGTTGAAAGCCGTTCATAATTTTTTTTCAGTTGAAATTGAAATACAAATTAAATTTCAGTTGGAATCAATGTTAACATTCAAACGTGAATTTTAGTGGCAAAAAACAGACTCCTGTGCATGTTTTGTCCGTTCCGTTGGTCAACTTCAATTTCCTCCGATTTTCTTTTCACAAATATACCATCGCCTAACAGAGAGGTGTATATTCATATTACAATTAGCACAATTATTTAAATTGTTGGAAACATACATAGAGCAATCATACTTTGGTGAGAAGAAGAAAATTTGTCTAATTCTATTCCATCACAAACGGGTATCAAAAATAAGATATCTGAGACAAGTTTCATGTCATGGTTGCTTTTGTCTTTCTTTACCTTGGTGCAAATGGTGTTCAATAATATTAAAATTCACAACTCATGAATCTTTATGAATTGTCAAGAAAAAGGGTCATGTTAGGTATGTTTCCCGAATAAACGGACAAAACACGGTATGCATGAAATCTGATATATTTGTTTTCTTGACAACTAATCTACTCTGTGTTATGTTTTCCAAGCTATTTACAGCGTGCACATTGGCCTAAAATATGATTTTGGAATGATTTTGCGTCATGTCATTCGAAATTTTGAAAAGAACTTTTGCCCCAATTAACTTCCAGAAGAGGCCTATGTAATATAGGTTTTTGCGGTCAATTTCGGACTGTTTTCATTGAATTTGATATAAGAGTCATTCAAATTAGCGAAAAAAATCTGCACCGTAAAATTCATCATTCAACTTGTTATTTCGGTCATTCAAATTCGCACTTAGATCAAACAATTGAACACTTTTCTCATTCAAAATAAAAAGTCGGTTGGGAGCATTCAAATTCGCCACCATGCCGGAAAGCGTCTCTGCCAGCATTCAAATTCGCGCGTGGGCATTCGAATTCGTCATAAGCCCATTCAATTTAGCATGTTTAAGGTATTTGGACTTTTAATTAATTTACTTTGAAATAAATTGTTTTGTAATGCGTGGTTAGGCTTCCTTTTCATTAGTCAGTTCCATTCCCTAGGCCTTATAGCTTTCATAATCATGGGCTTAAACTCAATACCCCAACCCTTCCCAATGAAAAACAAAGATACTTTTATGAAAGAAATAATTTTCCTAAATAACTTTATTAGTTATTACACCCACTGACATACATTCAACAATATAACATTATGAAACAGATCTTCACTTGAAAGTATGAACAAAAATTATTGTGTAAACTTGTTAAACCATAAATTAGAGAAAAGTAAGTCAATAATGTTATACAAAATTGCTAGAATAATGAAATAAACATGAATTCATTAAAAGAAGCTTATATGAATAAAAGAATACATAAAAGCTCATATGCAATTCGAAACCAATATATCAAAATTAATAAAGAATAACAACTAAATATAGGTTTTCCCGGTCAATTTCGCAGATTTGTCATTCAATTTGATAAGGGAGTCATTCAAATTCGCGAAAAAGATCTGTGCCATGAAATTTATCATTCAAATTCATTTTGAGGTCATTCAAATTCGCACTTAGGTCAAGACATTTAGCGTTTACATCATTCAAATTCAAATATGCGTGGAGAGCGTTCAAATTCGCTACCTCGCTTGGAAGCGTCTTTTCGAGCATTCAAATTCGCACGGGGGCATTCGAATTCGTAATGAGTTCATTCAATTTAGCATGTATTTAGCGTTTGTGTGTTTTTGCTCATCTATAAATAAAGAGATACATTGCCCAACATGACATAGGCCTACTATACAAAGGAAACATTATATATATAAAATAATTCATGATAACTACATGTACGTTATGAATAAAATTTTTCAGAGTATACATTGACAGCCAACACAGTCACACACTCACTATATATATATATAGTTAGACATGAAAAAGAATAAAAGTCAATCAAGAAAATAAATGAAAAAAAAAAGATTATGAAAAAAAAAAAAAATCAATCAAGAAAATCTGCAATTCTGCAGGCACTATAAACGTTAGAAATGAAGAACAAAAATTCCTAGAACTAAATTTCAAAATGATGATAAATCAGAAGAAAATAAAATAAAAATAATAAATCAGAAGAAAAATAAAAGAATGTTATTGATTATAGAAAAACACACCCATGTGTGCAGAAAACTCATAAGGAAAGAATGAAAATACCAAATAATTATCAACTGACAAAATTTACTGGAACTACATTTGATTTTGAATGCTCAACGTGTTAAGTTGAATGATCCGAAATGAATTCGAATGCTGGAATAATAGTATTGCGCAATTCCCTTGCCATTCTTTGCTAAATTGAATGAACGTTTTGCGAACTAGGTGCATTTAGTGCGAATTTGATTGACAAAAACTTAGATTCAAATGACATAAATGCAAATTCGAATGATATGAAAATGAATTTGAATTACAAATCGGCTGTGCGCGACCTAAATCCTTGAAATTGAATGCACGCAAAATGAAATTGACTGACGATCTTACGAAATTGACCGGGAAAACCTATAAAATGTGTTCGACGTAAATTACGAATTCGAATGCTCAATGTGCGAAAAAGAATGCTCTGAAATGAATTTGAATGCTGGAATAACTGTATTGCGCAATCGCATCACCTCCCGTTCTAAATTGAATGGCCGTTTTACGAACTTGATGCACTTTTTGCGATTTCGAATGAAATTAGTGTAAATTGGATTGATAAAAGTACTAATACGAATGCATGAAATATTAATTTGAATGTTTAAATGCTTGTACACGGCCAAATTCTTCTAAATTGAATGCACGTAGTATGAATTTGACTGATGAACTTACGAAACTGACCGCAAAAACCTATAGTATCGTAATTAAATCATATACAAATATATACTACTATTCCACAGTAAAATCCACTACATATTTTGTCATAGCACTTTCTCCTACCAATTACCAATCGCCTGGCAGTTATCTGCCTGACAACTTTCAGGAATCATAGCCCGGTTAATTTAAAGACCTATATTGTGAAATGTTAAGTAATGCATCTATCCATATTCTCTTATAAAGCAATTTCTATGTTTTCTTTTACAAAAGTTTACATTCTAAATCAAGGTGTCTCTTTATAATCAGCAGTAAGTCTGATATTATTAAAGAGTGAAAATAACTAACACATTTGCAACTCATGCAGAACGTTTGCGTAATCATAATCATTTAAATCTGAAAATTTGAAATCAGAAGTATATGGTATTTTTTGTATGTTGTGAGTTATACACGTGCGTGAAAACATGGAATTGATATTAAAAAATACTTATCTAGCCAACTCAACCAACCGGCCTTCTTACCAGTCGTTGAGACAGATATTTAGACAAATATAAATCATTTGTTGGTGTAAAGATATTGAAGATATGGGTCACGGGGGGGGGGGGGGGGGTGATAAGCACAGACAAAATAAAACTTGAATGCTAAAACATTCAGTTCAAAATTATTCAAGTACCCGAATTTGGTATTAGGAGATGATTCATATGTACAGTGTACTCAATAAACAGATTATCAACGTGTACCAAAGAATTCAATTCATTTTTCAAATATTTCATTTATTTGCCCAACGTGCATATGACACGGAAATGTGTTTGCTGTAATAAAACAGAATGTTCTCATATCGGTTACGATATAATAAATCACCAGGAAAGCATATCAGTAATATAACTAAAGAAAAAAAATATAATCATAACATATATTTCCTTCTCATCGGTACAATGTTATATACAAAGGATACATGTGTAGCAATGTGATGAACATAGAGTATAATGCAGTAAATAATTCAGAAAATAGAGGGAGGCGAAAACCTGGAAAGCAAAGCTTATGTTTGGAACGCCCTTAGCAATTAAACACAAGTTACTGAAAGAACATCAATATATGAGTACGAGTTTTGCATGAAGGAATCGAGTATAGGGTAGATAATACAGTAGATGGACATGACAATATATTTATTTTTTTTCTTCATTATAATCTGAAATTTTCATATGCATTGAAAAATGATTTTTTTTTTGAGGGGGGGGGGGTTAATAAGGCTGGTTCTTTGAAATTGAAATTCGAACGATTTTAAAAAATAATTTTGGTAATATAGAGGTAATTACTTGTATTATTTTCCCCCTTATATTTTTCGCAAAAGAATCATTACAAACAAACACTTTACCTTATCACACACCCTATCATAAGAACAATAAAAACCTTCGACACTGATAAGATGAAGCAAAAGTAAAAGAAACAAAATCATCTGTAAGCCCGGATTAAATCGTCGTCTTTTTTGCAACTTACTTAACATAACTTATTTATTTCATTAAAATATCGGTGTGTTAACATTTCGTATGTATCGAGTATCTTTAACTGTGTGGAAAAAACATGAAATGTTTCGGGCACAAAGATTTAGTAGCATAATTTTTTCAAATCAGAGATCAGTGTGTAATTTTGTCTTTTCTGAGCACATTTAGGCGACGCACATCGGGGTAAATCCGAAAGATATATAAAAACTTTCCGGAACTAATAGGTGGCATGAAAATGTTCATGTAAGCAGACTGACTGAAATCAACCTGTCTCCTCTGCTAAAGGGGTAGGAAGGGGTGCCAAGGGGATATGGACCTCCTGGTAGTCAGGTTGACAATACGCACAATCTCCTCCTAAGGAATGAACAACAATTGAAAACAGACATGCAGTTTGCTGCTTTTGCCCCCTCTCCCTGAAAAGAAAAATCTTGGCTGTGCCTCGTCTTCTCCTCGAGGTTTCTAGAGCGTTTCCGGTATATTATTGTGTTATTTCTCTACCTACTTTCATATATAATTTTTAAACTCGGTTAGTGTTTTGATCGAGTGGTTCGAATCTATCTCCTGAGACCGTGGCGGTATTTTCGAAGAAGGTCGTTAGGATTATAGGCTATAGTGATTTGTTTTCGACATGCCTTAGAATAAAAGGTTGACATGGTAACGCTTTGAATAAAAAAGTGAGGAACTCAGCAATTGCGTGTTAATGAAAATTAAGGCTAATTTACACAATAAAATGACTTTCATGCCGTAGCGAAGGAAAAATAAAGAAGGAAGCGAAAGAGGGAGGGGGCTATGTGTTTATTAGAGAGAGAGAGAGACAGGGGATTGAGAGAGAGAGAGAGAGAGAGAGAGAGAGAGAGGGAGAGGTGGGAGAGGTGGGTGGGGAGGGAGAGATGAAGATACGAATAAGACAGTGTTAAAAGCGAGCACAGGGGAAGAGAGATATATGAGGCAAAAGAGAGGAGAGGGAGAGAGAGAGAGAAGGTGACAATGAGATTAAAGAAAGGAAGGAAGGAAGGGGAAAAAAGAGAGACATAAGTGACAGAGACAAAGAAGAGAGATAAAATGAGAAAGGAAGCGAAAGAGAGAGGGGTTGGGGACAAAAGTGAGAGTGATAGCGAGAAATAGAGGGAGGGAGAGAAAGGGATAAAAAAAAGGCGAGAGAGAGGAGGAAGAGATGGGTGGAGAAGGCTCCATGATAAGATACCTCTTATGGGAATATAATTGCGTGACATATTGTACGACCCCTATGACTTCTAAAGATCGTGCAAGTAGATTGAAAATGATATGTATCCAGGAAAAAGACCTACATCAGCTCAATCTAGTATTGATTTGGTAACGGAGTCGAAAGAAAAACATTTCAGCGTCTGAAATATTGCGTTCTAAAAATAGCAATAGCAACAAGGCGTTATAGGCAAAATCACCATGTAGAACATTGAGAATTTTCATGTATTTAAATATTAGAGCCAATTAGCAAATGGTTGTAAAATACACGAAAATACTTGGCAGATTAAAAACAGATGAAGCGGATATCATTTTGTGCATAATTAGAGCCATATCTGTTGACACACAAGGAAAACGAAAACGAAATATATTGAACATTGTTGCATATTTTCTGTGCTCAACAAGTTATCTTCTTCTTCTTCTTCTTCTTATTCTACTACTACTATTACTACTACTACTATTACTACTAATACTACTACTATTACCACCACCACTATACTACTATTACTGCTACTGCAACTACTACTACTACTCCTACTACTACTACAACTACTACTACTACCCCGTTTATACCCCCCTTTATTGACGAAGTGTCGGGTTCCAGGTGTGAGTATTCGTAGATTTGCAATACATTTTTGTAAAGTGTCGGGTAACTGGACCCGACACTTCGCAAATAAGAGGGGAGTATTTCACAAACGTTACACCATACCCTTCGTGAGATTAGGGCTAGTATTCACAATGTGTAGTGCGATGTGACGACGTGATGTGAACGCGATCACACGATGGTTCGTAGCAAGCCTCTGCAACTTACCGTAAACGCTTCAAAAATATTTGTTTATTCTAATATATACCATTTCAATTCAATGGAATGTCACTGCAATTTTCGCATTTTTATTTCTTTTTTTATCACCTCACGCGCGTCACTGCACCCTTCATAGACGTGCTGTTAGCTTCGTTACTAATTTAGGTCACCAACACCCGTGAACACGTTTCATCTCAAGACAGAGACAAAACAATTCCACTCTCAGAGTGGAATTGTTCCAGAATTCTGTAGATGTTTAAGATGTAAAGTAGGTATCTTCGAGGTTTTCCATTTGCAAGATGAGGCACTGAATATCATGATGTCTTATCATAAGTCGTTACAACGATACATGTTAATGTATTATATTTTGAATTCTAATGCTATAAGAGCGATTTGTAGAGTAAACGGTCAGGCACTTGTTCGGTCGTTGTACTGTACATCAGTTATCATTTGATTTCGTGAATTTCTTCCTCGGTCCTAAGTTGAATATCATTGTAATTTAATCATTATCTATAAATTAGTGTAGCGAAAGAAATAACTAAATCATCCTTTCTCTGAGCGTGTTTGAACAGAATACTTTTTAGCTGTAATTATTGTTATTGCAGCAGTCAAAACGCTTTCAAAAGTGCATTTCCACAATTTATTTTCTTGTCATGTTTTGGAAAGGCCCCGATTTATCCCCGATGTGTAGTCAAATGATAGTTTGACACATCACTCGACACATTATCCTCGTCATGAAATAAGAGATAGAAATAGCAGATTTTAAAAAAGATAGACTTGAGATATAAATCAAATTTCGGATGTATCATGGATGCGTACTTGTTCATTGGTGGATTTTTCGGGGCCATACACAACCGGCATGTGCCCCCTTTTAAATCCAGTCTGGCATTGCTTAAGTACACATACACCAATATTTTTGTTGTTGCTTGTCAATGAGTTTTCAGGATTGTCCCCTTTTTCAGAACATAATGCTTGATCCGTCTGTGCTTGTTTACTGTTTTAAAAAACTCAACAGATGGAAGGGGGCTGGGGAGGGGTAACTTATATCATTGGTATTGTTTCACGTTGCAGTTCTTGTGTCGTGTGTATATAACATAATACACCAGCCAGTTGAAAGAACGCCGAATAAATGAATAAACATTCAAATAGATAAATGTATATATAGATAAATATATAATTAAATATATGTGAATAAATTTATATGAAGCTATCACTTCCGTGATAAAAATATTTATCTTGATATTTTTAAGAAGGTTTAGATGATTGATGGCTATAAATATATATATTTCCGCCCGCATTATAAAGAAAAGGATGGCATGTATAGAGCCCATAATTGGATTTAATGATACCATTATTTTGATTTACGCTCTCTTTATACTTTAATCCAGTGTCAGTATCTACCGTTGGTTTCTTCGGTCTCTAAACTTGTTAGCAAATAAGAAAGTGTCATGTAATGATAATTAGCCCTAAATTGAGACTCTCCATCTCCTAAAACGCCCAAGCAAACAGAAGGATTCAAATATTTTGCTCAAAAAGAGCGCCAATTAGGTTGGGGATTGAATGGTATACAACAGAGGAAACTTAAGGAAAAGACCACCCCCCCCCCCCAAAAAAAAAGGCGTTTGGCCAAAATAATGAAAATAAAACTATTTATAAACAGAAATTAGAGTATTAGCTGCAATCGCAAAGTATGCTTGAAATAGCAGTTTGCATTTAACCACTCGACAAACAAACGAAAGAGAGAGAGAGAGAGAGAGAGAAGAAAAACCCGCACAAAGACTTTCTTTACAAGAAATTTTGAATCTGTCCTAAGTTTTTGTCGAACTCGTAGCGAAGGGGTTTTGAAAAAAGACACAATTTTTTGAAAAATTTCATGAGAAAGGTGTGAGATATAGCTCATGAGAAATTAAGTCAAGTATAGCAACTGCTCCAGCAAGGCCTTAAAAAAAATCAACCTTACTTTGCAAAAAAACAACAAAAAAAACATTGCAAGGTGATCAAAATGGAAATGCATACATATTCCATTGTCTAGTGTAATGATAGAATTTTAGAAAGAGACAGACAGAGAGAGAGAGAGAAACGGAAAGGGAGTGGGGGGTTATAGTTAAAATTAAATAGATTTAGGGTAGGTCGTGAGAGCACCGTGATTGAGATAACAACTACAGAAAGTGAGTACTATTTTGAATTGTTGCAACGAATGGATATTTGTTACATATCACTTGACCTATATTCTGAAAAAGAGAGGGAGGGGGAGAGAGAGAGAGAGAGAGAGATGGAAATAGGGAAGAGAGGGAGGGGGTAGGGGTATTTTTTATATGAGAAATTTTACAGAAAACTAGAATAAATGGAAGAAGTTAAGAGGCAGAAAACCTAAATAGATATAAATTTATTATATATTATTTTGTATAGATGTCACACCTTTGGGACCAAAAGGATAAGCCATATTAATGTTCTGTAAAATTAGAGGATCGATGACGTTGATCTAAAAGCAAATGATCGCTGAGGGTTCGCTACAACTTGTCAATGATCAGGTAGCAAAGACGAGATTGCGACAGATAAAAGTAAAGAACGATAGACAGAGATCGAGGGAGACACAGTCAAAGAAGACAGAGAATCAAAGTGAGAGAGAAAGAGAGAGAGGGAGAGAGTGTGCGTGTATATGTGTGTGTGGGTGCGTTTGTTTAGCATTATGTCCGAGGACATTTTCGGACAGAGAACAAAAAAAAAATCATGACAACAATGGTCCTCGGAAGCCGGACAATAGTCCTCGAACGTCGAACAATGAATTTGTGCTTTACTCAGTCGACTGTCCGAGGACGAGTAACAATAGAGGAACAATAGTTGTCCTCGGAAGTAAAGCCATGTAAACGTGTGTGTGTGTGTGTGTGTGTGTGTGATGGGGGCGGGTTGTATGTGTAAGATATATTGAGAGGGCCAGAATAGACACAGAGAGAGGGAGGAGCGATATCAGAATAAGGGGGGGGGGGGGTGTATTTAAAACTGAAGGGAATTAAGGGCAGGGCAGGGCTCGAAAGATAGAATGAGGAAATGTTGTTGTTGTTGTTTGTGTTTTAAGGCGCTTCTCATTCAGTCAGAATATTTGCGCCTGTATGATTATATGTATGTATGATTATACTTCAATGCCATTCCTTTTCGCCTTGTTGACAAATCTGAAATATGTGTATCTAAAGCCATTACCTAGAAATTTCAATGGGGTAAAAATCAGAAACAAATGAAGAATGGGGGATTATCAAAACCAGCTTTTTACCTCTCATTTGCTAATAACTTTACATGCGAAAACAGACTTGCTATAATCAGCAGAAAAAATAAATAAATGACGAATGGCCTTACCTGAAAAGTGTACCAGGGATCGGGATGTCCATTAACAACTTAACGCATTATTGATGATGACCAGGGGAGCTTTTCATCAAGCGTTTTGTCAGTGATTTTTACTGACAAATTTGCTCTCAGTCAATCAGATGCAAGGATTTCAGTAGCTTATAACAGTTGTCGGTAAAATCACTGACAAAACGCTTGATGAAACGCTCCCCAGAGCATTCCTTGTGACAAAAGTAGATGGGTCTTTCTCCATCTACAGGGGATATGGTTATAATTCCTGTCTTCGAGGCATCATTTTAATTGCGTTATTACGTACGCCGATGAAGCCTCTGAAGGAAATTAGCCCATACGCCATTAATTCAATATATATCCTATTCATTGTGCATTCTCTTTTTGAGCGATTTGGAAATGATAATTTGGTCTTATTTACTGAGAGTAGCCACATCAGTATTAACACTGCTCTTCCTGCAGGCTCTGAAATTATTATTACCCCATGTACCCATTCAGTACACCTGGGTCGAAAGGGACAAAATTTGGGCAAAATACATTGTCCAAGGATGTAGCACCGACCATGATAAGCCAGTTTGTAATTTGCGCATGTGCAGATTTTGTACCGAGTACTTCATACGCCGTCATTTTGTACGCAGGATGTGCGCACCAGTATGATTTTACATATGTTACCCGTCACATCAAAATGAGACAGAAGTCGCTGGGCTAGAACTCAAGAAAAAGGGGGGGGGGGGGGTCATGAAAAATATCAAATTTGGGGAAATTATTATTCTCAAATTATTCGAATCTCCAATGTTTCATGAATGTTCTCTAAAGAAATTATAATGCTATATATTACTGGAAGGGGAAGAAATTTTCAAATCGTTAAAATTTGCTGACAGTGAGCGCGAGCAATAGTATACACGCCAGGCCACGCCCCTATCTACGCGAAGCTTTTATTAATTGGATGTTCCAGGTCACGTGATATCTTCCGAAATATTCGCCGAGTTATCTCGCGCGTTTGCTGGACAGGCTCGTGCCTTCTCGCATACGTACATGTATGAAAAAAAAAATGTTTTAAGGATTTTAGATTTTCCTTTCCACATTAAAACAAACGGATGTTTGAAAGAGAGCTGATTCTAAATATCCCTTTATCTAATATAAAAAATCAAAGACAAATGAACAATAGATCAGTTGATTATATTCCTTTTTAACTGCTGCTTATACTGCGTGTTGTATACAATAGCAAAATACAGCTAATTATTATGTCAAGCTAAGTTTAAAAAGCGTGATTCGGGGGGGGGGGGGGGTCAATAATTGTCAGGACATGAACTCCATGCTCTTAAGCACACCGTATAGGAAAGCTGCAACTGCAATTTGTATTTGCTCTTTTGAAAAAACAACAACTTGGAGTTAACTTGCAGGGAGAAAGGAAATGTCAAACAAAATATTTATTAACACTGGGAGTAAAAATTTGTTTACAAATTGAAATCCCTCCCATCAAGCTTCTTCGTTTAAAATATTTATTTGTTGTAGCGTGGCTTTAAATGCTTCCTGGTCTTTATACTGTATCTTTAGAAATCAAAGAGAAAGGAAACTTAGTTTTGAAATAGAGAGCAACGATCAGAAAAACAGTGTGTCAAGTTTCAATTTGTAGGTGGGTGATACAAAAGAGATTCAATAATAGCCATTTCCGCTGCGGGGATAGCTCAGTTCAGTTCACCATGGAGCTACTTAGAAGCATCCTGCTCTTTATATTGCATCATTGGAGACCAAGAAGTAAAGAAACTTGGCTTTAAGTCTATAAAGAGGAAAGAGCAGGAAAGTATAGTTTCAAGTTTTTAACAGAGGCGTGATTTAAAAGGAGAGAGAGAAAAAAAATCAATAACTATCAGAAAGTCTGTAACCTTTTAATCTTACAAAACAACCTGAAGGTTGAAATCCTTTATTTGAAAAGGTCGACTTAACGAGTGCAGATAAAAGATGGTGGTCAAACATTGATGCTGTTTATATTAAGCTCCCTATTTAACAAGCAATATAAAGGAAAGTTAGCGTTTAAAAGAGACAGTAAAAGCAACGTGACGAGAATGAACAGGAGCGTAATTACGAAGTAGAGAGGGGGGGGGGGGTCAATAATCACAAGAGCATGTTTTCATTCTTTGTCTTTAAAAAGCAGGAAATTCTATAACTCTTCCCCCCCCCCCCCAAAAAAAAAAAAGAAGAAAAAATGGAAGCTACCCTTTGTAATTAAACAGAAACGATTTCATGCGTGATTAAGGTTAGTCTATTCAACAACTTTAACATGGTTAATATCCTTTCAACGAGCCGAACCGGTCTTAGTCGATTTGACAGTTTGAGATCCGAAAAAAGTTTCGTTGATTTCCGTTGATTTTTTTGGGGGGGGGGGGGGGGAAGGGGGGAAGATTCGTGATCCCTTTGTGGTCTCCGAAAATTTCAGCTTTGTTGCCGAAAAAAGCAACTTTAGGCAATTTGCATAATTAGCATAAATCTAAATGGCTCCTTCGAAGCAATATTTAGCACCGAAAGACAACTTACGCAGAATGTGTAAACTGATCAACGTACTATTCTTTATGCTCGATGATACCCAACTGCGATTGTTTTTTCATGTTTACATACAACATGTGAGACAACGAAAGGAGGATACAAGTTAATGTCCGATAATAATGTGTGGGGCGTAGAATCCATTTAATGTTATTTTAAATCAAATGTCACGTACAGTAATACCAACTTAATTATGCTTGAACAACCGAAAGTATATTTCTTACAGTAAGAGCGTATATCTACATTTTCCTGGATGAATGAAATTGGACCTTTCATGGGAAATTGGCATATTTATTAAAGGGAATGAAAGGCAACAAACATTAGTCTGTAATCATGTAGATAATAATCAGCCTATTATAAATATCTTGCAATTACTCATATTTGATTATGTATGAAGGAGAACAATGTCTCTAAAAGTTGCAGTTTCCTTGCTAGACTTTATCCCATGGGGGCTACCATTATCTTTACAAAGTAATGTCACAGCAGTGCTATTTGTGAGATACCCGCTGACCTGTATCCTACATGTACTAGCTACAATGACACTCATGATCACCTGTGGAAGGCATGACACTGGAATTTCTCATGATAAACCTTTTTTGTAGCCTTGTAAATTCAAATTAAGATACTTTTATCCTGTCATATAACCTATTTGTGTCAAGATATTTGGTTCAGCTGTTTCATAGATGGGGCACTTTCTTTTGTTAAGCAGGATTTGGCGTGCACAAGCTGTTGCCTGGTCAGACAAAGGTTTGTCAATTCTTCAAAGAAGTGACAAAGACCTACATACAACTGCTCGTAGATATCACCTGTGCGAGATGCTGGGGTACCAAGATGGCTGCCATTTTGCATTGGTGGCTTTAGTTGTACAATAGCTATCATTATGCAACAACGTATCAATAGACCTGTTTACTAAGTGATTCAAATTTATGGATGTTTCTTTCCTGGGGACCTAGTAACGAGGTATTCCATTAACCTGTTATTAATGAATGAACTACAGTACTTGGAATCCAGTTTGCATACATTACTTGTTGCTATGTTTGGCAAGCCTCTGGCAAGCTTTCAGGTTGTCAAGAACAACCTTTGTTTCAAAAGTATGCATAAAATTTGAACACTTAGTAAACAGGTCTATTGTGTACAGGTAAATGGACATGTACCACTATGACATCACAGTTTTTCAAAATGGCAGCCCCCATGGGATAATATCTAGCAAGGAAAATTTAGATTTAGATTGTTCTCATTACTGAGTAATCAAATAGGAGTATTTTCAAGATATTTTGAACAGGCTGACAATTTTCCACATGATTATCACCTAATGCTTGTTGAGTTTCATTCTCCTTTAAGCAATCTAAGCCAATTTTCCAGGAACGATCTATTTTCATTTAACCGGGATATTGTAGGTCCACGTTTTAATTGTAATAAATACACAATAATATTTTAATGTTGTTTTTTTCTCAATTAAATATCACGTAAAATTTATGTAAATACCAACTTAATTATGCTTGAACGTGAACGTGTATTTCTTACAATGAGAATACGGACCTACAATTTCCTGGTAGAAGGGGTAGAATGAAAGTACGCCTACCCTCAGTGGCGTAGACACGAACACGCTTTCTATTGTTAGTGGGGGATGATGAATAGATCACCCCCCCCCCTAACAATGGATAATTATGCGTGTCTATACGCCCTTGCCTACCCTAATGAAGAAATGTACGGACTAGTTTTTATTCAAATTGATAAACGGTTACTACAGACTTTTCAAAAATCTAGTTGGCATTAAAGATGAAAAAAATGCTGCATTAAGTGATTAAGACGGACACGGAAGTCAAACTTCGGAGCGTCTTTCTCGAAGAAATACTTTTCCAGATCCCTACTATTCTCAAGTTTCAAAAGCTATTATCTCCACTAATACTCGATCTCTGGAGTTGACCTTTATATCAAATTAAATCTTATGAAATAAAAAATAATAATCAATATAAAATCAAATTGGAAATAATACAACTTCTGTCTCATTTTGACGTGACGGGTCACATATTAAACAAGAAGCTATTTACTGATGTCACATTGCGCGCTATGGTGAGTTTGCAGAATTCTGCTTTTTGGCAGAATTTGGACCGCTTTAGCACCTAGCATTATGCTATGCAGAATTTGGTTTTTTTTTAAAGCAAGAATTCTAGCAGAATCTAGAAGAATTCTTTTTTTTTTTTTTTTTTTTTGTTGCTTGTTTTTTTTTTGTTTTTGGGGGGGGGGTGGCTTGCTCGTCAAAAGAATTTTTTAAGGGAAAATGTACCTGAAAATGTGTGTGTTTTTTTTTTGCTTGTCAGAGAATTTTGTCAGGCAAAGTGTAGACGTACCTGAAAGGTGATGACTTTTTTTTTTTTTTTTTTTTTTTGCTTGTCAGACGATTTTCTCACGAAAAGCACCTTTTTAAAGGAAAATTTGCCCCTTTTCAACGCTGGTAACACTGATTCCGCGTCAGAGACTATTCAGTCCAACTTCAGCAAAATGACACCTCGTGTGCAATAAGCATACCTTTACATTTTAAAGACATGTCCTGAGAAGGGCTAAAATTTTCACACACGATGTATCAGGCTTTCGAGGGGAATGAACTGTGTATCATTCTGGGTGATGGCTTCACCACGCATGATGCCACGTGCATTTCTGTTCAAGGTGCCTTCTGAATGACCTCTCATCGTTAGTTTACGAAAATTAACAAAACAAGCTTGCGCCATTTCTGAATGTCAAATATGAAGTGTGGTATTCTCACATGGTATGCATTCGGTGGCGGTTATAAAATGCGCACGTGGTATATCACACGAAGCTGTAAGACCATAAAATTGTAAACATTACCTGTTCACCGGGTCAGCAATAATTAGATTTAAAGCATTAGCCAGCGCAGAGAAAGATTAAAAGGCCGGACATGATTAAAAAGAATAGTGATTTAGACGATGGCTAGTGATCATGTAAAGCTCGACATTTTCCCCAAGAGGAGACCTCGAGAATCGCCTTTCGAGAATAAATGCAATGCTTTAAGTCACTCTTAAAGCGATGAATACGCATTCCAAATCGAATTTCCTGCAAGGGCAGATGCAAATTCATTTCTTCTTTAATTCGCCCCTCACGTGGACTGCCACGTTGATTTATTTGGTGTACAGGATCAACATAATATCCATGCATCGGGTATCGTGTTTAACGAGAAGTTTCGCCAATCGAACGTTGGTAAAATAATGGATAAAATAGCGAATGCCCATGTTACATAAAATATCACGTGACCCAATTGAGAGAAGAAATCATCTATGTTATCTAATGGACTACGTCATATATCGGATGTAACATTTAGAGAGACCGATATACAGTACATAGTTAAGATAGTGAATTAGTAATAGGTGAATGATGCATGATGCATAAGATGCTCAGTATTATAAAAGTGGCTGTAAAAATAAAATGACAGTAAAAACTCAACCCCACAAAAGGCTGTGTAAATGATCTGTGGCAATGCAGCATAATTCTAGAGTATTTAGAGTATTCCTATCCAGTGGCGTTGAACTGAGCAAAATAATTTAGATGACTCTTCATGATGAAAGTGATATTTAGAAATTAAAATTTGGATGCAGACTTTCCATTATTCCATTACGTCTTGCCTTGAGGCTTAATGGGCTTACGAAACATTTTTTTTTCTTCATCTTTCTCCGACTATTTCGTTAATTTTTTGAACAGCGCCACACTTTCAAACTACAGGAATTTATTCAATGAGGGATTTCATAGCTGATGTCGGGTAGCTTTAAACAACCACATCAAAATCATTAATAACCCAAACTTTCCTTTTTAACATGCATGCCATTTTCGCTGTAGTAACAATGGAACAAACCATCGGAAATGACTGGGTAGAAAATACAAAATTTTAAATCAGTGTTTGTACTATCACATCACGTGATTCCTTGATGTTTGATAGGCTTGAAAACAGCTTCACAAAATATTATTTTCTATCTCTTATTTACTTTCTCATGTAGCATAAGGTATCAGATACTACGAAGTATATCAATAAATATTGGGCAGCATGCAGTATTTCCGGTAATTTTTTTACTCTTAAATAATTTGCAATTTCTTTTTTATTTTGGACCTGTCAAAGATCATCAATATAACATTTCCCTTTGCAAATTTTGTTTTTATTTTGGACATATCAATGATCATAAATATGATGTTTCCTTTTTGATATATTTGATGATCATTAAGGAATGTAAAATCTGAATTCGGTAGAATTAGCTTTATGGGTAGGAAGAAAGCCATGCAATTTACACATTTTAAAACTAAGATAAACAATTTACTTTGAAAGTTTTCAGCAGCCCCTATTGCGAAATCTGAAAGTTCTGTTTTTCAATCCCATCACAGCTATTTGGATCGTTTATTCTTTCAAAGAAATTCACCATGGGGGGTAATACCAAATATTATAGCAAAGAAAATGGACAGGTCTTTAGCCTATACTTCGTATCATACGTCATGGTTTGACTGTATGTTTGCTACCCAAAAGGAAAGTACGGTGTCGATATTATTTGTTGCCTTTCAGACATGAGGGTAGCCTATATTTCATTGTTATAAGTAGCTGTAGACGCTGTTGACGGTATGATACTCGTATCGTTAGACGTACTCGTATTTCGTCATTATGCCAAAGTCATTAATCACAAAATATTCCGTGTCAAGTGCGTTTCTTTCCTGTATATAATTTATCGACCAGGGATAAAATTTGGTATTATAGTTTTCATTCCATGGAGAATGAAAAGAGCCCTGCATGTACATTCAATGATATATATAAACTGTAAAACTAGAGGAAGAAAGATACAAGCACAGAAAAAGAAGGAAACGTCGTCAACCGGTCTTCCCCAATGATTATCTCTGGAAAATCGGCATTCGTTAGTTTGCTAACGATTTCCAATAAGCCTATTCATACATCACTATGTATTCCAAAATTTCTTTCCTATTTATGATGCTTTCATTATTCACCAGCCTCCTTCTATCTGTCTTGACACACCCATCCATCTCTCTCATCCAAACACACACTCACACAACACACACACACACACCCACACGTTTACATGGCTTTACTTCCGAGGACAACTATTGTTCCTCTATTGTTACTCGTCCTCGGACAGTCGACGGAATAAGGCATAAATTCATTGTTCGACGTTCGAGGACTATTGTCCGCCTTCCGAGGACCATTGTTGTCATGATTTTTTTTTTGTTCTCTGTCCGAAAATGTCCTCGGACATAATGCTAAACAAACGCGCATACTCACACAGGTATACTTGTGTGTCTTTCCCTTTGTTCTCTCTATTGTTCAAATAGCCACACAAGCAGCCAAAAAAGCCACACAAGCCTGACGGAATAAAGGCATCTACTGTGTTTGACTGTCCAGTTAGTTACACAAGTATACCTCTGTTGGTACACACGCACACAGACAAACACTTTTTTTGTCTTTTCATATTTTTTATTCCGTGATTCAGATTTTCAATATGAATATTACAAATTAAGCATTGATTACACAATATAATTCAACATGGCTATTCAAAATAAGCCCATTTTTTTTAGATATAGACTTAACTTATTTCGAGCTATTGCTTTTTTCCGTTCATTATCTTCACTTTCTAAAAGTGCATTATCGATTTCTTTCTTTGTTGGGGCGTTCCTTTTGATCTCGCATTGTATATCATATATTTTATGCCTATAACTAAGTGGTTAATGTACATATGTTTTTCCATCTCAACCAACTAAAATTTCCTCCAATTTTAAAGTATTTTAGTGTATCAATTTCATTTGTTCCCCTATTTTTTTACCACAATTTTTTAAACCAATTGACACTTCATAAACAAGTAATTATATACCTCAGTTTCCTTTCCACAGAAAGAACATGAGTTAGATGATAAAAAGCCAAATTGATACATTTTATCATTACAATATAGGATAAAATGTAATAATCTGAACTGAAATTCACGTAATTTCCCATCTAAAGTGCATAATCTCGGGGTCAAAAAAGCAAGTCGCAACTCCAGATGTATTAATCAAATGTGTTATTTCCGCGTGTCTAAATGCAAAGATTTCCTTTATATTATCGATAAAGATTTCATAACATAATTTAGAAGTCAGTCATTCATATATTATTTTTTCGCCTACTTTATACATCAATTCCGAGTAATCGATCGTGTCATTTATCTTTTTTCCTTTTCTCTTTCAAATACACCGGCAAAGCAGAATAAATGTTAGTAATGTAAAATAAATCGTTGGCATCAAGACCTTTTTGTAGAAAATAGCTAACTGGCCTTAAATGGCCATTTTTATCTACAACATGCTTAATTTGATATATATTAGCCTCAACTAGTTTTCTGTTATAAAATGTTTTTCCAGCCAAACCGGATCAAAGTATTATTAAAAATCATTTGATTTCCTAAGTTAATAGTGATAATTCTGTTCTCTCTTACCGCATACCAAGTATCAAATATTCTACGTGCAATGGAGGCGTCTGAAAATGAATATTTTTCATATCATAATCACATAAAAATATAAATCTTCCTCCAATCGACTTGAATATATAGTCAAAATATTTTTTCCATTTCATATTGCTGTCTTCATAAATTAGTCTCTTAACACACACGCACACACTCACCCACTCTACGTGCATACACCCAGACTACACACGTACATCACATCTCACAACTCTGACGAGATATTAATCATCTCTTTACTTTCCCAGGTCTCTTCGTACTTTTTAAAACATTATTTTCTGTAATTCTTTTTGATGTGCGCTCCTGTTTAATATTTATTTCAATGACACTTATGTCTTTATTAGCCTAGGTCGGATTTTACAACTTAAGCCCTTTTAAATAGTCATAGCGTTTATTCTTAGAAATGTAGGTTTATACTTTGCTCTTTAGAAAACCCCAAGTAATCTCTAAAATTAGTAATGGAATTGTAAGGAAACAAAAGTAATTATTGAGCCGAAAGGACGGATCAAAGTCAACCCATTGACGACTGAATACAGGGACGACCTGGTTCCTGTGTGCGATGGGATGGGTTAAGTGAGACGTGAAAGAAATAACTATTTATTAAGCTCAGTTACATCGTTGGAAAACTCTTGTTATAACAATTTCATAAACCTGTCATTGAAAATATTTGCATGTCTCAACAGTCATGTTCATTTTTGATTCATTGAAATTCGTTATTTTCAGAAACAGCTAAATAGCATTAACATGAAAGTGCAGTTCAACTGTCCTTTCTGTAGAGGTCCTACTTCTATCCAATTCTCCCTTTTCTTATATTCTTATCACTCTTTCTGATTTTATGCAACATCCCTGGACTTTCTGTTAGAACTGGATGGATCTTTCACGTGAAAATTATTCTTAAATTCATTAATTTAAGGGAGAATGAAACTCAACAAACTTTAGCTGATAATCATGTGGAAAATTGTTCAAGCCTATTCAAAATATCTTGAAAATACTCCTATTTGATTACTCAGTATGGAGAGCAATGTCGCTAAAGTTTGCAGATTCCTTGCTAGATATTATTCCATGGGGGCTGCCATTTTGAAAAAATGTGATGTCATAGTAGAACATGTCCATTTATCTGTACACAATGGATATGATGTTGCATAATGAATAGCTATTGTACAACTAAAGCCACCAATGCAAAATGGCAGCCATCTTGGTACCCCTAGCATCTCGCACAGGTGATATCTAGAAGTAGTTGTATGTAGGTCTTTGTCATTTCTTTGAAGAATTGACAAACCTTTGTCTGACCAAGCAACAATTTGTGCGTGCCAAATCCTGCTTAACAAAAGAAACTGCCCCACCTATAACACAGCTGAACCAGATATCTTGACACAAATAGGTTTTATAACAGGATAAAAGTATCTTCATTTGAATGTACATGACTACAAAAGTGGTTTGAGAAAATCAAGTGTTATGTATTCCACAGGTGATCATGAGTGTCATCGTAACTAGTACAGGTCAGTGGGTATCTCACAAATAGCGCCGCTCTGACATTACTTTGTAAAGAAAATGGCAGCCCCCATGGGATAATGTCTACCAAGGAAACTGCTACCTTTTGAGACTCTGTTCTCCTTCTTAAATAATCAAATCAAATTGGAGAAATGTCAAGATACTTGTAAGAGGCTCACAATTATCTATACATGATTATAGGATAATGTTCGTTGCCTTACATTTCCCTTTAAGGGTACAGCATGTGCAAGGCGGTATCCAAATTGTGGCGAATTTTGAGATATTTGGAGATATTCAATTACATTATGTTTCACTTGAAACAAAGTACCATATGCCAAAACTTTTATCGACAATTGCACATGAAATGTTTGTTATATTTTGTCATTCTCTGTCAATTGTTCTGTGTAAATGTATCTGTGTATTATTTTCCGCCTTGTATACTGTTCTTAGTATTCAGATAGTAGCCTAGGCTTCAATTTTATTTTTACATGCTTTTATATTGTTGTTTGTTTCAATAAATAAAGTACCCGGTATGTGACTTTGAATATAAATAGTGTTGCATGTATCTTTATGCATTTTTCATCGTACGTGACACTCCAACCCAGCACGGTTAGGGAATATCACAATAGACCTGTTTACTAAGTAATTCAAATGTATGGATGTTTCTTTCCTGGGGACCTAGTAACGAGGTATTCCATTAACCTGTTATTAATGAATGAACTACAATACTTGGAATCCAGTTTGCATACATTACTTGTTGCTATGTCTGACAAGCCTCTGGCAAGCTTTCAGATTGTCAAGAACAACTTTTGTTTCAAAAGTATGCATAAAATTTGAATCACTTAGTAAACAGGTCTATTAGAAGTAACAAAACATTTTTATAGTATAGACAATCCTATTACTTAAAAAAATACGCCATGTCCACATGAAAGTGAAACTCCATTAAAAAATCCACTATGTGCCAACTCCTTGGATTGACTGGGACTGTATATACATCATATTATTTTTGTATCATTTGTAATGTCATGCCTGTATGGATGCGCCATGGTGCGCGACAAAGGCTAGAGCTGTGACGTGTATTATTTAGGTCAGTTACAAGGCTGTTAAGAGTATTTTATGTAATTATTGACGATGTGCCCCGTGAAAGTATTGTTATTAGCATCAAACAGCAGCCGAAAGAAACTAAAACCCGTGTGATTAAAACGCCATCATAGTCGTGTCCGTCATGTGATGAGACAGCCAAAGACCGTTTTAAAATCAACCTGGGAAGAAAAATTACCAGAAATTCTATGGGTTAACCGTTAAGGAGTATAAAGAAAATGGAAACATGTACATGGAATCACTAACATACTGTGCAAAACATATTTCGGAGACCCTTTAAAAGATTTTAAAAGATTTTAAATGATAAGTGATAATACCATGGTATACAAATGTTCTTCGATGTCATTTTCATTTTCTAAACAACCTGTACAATCCCCTTCCTTTCATATCAATAATACACCATTTATACTCTCTGTAAATGCGACGAAGTCTTTTGGTGTAACAGTACGAAGTGACCTTGAATGGAATGTTCAACCGCCATGTGACTGAACTGATAAAGAAGAGTAACGGAAAATTATTTAGGCACGCAGAGTGCGACCCTTAAAGATCACATTGCAAGAAAATTCCATCAAAATAAATATTGGCGTAATACTTATTATTGCATAGATGGCATAAATTACACAAGGTTATCCAAATTCAACGCTTGGAAACATTTGAATTAATGATTATTATCAATTATAAAACGGTAAAATACAGCCCCCGATATAGCAGCTGAAGAGCTCCTTGAACGCTGCTGAGATGTGTGACGACACACGAAGGACCAGTCCTGTCTAAGCAGACGATGTCCCATAACATCTTACACATTTTTCAGTGCCTGTTTTGTCATCTCCTCTTCACTTATTTCTCTTACTTGACTAGCGTCAGTCTTAATGTTAGTCTGTTGCCTCACTCTTAACTTCGTGTATGGTATTATTTTGATGAAAAATGCAGCGTTAAAAAAATAAAGGAATCCGTCACTTGTAAACAAAATAAGACGCCATTGTATTTTCAGCTGCTTGCACCGGGGCATGTTCGGCGTTTCAAGAGGGAACGAATACAATCTGTGATATTATTCGGAGGGCTTTTCAATTTGAAAATGGGGTTTATTTCATTGATCATTGACCCTTCTCCTGTGTATTTACAATCAAACGGTTTTAGTTATCAGAATCAGTTTCACTTTCCCTTTTAGAATGGTGTGAAATAAGGTCATGTTAAATATACCAAACTCTTTATAATTTGATAAATAATTGCATTGCAATTACGTTCATTCATTATAGGACGTCGTCTGCTTAAGCAGGATCGATCCCTAGTGTGACGACATCAAAACATCGCTATATTTCTGGCGAATCCTCGGATATTCCAGATGCTTAGAAGAGCTTTTATTTATGTTGTTTTTATAATCATCAGATACGCAGTTGACATAAAACTTATACGATTGCCATCTGTAAGCTTCCCAGTTTCTAGTGATACATTAATTGCCATATTTGTGATTTTCTTGCAATGTGATCTTTAACAGTATATACATGTATATACTGGCTGTGTAAGACCTTGTTTTTTTTTAGTACTGTGTAGTTGTACGTCGTTTTTCTTCAGGTCTAATGATTAATCAGATTAATGGTATAGAAAGCATACAAAATAGAGGATGTAGAATAATCCTCGGATCAAACTATATTACATTTTATATCGTCGCTGGTTTCGCGAACTAACCTACGCGCATAGGCTTAAGTACAGGAGATACGTCGGTTCGCGAAACCAATTGACGATTATATTAAATATTGAAAATGCTGTAAAAGACTAAAACTTGCCAAACCTGTCATCTCGTAGAGAAAAATTGACAATATATGTATATATATACAGTTTAGTTCTTTGTCTCTCTCTTTATCTATCCTGTTCCTTTTTGTGTATATTTATCTCCTTCCATCTCTCTCAAAATATCTTTCTCTCTCTCTTTATTCATCTCTATCTTTCTTTATATCTCTCTCTCTCTCATTCTCTATCCATCCTACCTCACTCCCTCTCTCTCTCTCTCTCTCTCTCTCTCTCTTCTCGCCGCCCTCTTGGTCTCTAAATCTCTCTCGCTCTCAGCCTATATTTACACCTCTGTTCATCAAGTCCTTCTTTATAAGGTTATCTGATTATGATATTTTATGAATGGGCTCATTTCAAGTAACATTTTGGCCTGGCTTTTGAATCTTTATTACGCCACATGATGTAGGAGTAAATCAATAATTACATTTTGTTAAACAGGAACATATTACTCAAGATTTTTTTTTATCGCGAGATGAAATACTTTATCAATTAATGAAGAGTTTCACTTGTAGTACTTGACCAAGAGAGTTAAACGTATTTAATGCAAACTAAATAATATAATTATTTCCAAGCTGTTGAGGAAGACGTATTATTGTACATGTTGTATGAACGATGGAGGTTGCATTTGTTTGCTTAAAACATAATATCAATTATAGCAATTGGGCAGCGCGGATCCAGCTATAGAGGGGACACCTGGCGTCATGGGGGGGGGGGGGTGGAAGGTGGAATAAATACGCGATAACAAAGCTAGAGAGTGAGGGAAGGTAGTGAGCGGGGTGGTAATCTCATTTCACGTTCCTTTCACGTTCCTTTCACTCTTGCTTTCATTCTGACATTTCCCCCTTCTTTTTTAGCCATTCGATGAAGGGGGGGGGGGGTGCCTCCATAGCTATGCCAATGAGATATAGAATTGATGGTTTAATGGCCAACCAAACTATCATAAAACAACAGTAGAGATGAAAAGTCCTAAATTAAGTGTACATACACTAAATACCACGTTCCGTCCGTCAGGACCATGAAACCTTGCTTCATTATACTACAGTCACACCAACGGGCCTACACAAGACCATCAACATACAGAAACAAAAATTACATTACTAGTGGGGTGGCATAGCAACAAAGTCCAGGCCAATTGTGCATTTTATGATAAAAGCACCAAAATTGGCACACAGGTAGATGAATATGTTTTCAGCAAACATGGACATTGAGCCACCTGAATTTTGGGCCCTGGGGCCCGTTGTGCCCGTTCTTCAAAATGGCTGCCACAGGTTATTTTTTCTGTATATTTGGTCAAAACATAATATATTTTTACAAAATTTAAGTTTAATGAATCGTGTGGTAATCATATTTAAGTTTCCAGGTCTCAAAATTCTGGAAAAAGATTTAGGTGCCCATTTTTTTTCCAAACCAGGCACATTTTTTTACAAAATTTTTGATGAAATTATTGCATTACAGAATATGTTTGCAATTATCCTAAATGTAATCAGGAAAACGTTACCCTATTTAGAAAGACAGACTCGGTGGCTCAGGTGCCCATTGTGAAAAAGGGCCCAAAATATATATTTAAAATAAAATGTTATCTTAATCTGAATAGTGCATTTTGTGATAGAAGCGCCAAACCTGGCACACAATATGTACATACAAGTAAATGTGTTATGAGAGAAAACGTAAATTTATTTATTTATTTATTTATTTCTGATATTTATACAGGGTGACTCATTATCACCAATATTGGTGGTCTTCCATGAGGCCCTGATAGCAATAGTAAGTAACAATAATAGCCAACAAAATCATGAAAATAAACTCATAACCAAAAAAAAAATAAGAACATAAATATATATATATACATGTATATACAAAGAATATGGTATCCTCGTAATCAAAATTGGTTTTACGAAAATGTTGAAATTGTTGCACATTCCTATCATCTTAATTCATAATGTATAGACGGTGATATTTTCAAAAATCTGTTGAAAAATAACCATTTATATATGGGTTATTTTGAAATGGCATTGTATAATTTTGAAAGTACATACAAGAAGTATAAAGACTACTTTAGCTCAGTATAGAAACAAAATTGTTATATACATATTTACAAAACATATTATAGGGTAGTATACTTATTCAAAGATTACACAATGATTGCATGTAATATAGTATAACAATCGAATGTACAGTGTCTCTTATGAAACAATAAAATGCAAATTATTTATTGATTATAAATGATATGAAATCATTCATACATTTTGAAAAGCATTATGTCATCGTACATTTTTGGGCAAAGAAACAAACCATCAAACATATTTTCCAAATCAGGGCAACAAAAAATGACATATTACTGATGAAGACAAATATAAAATAGCATCAAGTGAAATTTTCTAGCAATAAGAATGAATATGACTCATTTACCATGCTGTTATGTAAACGAATCAAACCAATCCTTTGCGATAAGGAATGAGAGTAAAACTTCAGCTAAGAAACTGAATAAAATTTCTTATTGCGAACAGATTTTGCAAGATCTTTTGAACATATATTTAAAAGTGTTCACAGAGCTTGCCATTTTTAGTGATCTGCCCAACTGATTCCATGCTATAATTGAAGATACGAGGGGGCTATGTTTAAAGCATTCTGTTTTATACTTTGGCACAGAAAGTAAACCTTCATCTGCCTGCCTCGTATGATACTGATGAATGTCACTTACTTTAACTAAACTTTCTTGTAAATAGGATGGTGCCAAATTGTGTGTACACTTGAACATCATAGTAACACGCTGAAATTCAAATCGTTTCTCAATTGGCATCCATTTCAGATTGCTAATTAATTCACTTGATGGAGTCTCATAACTTTTGTTTGAAATTATTCTAGCAGCTCGTTTTTGAACTTTCTGAAGTTTATACGTTTGTTCCTGATATCGATTTGACCACACAGAGGAACAATAATCAAAGTGAGGCAACACGAGTGCATTATACAGCATCTTTAAAGATGTTAATGGTAAATAATCCTTCGCTCGTTTTATTACACTGACATTTCTCTGCGTTACCTTTGTTACTTTGTCAACGTGTTTGGACCAATTCAATTCTTCATCAATTAATATACCAAGACATTTGGCGACATTAACTCTTTTCAATACCTTTCCATTTATAGAAACATTGAAGGATGTTATTTTGTTTAAATTAGCACGCGAAGCTATGACCATCACGCATGTCTTCTCCGTGTTTAGTACAAGGCGGTTTTGATTAATCCATACCATTAATTCTTCCAATGCGAAAGAAAGTTTTTCTTCAACCTCAGCTACGCTACTTCCACTCACAGTTAAAGTGGTATCGTCCGCATACATATCAACATAACCATCAGATATACAATTTGGTAAAGTATTTACATAGATGGAAAATAATAACGGACCCAAAATAGACCCCTGTGGTACGCCCATCAATACAGTTAATGGATTAGATTTTGCACCTTGAAAATGAACAGACTGTTCACGACCTGTTAAATAAGATCTGAACCAGTTTACACATTCATGTGAACATCCGATAGCAGATAACTTTTCTAATAAAAGATTGTGATCAACTGTGTCAAATGCCTTACGAAGGTCTATGAAAGCTACTCCAGAGATCTGTCTGTTTTCAATGTTCCATGACAAATTATTAACAAATTTCATGAGTGCTGTTGCGGTAGAATGCTTTGCTCGAAAACCAGACTGACTGGAGTTCAATATATTATTATCGTCAATGAATTCAGAAAGTTGGCGATGTACAGCCCTCTCTATGATTTTGCTAACAACAGACAAAATTGAAATTGGGCGGTAATTGCTTGGATCGGACATATTACCAGCTTTAAAAATTGGAATTACTCGAGCTTCTTTCCAACCCTTGGGTACACATCCCGTGGTCAAAGATGCATTTATGATATCGGCTAACGATCTCGCTATCAACTGTTTCGTCATTTTTAGAAGACGACAAGAAATGTGGTCATCGCCAGTAGCTTTATCTTTACACATGCGATCAATTTCCTTAATTACGAAATCCTCAGACACACAGTCCAAATCAAATTGTGAGATATGATTAATCGGAGTACCGTCACCGATATGAGATTCAGTTCTAGAACTTTTCAGGTTTTTTGTTATATTGGCAGCACAGGTAGTAAAAAAGCTATTGAAAGCATTAGCTATTTTAGGTGGATCTGATATACGAGCACCATCGATTTCCAAACTATGCGGCGATATCTTGCTGGATTTTGGAATTACACGTTTCAGACACTTCCATATATTCCGAGAATTTCCATGATTTTCTTCAATAAAGTTACAATGGTATTCTTTCTTTGAGCCATCTCAAAGTGGGTCCTTTAGGCAAGTTGTGCCCAGTTTTCAGACTGGCCGCCACAAAGTGTACTTTTCATATAGAATTTGTCAAATATCAATTAGAGCAAATTTAGATATGATGAAATATTTTTGGATTCATATTTGAAATTTCGAGGCCTCCAAATTCCTGGAAAGTGATTTTGTGTCCATTCGTAGACTACGTGAAAAATGATTCTGATCATGTGATCAAGTAAAGAAGGCCTTCATTAAAATAGACAAAATACATGTACGTGGCACGGTCAAACAGGTCATTCTGAAAAGGGGCCCAAAATATACAAATGTGTAAATAAGATTTCAAATCTTTGATTTCATTTTTAAATTGGTAGACAACTAGTTTTCAAGATCATAGGACACGCCCTCTTCAAGTTGGGCACATGGGTCCATGTGATAGATCATGAAATACAAATCTTGTACAATCTGATTTAGTTTCATCGCTCATCATCAAAAAGTTAAGGATTGCCCAAGCATATAAGATGTACTGCATTTTTATGCCAAATTTGTGCTCGTTCGCCCATAAAAAATGTTACTTGTCTTGCACCATGACATAATTGGTAATTGATTTAATACATGTACGTCTATGATAAATGGTATCCCCCACCCTCTCTCTCTCTCTCTCTCTCTTCATTTCACTTTTTTATCATCTTATCAGCTGTGCTTACCCGATGGCTATGCTAATGTATAGTTACTAGCTTGTAATCAGTGGCGGCACCAGGGGGGCATGGGGGGCATTTGCCCCCCCAGTCAGAAGCTTTGCCCCCCCACTTGCCCCCCCAATAATTTTCGGAGTGAAAAAAATTAAAAGGGTGAAAAAAAAATTTTGTACGCCCTTGCCCCCCCCCCCCTTTTTTTTTTCTTGGCGCCGTCCTTTTTTTTTTTTTTTTGCTTGTCAGGGAATTATGGAGGGAAACTGGGCCCCATAACCCCTATACTGAGCGTTTTTTGGAAGTTTGGCAAAAAAAATTTTTTTTGTCCCTACCCCCCCACTTTAAAAATCCTGGTGCCGCCACTGCTTGTAATTGCAAGATAGAGAAATAATCGAGGTCATAGACGGGATTTAATACATCCAGAAGACGCCTTGTTGAAGAAAAAAAAATCCGTGTAAATTATTTTCCCTGTATAATCGCGTTAGTTCATCAGGGATTCTGATTAAATCAGGAGAGCACGAAGATTATGGGTAAGGGCCAACCTCAATAGATCCTGGGGCGGGCATTTTTCACCGTCACCTGGGTACTCAACTGGTGCGCAGAATGTTTGCGACGCTTTACTGGCACTCCAAAATAAAGACCGACCTCCTGATATTACACAGTTACAAGCGGCACATTGATATTAATTATTTGGTCACCTATTCGTGACTAACTCAGTCGAGGCCCCAAGGGTAAATACAAGTATCTTGGAGAGACACTTTTGCACGGAATGTATCTTAGAGACGCTTTCTTTTCGTGATTATGGAACATAATAAGCTAACCTAGTGCTGTATAATCATTGCCTTTTAATGTTAAATAAATGACAATGAGATAAATTCATTATAATAATATCTCCATTAATATAGCGCAGCTACTATACAAATATACTCTACTGCAGTCAGACCGCTACGGGCGAGCTAATGAAGCAATGCGCTGTATTTATCGTAGCTCTCGTTTCGGCTGATCATCGACTTTCACGTCTCGCCGTTTGCGAGAATTTACGTTATTTTTCTAGGAAGGATGGCCCTAGCTACAATTTCAGCTATTGCACTGAGCATGCGCATTTTCCTTGGAAGAATGGTGGGGTAAGTAACTCTTCGATAAATGCTCTTTCGTTTGCTGTATAATTTTCATATTTTTCGCATTTTTACAGGTTCCATCGGAGCCATTGAAATAAGAGTAATTTTCAGACATTTTGTTGTCATAAATTTGATCGCTTTGATACTTTTCGTGATCCTGACCCGTGCAAAATACCAAGTTTATTTTCGTTCATGTGTGTGGTTGCAAGAAATATCAATTTTGTAGAAAATGTTTGTAAATGTTAGAGTCGCTAGCATTTTAAGCGATTTTGAAGGGCACAAAGTGCGTCAACAAATCTGAAATTTACCGGAAGTTGATGTCGGTTTTCGGTCATGGGACAACGTTGAATAGGATAGGAGTTTAGAAAGTGCTCGATTGTAAATATTTTCACTCCCAAAATGTCGTGAAGTTATGTTCGTATCAATATTTTCTCATTTGGAATTAAAATTTGACGATGTTTTTTTTTTTTCAATGCATACTTCAGAAAAAAACGATAAAAATATCCAATGTTTTTAGAAACCGCCGTCCGTGAAAAGTTCGATGAACCAAGTACGAACGTTTCAGCCAATCAGAGAGCTTGCTTCGGCTGACGGACTACAGCCTCAAAATGGACGATACTCTCGAAGAAAGACACTTGGACTTGGACTTTTATTTCTGTGTTCCTGACCCGTGCATGAAATTAAATGACAAACCATCCATATGGGTCGGCAGAATATATATCAAAATTGCTTAAAACACCAAAATAACTCAGAGTCGCGATAAAAAAAATGGAATTTGGAGCATTTGTTTGCACTTCATTGAACTGTGCACCACAAATCAAAACGCCGACTGTAAATAAATATATAAAAATCCACTAATTCGAGCCGATTATTATATCATAAAAAAGAGCATCTTTTCTTCTACTGGAAAATGTGCACTTTGGATAGGTTTTAAACTTGCGCATAGGTAATAATAAAGTTTGAAGCGGCAGATGCAGTGGCTGATTACGTATTCATAACCGCGTTCGGCGTGCATACGTGTACGATATATACAGACACATATGAACGTGCCGCGGTCTGACTGACTGCGCTTAATACAAAGCGCTTGGTGGAGAGTGGCAAATGTAGATGAATGTCTTGCAAAAGGACATTAGCGCCGCGGCGGGATTCGAACCGCGAACCATGTGATCCACAGTCCGGTGCCGTATCCACTAGACCACAACACCACTACGCATCAGGACATTTCCAATTTGAGCTTTGCACCGTGATGAACATAATTAATCATGAATTTATCTCATCACCATTTATTAAACATGAAATTAAAGCTTTGCACTGTGATGAACATAATTAATAATGAATTTATCTCATCACCATTTATTAAACATGAAATTAAAGCTTTGCACTGTGATGAACATAATTAATAATGAATTTATCTCGTCGCCATTTATTACACAAGTTTAATTTCATGTTTAATAAATGGTGATGAGATAAATTCATTATTAATTATTTAGACAGTTCAAATTTTAGCTTTACACTATAATCAACATGATAATGAACTGATCTCATCGCCATTTATAAAACATGAAAAGGCGATGATCATACAGCACTGGATATAATGTCAAGGTTAGCTTATATTATGTTCCATATGGGTAGGATACTTTATATTCAGCAGTTTTCACGAAAAGAAAGGTTCCCGATGATACATTCCGTTCGAAATTATGGGCTATTTGCCAAACTGGGGACCTGTGCCGTACAACTTCACATCAGGCAATTTATCTTCTAGATCACGCTTTGAAATATTTCATATGAAGTTGACGACTCAGTGTCTTCCGTGTAATAGGCCCATTATTCAAGGAACGGGGACCTGAACCATTTTGCTTAGGTTAATATGGGCCCTCATAAATTGTAGTTATGCATTCAATCTGTCACATCACATCTGACTATCAATAAAATTGATATTTCTTATAATACTTTTTTTTAATAGGCCCTGCAAAATTAATTTAAATATAGTACAGTACACCTAAATTAGATTTGATATGTCTTATAGTACCTTGACTCAGACTAATTACATGAAAAGTACGATATGCAGACATTTTGAAAGAAGATCACCATGGCCCCCCTGTGCAGAATTTTAGATGGCTTAATATCACATTTTGCGAATTTTGTGCTTTTATCACACACACAAAATAATTAAAATCTTACTTAACTTTACAAATAAGTATGTTTTGGGTCCTTTTTTCGATATTGGGCACCTACCTGTACCAACCATTTTGTCAAATTTAAACGATGTAATGTCCCTGATCACAGTTAGAATCATTTTACACGTATTTTACAATTCAATACTTTTATCTCACGTTAATATATAAAACTGACCTTTATTTGAAAAAAGGGCACCTTGGGCTTCTTTTCACAACACGGAGGTCTTAATATATAAAATATAATTCGGTATATTTCATACAACATAAATTTATTAAGATATCCCAATTTTAGATTAAGAATGCACGAAAAAGTACCGTGGTAGACATTTTTTTTTTTAAATAGGCACAACAAGCCCCAAGACCTGAATTCCAGGTAGCTCAATATCCAGTTTTAAGTAGAACACATTCATCTACCTGTGTGCCAAATTTGGTGCTTTTGTTGCAAAATGCACGATTAAATTGCTATGCCGCCCCACTATACCCCGAACGGACAAGAATAGGTCGGGGTATAATCGGTGTGGAGGCGGTTGGCCGGTGTAACTAAGGTATTAATTAGGCATCCGAAGCCGCAATGATGCCGATTAATGTGATTAAAACCCGTTTCATATTTCGAGTTTGTGTATTATACTCTTGTCATGCTTTGGATGATATACTTTCATCTACTGCTCATGGGCCGACATGATGGATATGTCTGACAAATAAAATACACGGTTCTTGATTTCTATTTCGCGCCTTTTCGGTATCGCCTGCTAGAGATACATGTAAATATTAAAAAAAAAACCGCGGCTACATAGGAAAATTGAATATATTAACTGATGCAACATTAAGCTCATAGTACTGCTAGAGCATGGATCAGAAATAAAATGATACTTCCGATGTTGATATTTATTATTAGCCTTGGTAACGTATGGAACACTGAACTTTTCAGAAGGTAGTTCCACACAACTTTGCAATATATAATTTTAAATTCAATTCACTGACGATGTAGTGTCATTCGATTTCTTAAAATGTCTCTTGTTTCTCCTATGTACTTTTTTTCCACATCCGTTACAATGAATGCAATAAATCAAGTTTCTTGATGTACATGAGAAGGTATCTATTAATTTGAATTACTTGTTATCACCATTACTATTAAACACAATCGTATCCGTAGTAGGCATATATGGGCACGTTCTAAATCGCTTATCTAAACATCTTTGCGTTCTTCCTTGTCTTTTTTCTAATGATGCTTTAATTAGACAAAAGTTCTTTCAAATTTGGAGCTTGTCTTCTTACTTGAAACATAATTTGTTTTTCCAAATATATTTTTAAGGTTGGAATCATTACTCAAAATGGGGATTGTTTGTTTAATAGTATTTTAAAAATCTCCATTATTAGGATTGTATATGTAAATACAAAAACTATATTTTCTGGTTGATCCATCTTCTTTTTTGCTTGTCTAAGAATATGTCGTTCTATATTACGTGCCTTCTGTATACCGTACCTACTTTGATAAGGTTCTTTGGATATTTACAAAGAATCAGCGTTGATTCTATTTCTTCAATCTTTTTCCTCTAACATCTTCATTTGATACGACAATACAAATTCTCCTAGCCAGATTATATGGTACATTTCTTTTTGAATGACGTGGGTTAGATGAGTCAAAGTGTAAATACTGATGCGTGTCAGTACTTTATAATGTACATCGGTCTCTAATTTTCCACTTGCCTTCAATATATTTATATCAGGATTTTTCTCAATATGATAAAACAATCTTCAAAGTATCTTAGCCAATTTTCTTCCACATATAATCTGGCTTCTTTTGAAATGCTTTCTTCTACTCTCTCGTATAGTTGCTTTTCTAGATAGCCAAGAAACAAATTTGCATATGTTGGGGCCATTTTGGTGCCCATTGCTGTTCCTTGGATCTGTTTATAAAACGTTCCATTAAATTGTATGTTATTATTCAGAATCAACTCAATGGCCTCTGAAACAAAATCTGTGGTTATCCTGGATTCAAAATCTTCAGGATAATTATGTTTCCAATCAATATCGAATAGCATCTAATCCAACTTGATGATCAATACTGGTATATAGGCTGTCAACATCAAAAGTGACTAACAAACTATCATCGTCAATGTTTTCAGGTACATGATTTAAGAAATCCACGTATCTCGGATATAGCTTCTCACATGTTTGAAGTATGATTTCAGCAGAATATCAATCAAGTTGCTAAGACGATGAGTAGGACATACTGGTCCAGCAACTATGGGTCTAATTCTTAAGTCTACATCAGTACAACATTGTATGTAAGAACTTTTCTGTTTCAAAACCTTTTCTTTGATACGTTCACTCTGATGTATTTTAGGTAGAACATAAAAATAACTTGACTTATATTCAAAATTTTTAAAATCAAGTGTTTGACCTTTTGCATTACTTCTTTATCCTCATTTGTGGTTAATTTTTGGTATGATTCTTTTTTGTCCAAATGGTCATTCATTTTCGAAATATAGACATTTTTTCCATCAGGACAAAGGGCGCCTCCCTTATAAAGTATATCTATATATACACTATAGATAGAGAGAGAGAAAAGAGAGAGAGAGAGAGAGAGTGAATGTGATGAGAGTGCAAGATAGATATTGCGATAGAGACGGAGCGAGATTTTGAGATTGAGATAAAATTACTGAGAAATGGAGAGAGAGAGAATGTGACGTAAAAACAAACGTGACAAGTGAGGGGATACCATGTACAGGAACATGACTTATAAACAGTGGCGTATCTAGGGGGCAGGGGGCACGTGCCCAGGGCGGCACTTGGAGGGGGCGCAAAAAACGCAAAAGAGAGAAAGAAAAAAAAGCGGAAAATGAAGAAAAACCACAATCCTTAAGGATTATACCCCCCCCCCCCCCATCGGTAGGGTAAATGCATTCGGAATACAGTTTTTGAGGGTTTAAAATGCGAAAAATATTCTAAAGCTCGGTTCCTCGCATAATTATTGTCTTTCAGAATCTCGTAATATCGCGCCCCCAGTATATAGTTCTTAAAAAGCTGGGTTTTTTTAAGGTTGAAAATTTCAAAAATAAAGATATAATTGTCGTTGCTTTGGTCGGTATCGTGTTTCATCTGCCTCTTGCTAAGAATTGCGCCCACAATATAGGATAAAATGCATAAAACATGCATTAGCACAGGTTCAACATTTAAAAGAAATCTCAACTTTCAGTCGATTTGCTAGATTCCTAGACTATTTTCAAGGGTTTTCGTTAATTTTGCTCCCAATTCTAGAAGGGAGAGAATAGAAAACCGTCTATCAATGTACAAAATTTGAACTTTTTCTAACGCAGCTGAAGTGGTCAGTTTCAAAAATTTCAAAATGCACAAGAAATTATGCTTTTTATGGTTAAAAAGGCAAAATATTTACCGCTCGTTCGCTTTGCTCCCTCACTTGTACAATAACGTAGATAGGTTTGGACAATGGGGGGATGGGGGGGGGGGGGCGGCGTATCTTCTTTATTTGACCCGGGCGCCATAATCCCTAGATACTCCACTGCTTGTAAAGGAATCATCCTTTGTGTCAAATATCAGCGAGTCGAGTTGTTTACAGAGGGCTTCATATCAATTTAGATCCTTATTTTTAGGGTTTGAGTGCATTTGGTCCGTCTTTTCAGGCATCAGCAACTGGTTGACATTATTATAAGGATGCAGAACCGTACAGCTTCTGACGAAAATGTGTTTGGCATACAAATTGGAGCGAAACCCTGCACGCCAAGCAAATGAATACCAGTGCATGTTTCATAAAATTCTATTCAAACCCTTCACCCCACCCCACCCCCTCCCTCCCTTCCATGATATAATTGAGCGATTGCATTAGGCTACTGAAGTAGTAAGGTTTACCTTATTGATAGTAATGTAATTACGTGATCAATTGTCCTTTTTTATTGGAACACGTAGGTCGTGGTCGTAGTGGCGTAACCATGATTTTTTTCAGGGGGTGGGGTTGGCAGAGGGGGGCACCACTTCATTAGTATTTATTCTGCGTGGCGATGGAGCAAAAATAAGTAAGGACATCGACATTCTAAGACATTATAGAGCTGAATGCAGATTTACTAAGCATTAAATTAAAATCAGTGATCGAGGTGATTCTTACAAATATATATAATTAGTTTATAAAAGAAGAAATATAAAGAATATGAAAGGAGGGCATTTTCGTGTTACATATTTAATTGCTAAAGCTCAATTTTTTTGTCCGTGATAATACACACATTTGCAAGTAGAGGATACCATGGTTAGACATGATGTCGATGTGGACACAATAGAGGGGTAATATGACACTCATGACCTTAACATGACTTGGGGGAAGTAATAATCTTACTCTATTGTATTACACATGGTTCGTGGGCATATGCGTCTATCATAAATTATTCGAACCAAAAGCGAGGGGAAGGAGAGAGAGAGAGAGAGAGGGGGGGGGGGGCTGAAAGGAGTAAGGATAAATAGATGAAAAGGGAATGAGATACAACGAGAGGAGAAGAGAGGAAAAATAGAAAGGATGAGGAAAAGGGAGAAGTAGCCATGAGCAAATGGAACTTGAAAACGGGGAGATTTAAATGAGGTGAGAAGAAAATAAAAAGAAAGAAAAAGATTTAACAATGTTTGGTTGCTTTTTTTTCCGAATCAAGCTATTCACTTAATAGACCTGTTTACTAAGTGTTCAAATTTATGGATGTTTCTTTCCTGGGGACCTGGTAACGAGGTATTCCATTAACCTGTTATTAATGAATGAACTACAATACTTGGAATCCAGTTTGCATACATTACTTATTGCTATGTCGGACAAGCCTCTGGCAAGCTTTCAGGTTGTCAAGAACAACCTTTGTTTCAAAAGTATGCATAAAATTTGAATAACTTAGTAAACGGGTCTATTCGTTGTGTATGATACTACATGTTTGGATGAATTCCACCCTTCATGCATTTGTCAATGTCGTACAATTTTGATTTGATTTGATTTATTTTCTTCTGCATTCATATTAGTACAACATTTTTCGGTAATGTATATAAAATAAAATACAAGAGTACTTTTTGACATTGAATCATAAACAAGTACATGTATATGTAACAATTATTTTTCAAAAACAAACACGAAATGATAAATTGTCAAATTATTGTAATTCATAACATATAAAATTATTAGCGGAAGGACTGCCATTATAAGCAGTTTGCTAGAGAATATGGCAGCCCCAGACAAAATATTGTGAAAAAGCTAAAACATGTTCAAATAAGCAGAATGGATAAATAATTGAAATCCTAAGTTAAGAGCATATTGATGATTAAATGGTGATGAAGATGATGATGATGATGATGATGATGATGACGGTGATGATGATGATGATGATGAAGAGTTGACACAGAAATTTACGTTGTATATTCAGATAGTAACATCGTTTTAACTTTGGCTTTAAATGAGTAAAGAGAAAAACAGGATTTAATGAATTCTGGGAGAGAGTTCCATAGGTCCGGACCATGGTGTCTTATTGATCTATGGGCAATTAGTAACTTTGGGTTGAAAAGATGAAAATTGGAGGAATTGCGAGTAGGGTAGGAGTGAATAGTGTTATTTAAATTATAAAAGTTTTGAAATGAAAGAGGGAGCAAGGCTTAGCGTCAGAAATTGACAGCGTAGCAATATTATGCCATTTTCGGAATTCATTCAAATTAAATAATTACCTCTTTGTAAAACTAGTAATGAACTATTACATCCACCTGTTACAGGTTATTTGTATTTTAATAGTCAGAATGCAGATTGAATGCATAGTGCTAGTGTTGCAAGTGTTATAGTCGGGCAAGATGTCCAACCTAGCAAGCTTAATAATACAATGCGCATTCTGCCTATTGCAATACAATAGCCTTTTCCAGGTGATTGTAATGCTTTCTCTCGAGGCAAACGTGTTTATTGGAATACATTATGAAAATGGCGTATTGTTCAAGAAGGTGGGTGATGGAATCGCTATCATTCAAAGGCGTGGTACATCACATGCATCGTGCATTGTCTGAAAACATCACAACTCCAAATGGAACGTCATCCTTTTTCTTTTTCTGTTCTCTTTACAGGTCGTGACATTTCTTAATCTTCTCTATCAGTTCTTCGACTCCTGCATCGAAAAATACGACGTCTACAAGGTCGAAACCATCGGTGACGCTTACATGGTCGTCAGCGGTGTTCCCATACGTAACGGGGATCGACACGCCTTCGAGATCGCCTCGCTCGCTCTCGATATGATCCAAGGTGTTCAAACCTTCAGGATACCCCATCTGCCATCTGAGAGAGTTCTAATGAGGATAGGTGCACACACGGGTAAGAACTTTTTAGGGAGTTTTTACCCTTGGGTAATTAATATTTAAATTTATTCAATAATAATAAGATGAAAACTCGTTCTTATATAGGGCATAATACATTTTGGTTAAGGTCTCTATGTGCTTCCAAAGAGCTTTAGATTATTACCCCGGCTCCGTTGCCCTAGGAACAATGGTACACCGTCGCTTGGTCTACCACCACTTGGTCTAATTATCAGTTCGTCGAACTCCACGTGGTCTAACTTCATTTTGTCTACAACCAGTTTGTCTACCTACCATTTCGTCTAATTTCCATTTGGCCTAATAACCAATTCGTCTAATACCCAGTTTGGCTAACCCCATTTAGTCTAAAACCCATTTGGGCTAATTTTCACTTCGTCTATTTTCCAAATAGTCTAACGGTCATTTTGTCTACAAGCCACATAGTCTACTGTCCATTTGGGCTACACCTACTTTGGCTAATACCATATGGTCTACCTATCATTTGGTCTAATTCCATTTAGTCTAATAACCAGTTGGGCTACTTATCATTCCCTTATAAAAAAATACCATGGTAATACTACGTATTTCATGGTATAACCGCCATAATACCACGAAAACATGGTAAATCCGTGGTACACATCGTATTGCCAAAGTATTACTACGAAAAACATGGTATATTCATAGTATTTGCATCGTGTACCATGAAAAGCATGGTACATTCATAGTATTTTCATCTTGACAATGGGTAACGCGGTAAATTCATGGTACTTTCACAGTAATACCGTCCCAATTTACCGCGGCATTACCATGGTATTACCATGGTACTTTTTTGTAAGGGTTTAGTCTAACTATCATATGGTCTAATGACCATTTGGTCTAATTTTCATATAGTCTAATGACCATTTGGTCTAATACTATTTATTCTCAGGGAAATGAAACTTTAAAAAAATGAAACTTCAAAGAAGTCATCTACGTAAATGTGTATTAAAAGAGTTATTCAGCTTGCTGCTGCTTATATCAAGATCAATCAATATCCCTATGTTTTATATATTAATTATTTAATTCATTAAAATCAATTTTTTAGTATTATTTTTTAGTAATTAATACATTCATAGGTCTCCTCTTCCTTTCATGACTTAAGTAGAAGTAGATGTTTGTTTGGTTGATAATCTGTTATCCATGTATCCGATGTACATGTTTGTGCAAGTAGTCAATAAAAGCTAGGGGCGGTGCCAGAGTATTTTCATAGGAGGGGCAATACGACCCACAGACTTAGGGTTTCAAGGAACTGTGTACCTTTTGGGAAAAGGGGGAAACTTAATTATAAAGGGTGAATACAAGAATGGGAAATGGCGTTTTGATACGTTGCTGAACCCCTACATTGTATTTAACACACATTAAGTTTTAAGGATATAGGCCTATTTTCTAATCTTTGCACAATATGCAATTCTGCTCTACTAACTTGCAAGCGAGCGATACTATGTTCTTGTTGAAGGTCATGCATGAAGCTTGCATTATATACTGTGATTTCATGACGATGCCACAAAAGCGTTTAATTTCAAGCACAATCTCTCAATAAAAGAGATAGACAGGACTTTATGTTACTGCCATGGTTACAAGAAGTGAGTGCGAGCAAGCGTACCGAACAAGCTTCGGGCGGGGGATATCTTAATTGCTGCAATATTATTAAACATTTGGGCACTGCATGTGTCCCCAGCTCTCGCTAACGGTTCCTGCTCAAAGGTGTCACACTGTTATCATATCAAGAACTAAATATTCAGCCTGTAAGCTTCTCAGATTCTTTTGAGCTATACAAACTGCTTTTTTCAGGGGCGGTGCTACAGGGCGGGGGGCAGGGGGCGGTTGCCCCTATGATTTTTCAAGTGACCAGAGAGATAAAGAGAGAGAGAGAGAGAGAGAGAGAAAACGAAAAAGGAAGGAAAAGAAGAAGAAAGAAGAGTATGCAACTATTATTAGTAGTAGTATTATTATTTGTTCATCTAAAATGTAAATTAACTCGCTCGTTGGCAGGGGGCACCCCCCCCCCCCCAACCTTTCCAAGCACCCAAAAAGTGTCTCTACCCACAAAAATGCCGCTTTTTATACTTTTTCACTGCTTTCTTTTTCTTCTTTTAAGGCAGTGGCGTATCTAGGTATTATGACGCCCTGGGCAAACAGTGAATTTGCGCCCCCACCCTCCCCGAGTCAAATTATGTTATGCGAGGAAGCGAAGCGACCGAGAAGCAATTTTTATTTATTTATATTTTTACCCTTCCACGGGTCCACGGGGTTCCTTTATTTATCATCAAAATTTTTTACAAAAGATCGTTATGTTTTATTTCCATGATTTGCCATGTAAATACTTTAACAGTAGAGTATACCATAATATAACAAAATATGCAGCTGCACAGCAGTGTATTGGATAGTTTGACAAAATACATGTATACGTTGTGTACAATAATATATTACGTACAAAACAGGCAAAGAGAACATAGACTCTCAGAAACATTTGGTGAAATGAAACCATTTTTTTTCTAAAAGATATCGGTATTTTTTTTGTTTTTGACCTCAGCTCAGGATAGAGTCGAGTTAAGACAGCAACCCTCCCTCCCCCCCCCCCCTCCCCGGACCCCCCTCCCCGGACCCCCTAGGCCCTTTCAAAAAGCTCTGGCCACAACCTGTCCAGGGATGGCCAACAAAATGAAGCATAGTGGTGTTGGTAGGTGCGTAAACGAAAAGGGAATAGCCCAACAGGCAATTAGCCTTAGTGATAATTAGACAAAGTGATGTTTAGACAAATTGGCATTTAGACCAACTGACAATTAGGCTAAATGAAAAATGGACTAAATGAAAGTTAGACCAACTGCACATTAGACCAACTGCACATTAGACCATATAAATGCTACGTAGACCAAATGGATACTAGACCAAGTGGATTTTAGACGAAATGCCTGTAGACCATCTAGTTTTAGACTGACTGGGAATTAGACAAACTGACATTAGACTAACTGGTAGTAGACCAAGTGACAACAAAATAAAGTAGACGAAATGGTAATGAGACCACATGGTAAGTACACCAAGTGATAATTAGACCAAATGAAGAGTGGACCAAAAGGGTTTAGCCCGAATGAAGGTAGCCCATCTGGAAATTAGACCAAGTGATTTTAGCCCAAGCGTGCATAAACCGGAACAAATTCCTACCGGTACCCATCTGGGTCGAGAGTTCCATATGTAGATTTATTAATGTCTTGCCAAATGACGTTATTACCGGGCTGGGAATCGAACCCCGTACCTTGTGATCTGCAGTCCGGTGGCTTATCCACTAGACCACAAAACCTCTGCTTCAGTTTGTTTATTTTTTCAGTCATACGATGAAATTTTTGTACGATTAGCACCAAAGGTAGAGTGAACCAACAAATAATGTTACCTAATATTTTGATTCCATAATTAAGTTGCATTTGACACCTTTATTTACATTACCCCCCCCCCCCCCAACACACACACACACACACACCCACATACACACACGTATACAGCACGCCAATAGACCGGTTATGTAATGTATACAAACTTTTGCACATTTCTTCTCTGAGCACCTAGTGAATGCTTGGAATCCAGGTTGCATATAATACTTGTTGCTGTGTCCGGCAAGCCTCGGGCCTCAGCTTTCAGTCTTTCAAGAACAACCTTTATTTGAAAGATATGCATAAAATTTGCATACATTACCGAAGCGGTCTATTACACACACATCCGCCCCTCACAATCAAATCGTATCACCAACGCCTCTGTCTGAAGACGTCATCTTCGATGCATTGAAATGGGTAAAATTTAATTATTATCTGTGTTTGTTATGAAATGCTACAATACATCAAATCTGTTTTCTTCTTTACTCTACCTACCTGTCCTTAACTACCAATAATTCAATGAATTACATGGATAACTTACCATTTCATTCATACTGAAATTATTTCTACGTCATTCTATGATAAAACACGATCATGTTGATTATTCATTGTAACTGACATGTATGAATTTTCTATTTCCTTGAATTGTAAACAAATCTGAATTCAGCTTTCCACAGCGATAATTTTGATATTTAATAATCTCCAATCAAATCGTCAACCTCCAAACAGGTCCGTGTGCTGCTGGTGTGGTGGGATCAAAGATGCCTAGGTATTGCCTATTCGGAGATACAGTAAACACAGCCTCAAGAATGGAGTCAAACAGCTATCGTGAGTACCAATGCGATGATCAGTTTGACAGTTCTAACGTAATAATGTTTCATCACTGTATTCCATAAACATAAGTTTCTTTTTCATCTATATGGACAGAACAATAGCATCTACACGTGAAGGAGACAAGCTTCAATTTTGCACTCTGACTGGTGCAAGAACACCCTGATTGGTGACGAAACGTGAAGATGAATTGTCACCATGTCTCAAATAATTTAAGACAAAATTTCAAGTTTGCAATATCGCGCCGTCAATTTGTGACGCATACGTTTCTAAAGTTGGTCTGTGCGAGTGACATATCAAAGGCTGATACCTTGCTCTAATAAAGATGTAGAGAATGAATTACAACAAGGAAACAACTATTAACACTTTTTTTCTTTAATTTGTTTCCAGCAATGAAAATCCACATCAGTGCTGATTGCAAAACAGTTCTGGATTCAATCGGAGGTTTTCAGACTGAACCAAGGGGAATCATAGAGGTCAAAGTAAGTATTTTAATTAACTGATTGATAATTATTCTAAAAAACTATGATTTTTTTCTCTATCTCACTCACTCTCTCACTCACTCTCTTTTAAAGGGAAAGTCCACCCTGATTACAATTGGTTTTAAAAGAAGCAGACAAATTAAAGAAAGAGATCAGTGCAGGTTTGAAGAAAATATTCAAACATATATGCACCTTAGCTTTTATCATTGCCCATTATGTGTTTACATAAAACCTGTATGAAACAAATTTATTCCTCTAAGTAAATCAAGAAAATTAAATTTCATGAATGAAATTTTATGTAATGAGCAAATTAATGGGAGAGGAGCTCGCAAGATACGTCACGGCGTTGCAAATTTGTGTTTGCTTGATTTCTTAGGGGATTTTGCTCAAACCTTCACTGATCTGTTTCTTTAATTTGTCTGCTTTTTTTTTTAAACCAACCTGATATCAGGGTGGATTTTCCTTTAAAGTTTTCCTATTCCTTGTTACCTCTAAATAGTCAAGTACTTGGTTGACATTTAGTAATTCATGGTCAATTGCTGTTTTTAAGTTTTTCAAGTTCTTCTTGATTGTTTACTTAACAGGGTAAAGGTAACATGTTCACGCATTGGCTTCTGGGTAAGGATCCTTCCCAGAGAGATGGTACTTCCTGTCCAGAAGTGATGATCGATGACCACGACCATGGTGACATGGTGTCAAGAAGCGTTTCAAAGGTTAACGGAAATGACATCATCAACTATGGCTTCTACCGAGACGATGAAGGGTGATTTTTTTTTGTATTAGGAAATCAATGAAGTAGTTGACAGTGCTACAGACCATATAAACACAAGGACATATAGACAAAGAGAAATAGACTCAAGAATTAACGTGACATTATTGAAAATGTGCCTACCTGCTGTCTTGCGTGCATGTGACTTTCTCGTCTAGAATTCCCTTTGCAACACGATGCGGAGAGTGTAGCCAGTGTGTATGAACGTCTGAAATACTATGTATACTAGCTGCGTTTTCTGAAAATGTTTGCTAACACTTCCCTGCTTGTAGTCTATTTTGTTATTTTTGTTGGTAATATATAAAATAGAAGCATTGGTTGGCATTTCCATATTTTTATACATTATTTGCATTTACTAAATCCTAGCGTGTCTTTTCATATGGAATCATGTTTGTAGACATATACATATCACGTGCTACTTTTTGTAAATAAGGAATGCTAATTGGTGTGTCTTCAAAATGTACAGAATAGTCATGGCGAGCACCCCTTTTCTCTCAAAACCCCTTTGGCGTGAGAACATATAGGAGTGCGGTGTAAGGGAAATGTATTAGGGTTGTTGGAATAAAAGGGTGTCCGAACATGAGGGGATTGGAAAATTTTGTAATGGGAAACTAAGGGTGTAGGAACCTTTACATTTTCAGGAATATAATTGTCTGGAAACTTAGGTACAGAAACAAATGGGTGTGGGAATATATGGAGTTTGGAATACTGGGATGTGAGAACATAAGAATTTAGTAAGATATATAAGTATAGCGTGTGTAAATATTGGGCATTTGGGAACACAGGGTTGCAGGAGCCTTTTGGGTAATGTACTTATGAATATAAGGGTGTAAGAACATAAGGGTATGGGAACATGGGATGTTAACTTATGGGTGTGGGAACGTAGTGTGGGAATGGATGTGGGAACAAAAATATTTGTAAACCTATAGCTGTGGGAACATACGGTTGCAGGAACATATGGGGGTGGGAGCATATGGGTGATGGACCCATGGTCGGACCATATAGATGCGGAAAGATTATGCGGGTGCGGGAACACAAAGGCTACGGGGACATGTGAGTGTGGGAACAACATGGGTGCGGATACATATTATACGTTCCCACCTTAATACGTTCCCACCTTATACGTTCCCATGTTGACCTATAATAGGTCAATATGGGAACGTATAAGGTGGGAACGTATAAGGTAGGAGCATAAGGTAACGGGAACATATGGATTTGGGATGAACTGGATGAGCGAACGTAGAGGAGAGAGATCATATGGCCGTCACAAATGAGTGAGGTGGCCTGAAAAGAATGCTGATTTTTTTTTCTTTAAGTAAAACAAACACCAGGGTAAACTTTGTACGGATCAGTTCTGTGGCACATCCAAAGTTTCGTTGCCTATGATTCGTAACCTGTCAGAGGTAATTATCATTTGGATGTCTCATAGAACTATGTCCTAGAGATAGGCCTATACACTATCCGGATGAACTTGTTAACAACCAGAGTAAACTATTTCCCTTCATGATATGTTTTTTTTTTATAAAAAAATTGAACAATGTCTTATTCCCTGTATAGTGTATATTTTCATTATCATAAATTTATTTTTTAAAGAAAATATTTCGTTTGGTCTTGCTTGTGTATATGTATGATATTAAGGTGATTATAGGCCTACGTCTGTAACATTACTATATTCGTTAGACATCGAATGCAATAATATTCGTGAAAAATTGTCAGTACCGTATATTTACGTATTACGCATATTTAAGCATTTTAAAGTACACTTTAGGAGTCTGAAATAATTTTGAAATCTGAAAGGATTCTTTCAAAAATGCATGAAATGATTCAATATCATTTATTCTCAAATGCTGTTCTAAAATAAAAACGCAGTACCTGGTTTGTTTCCACTTTCAAAGTTCTAAAAAAATAAGTAAACCATTTAAGTTCCCCCATTGTTTTATACAATGAAATGGTATTTAGACCTAATCGCTCTATCCGAATTGACCCATAGGATATAATTTCATTTTCATTAGAAATCAATATTTTCAAACAAAATTATAAAAAACAATTTTAACAACTGGTCTCAAAGGGGGTAGTTCTTATTTACCACTAATTTTACTGATTTTAGTTTGAAATTAACAGTACTCTCATTAGCGATGTTGACAGTCGGTTATACACTCTCATGCGCTTCAGAGTAGTTTGTCTTTAAAAGGTCAAAACTGACACAATTTCTAACGGATAAGGAGTGGCCCTATAGGAACATCACATTGACAAGAAGGCATATGGAAGATGTGGGGGGGATTTTAGCCTGAAGAAAAACACCTTTTTTAATCAGTATTTATTAATGCTGAAGTTTCAATGAAGTGACGGGAATCCATGCTAAACCCATCTGGAAAATTATATTTGTGCATAACTAATGTCTGAACAAACTAAATACCATCATCCATCTTCTTTTGATGTTATCCACATATTAGCTACTGAAATATTCTCATTAAAGAAAGTTCTTATCTATTTTACAGTTCTAAAAATGTTTCCAGCGTGTGTCTCTTTTGTTACGTGTGTCCCAGCAGCGTCTTTTTTCTGTCAGGACTTGCGCCACCGACTGGAGAGGGCAGCATTTGAGTGTCAAGAGGCCCCGTTTTGAAGACTTTGAGACTTATACGTCAGTCATCTCATAGACAAAAATGTTCATAAAGACTTGTAATTTCTCAAAGTGTCACCTTATTTCTATTTCAGAAAAAGAAAATTTTGTCAATGACGAACCCTGAAGAGACACAAACTCGGGATACATTCATGACAAGCACATCGTCGATCCGAATGCGCCAAAGGGAGAACTGCTAGTTTGGTTCGCTCATTTTATTATGTTCCTACAATAATTGGTTTTCATGAATATTCATGCAGACTAGTCTTGACGGAATAAACCGTATTGTCATCCCTCTTGACCAGAGCCCTCCATAAATGTGTATGGAGGGCTCTGCTCTTGACTAGAGTACCTTTATATAGAGAGTCGCGACATAGACGTCTGACTTTTCGGGAAGCAAAATGGCGTTTGAATTCTTTCTATTGAGAACACCCAGGTGCTCATCGGAATTGAATATAAATTTTGCATAGCAGAGGAAACAAAATGGCGTTCAAATCATGAGTTGTCGCTACTCTCTTTATGTAGGTACTCTACTCCTGACTCGTGTCCCTGTATTAAAGATTTGTGACATGGACGTCTCACTTTTCTGGAAACAAAATGGCGTTCGAATTCTTTCTATTGAGAACGCCCGGGTGCTCATCGGAATTGAATAGAAATGTTACGTAATATAGTGGAAACAAAATGGCGTTCAAATCCCCAGTTGTCGCAACTCTTTAATACAGGGACACTACTCTTGACTAGTGTCCCTGTACTCTTGACATTCAAATACTGCCCTCTCTCACCGGTGGCGCAAGTCCTGACAGAAAAAAAATACTTGGGGGGCGGGTGGGCACTGATCTCTACTACTAACTGGATGGGTGGTCACCTCTCACTGACTGAAGCCCTTTTGCTGCGGCGTCCGCCATCTTGGGACCATCAACCATGCAACCGGGGCATGGTGCCGATGGTTGTGTAGTGCATATTACACAAATAATGAATGTTTATGAGTGCAATGGAAAGAATATTTTCATGAGTTGAAAGATGGAATGTTCCATTCAATGAGGCGAAGCCGAATTGAATGGAACAGATTCCATCTTTCAACGAATGAAAATATTCTTTCCATTGCACGAATGAAAAAAAAAATCATTATTTGTTTTATACAACATCTGAGTACAACATCTGAGTAGATCCTAAAGTGCGTTGTATTATTATTATTATTATTATTATTATCCTTGTTATTTGTACAATAAAATATAATTTATTTATAAATGTAACGTAACTGGTCCCTGTCGGGGTAGCGTCTGCCAATGAGCAGTCAGTCAGAGCCCAGTTCACGCTCAACCAAATTCTCAATTATCTCTTCACTCGGTGGATTCTCTCACAAAAGTATATTGTGCTTAACATGGAATCGGCCACACTCACTCAAACAATCACCTAAACTAATAGATGTACTCGTATAATGTTGTGGCTAAAGTTGACAAGAAACTTTAATCAAATACACCTCTTTCCTCTACAGCAGCTCAACATCGTCCGGTCGCTCGCGAGCGTAAAATAACACATAGATCTATGGGCAAAGTCCGGTAGTATCATTACGTGCGCTGTATCGCAGCCGCGCATTACACTGAAAAGGTCGAGGCGTTGAATGGAAAAAATCGTATGGAACAAAAATGCACGCTAGCTAGCGCTAAACCATGGAATGGAACAAATATTTAATAACATGTGACCTATTATTCTCCAATCAAATTACAAGGATCTACTCAGGTGTTGTATAAATTTCCTTGAATACCCATGTCATGTTTGTTTATTTTACTGCCCATATTTTCCATAATGGTGTGTGACTTGATCACTTAAAAATGGGTCTACTGTGTGTCATAGTATTCTGGTATTCATAGTATTGATTTTATCCCTGCCCCTCTCTTCTTCATTTTTCTGCAATATTTGTTTAATAATTCTAAGGCCTTTTCCTCTCCACGTATTACTTTTGTTCTAGTGTCTTACATCTTTCATCTTCATTTCATTCCATCTTAATATCATATTAATGTGCATTTAATTAATTTATGGGTCTATTCCCCTGGGAGAAGTATACGGTTCCTCAAAGATCAGCGGCAAAATTTATTTCCATCCTAGTTTTATTTCCCCCCCCCCCTCTCTCTCTTTCTCTCTCCCTCCCTCTTATTCTTCTCTCCAATAGCCATTCTATTATTTTTTCTCTCAGTCTTATTGTATTTGTCTCACTATGTCTCTCTCTCTCTCTCACTCTCTCGCTCTCTCTCTATCCCTCTATTTCCTCTGTCCAATACCCTTTCCATTATTTTCTCTTTTTTTGTTGTTGTTGTTGTATTTGTCACTTTTATAGAACACACAATTCAGCCAGACCAGTCTGAAAGGACTACACACATAATCATGTAAAAATGAAACAGTTGTATCATTTAAATTAAACAAATGAATGTTGTGTTTATAAAGTGCTTACAGGTGGTGGATTTCCCCCAAACGCAAAAAACTGTCAACAAGACATATCATGAAAACTTCATGTAGATAATTACCATACACTTTATGGTGGATGCAATTAATCATATAAATTCTGATATAGAACAATGGACGGTATGATGCAATAACAATTGAAAGAACACATTAAGAAAAGAGTTATTTTGTTTATGAAATATTCATTCCTTAAAGGCCAAGTCCACCCTAACAAAAAGTTGATTTGAATAAATAGAGAAAAATCCAACAAGCATAACACTGAAAATTTCATCAAAATAGGATGTAAAATAAGAAAGTTATGGTATTTTAAAGTTTCGCTTAATTTCGCAAAACAGTTATTTGCACATCATGCTCAGTATGGAAATGAGGGAACCAGTGACGTCACCCACTCACTATTTCTTTTGTATTTTATTATGTGAAATATAGAATATTTTAATTTCTGCAGATTTCACAATTAGGAAGCTTTCATTGAATTGTGTATAGGTTGCAACAATGGCAATTACACATGTTCAGCGAGGAATTAAACCTTGTTTCACATTATAACAAGGAAAAATTAAAATATTTCGTATTTCATGTAATAAAATACAAAATAAATAGTGAGTGGGTGACGTCACTGGTTCCCTCATTTCCATACTGAGCATGATGTGCAAATAACTGATTTGCGAAATTAAGCGAAACTTTAAAATACCATAACTTTCTTATTTTACATCCTATTTTGATGAAATTTTCAGTGTTATGCTTGTTGGATTTTTTCTCTATTTATTCAAATCAACTTTTTGTTAGGGTGGACTTGGCCTTTAACTGTAAACTGAAAATAAGATTCATAGGTACTGTTCAACCTCTTCATATTTCAATCAGCAGTCAGCACCCCATCATGAAAGTCATTTAGCTGGATATAAAGGTATTGTCATTTACGTGTACATGTATATATACTGTACGAAACACAAGATTCAAGCAAACTTTCATGTCAAATGTTCAAATGACGTACAGTCTGCCCAGTTCTGTCAAAACATTATGAGGTGAAGTGGATTAAGCACAACCGCGAACGAGCAGTTGGAGTCCATCTCACTATGAACATGACGAACAAAGAAGCGGACAAAATATACAGCTCCTCATTGTACCCTTCACAATTGCACTGGTTAACAAAAGAACATCCATTCATTGCTATCATGTAAACATATGTAGAACAGGTATCACATAATAGCAGTGAAGGGATGTCCTTTTGTCTACTAGAGCTATTGTGGAGGGTACAATGAGGAGCTGCATAAATTGTCCGCTCTCTTTGTCATCGTGTTCATAGTGTCTGTCCCTCTTTGTGTTGATGACCCAACGCTGGAGCCTTTCATGAACATCTAGTTTGAAATTTATAAAAGAAAAAAAATATTAGAATTAAACTCTAAACTCAAAACATACAGATCTATATAGATTCATCGTTCAGTTTTGACATCTTGTGTTGTTATGCTGGCATATTCAAAGAAATAAAACTCAGATGAGAGCCATCATTAAGCTTCTTACTATCCTTTCCTTTGTTTACATATTTCCACTTAAACATTTCCGCTATAAACAACTTGTTTACAATTAGAGTATCTTATAATTATAGTGTCCTTTGTGGTCAATTGGATTTCAATTTCAACTTTCCTACTGCAAACAACTGTTTATTTCTCATTTAACATTCCGTTCAGATATTCTAGTTATCACTTTCTTTTGTTGTTCATAATTATACTGTACTCTTATCCCTTTAATGTTTGAAACTTATTTTTTTGCATCTTAAGGCTTCCTAACTAACTATCAGAAATATACATGTACTATATAAGCAACTCATCTAACTCAACTGTTACACTGTAAATTTACAAATTTTAGATTTAATTTAAATTTTAAAAATAATAATAATTATAGTATTTGTCGATAATAGTAAATGACTGGTTGACTAATTCCAAATAACAACACCAACAACAACAACAACTGTAAATTTAGTTTCTGACGATGATCTTAATTGAAGCCATGAATAGCACAAAAATAACGTATGGGACTAGGCCCCCCCCCCCCCAAAAAAAAAAACACTAATCTTTGAAATTTAATTCCAGCTGGTTTGTGCAGCCATATGCCACACATGCTGCCATGTTAATGGCCAATCAGCTTTTCTGAGCTAAATCAGATTTATAAACTTGCAAAATACAAATGATAAATGGAGACTTCGAGTGTACGAGATAACGCTAGGTATCACAGCTGCTTTTTGATGGTCATCGGTGACTTCTATGTCTCAGCTCAATAGCCAATCAGCGTGAGCCAGCCTATCCAGTTAGTGGTAGAGATCAGTGTCGGGGGGGGGGGTGTTATGGCTCGGAGGTTCAAAGAACACAAGCTGGCGCTCTTTACCTTATTGCGAAATTCAACGTTAATGGAAAGTCGCTCTGAAAGAAAGTAGAAAAAAACCAGAGAAAGTTGTAATCACTGGGAAATTCGGAAGTTCTAACTGGCCGCCTCGGTAATGTTTCTGCGATATAGCGTTCAACGGACAACTCTCCTATTTGTTCCAACACACAAAATTTGAAAATGCATTACTCGGTATGAACTTTTGTTCTTTTTTGAGGGCCAATGACAATTTGCTATCTACGATATATTTTAAGTACTGCACCAGGGACTGGGTGCTTAGGAGAAAACCGAAAATCAATGACATTTCTAATAGTGTACGACATAATGGGAGAGTTGACCTTTAATACGTCACAATCGACTGAGAAAGTCGCCAATGTGAGATTAGCACTTTAATATTCATCTCATTTTTCAAACATTAATATTAATAATATTAATATTAATAACTTACCTGAACCTGTGTAATTGGGTTTTTACAGACGTGTATAAATGAGATATGATTATTTACTTCTGGGGATCGACCTTTAACGTCACCATCCGAACGACGCACTTCGAGTTAAACGCAATTTGAACGTTGGTATCGCAATACAAGTATTAGGGATTATACGTTGCAGTCTCGAACCTGGGTCCGCTGAATCAGTTTATAACTTCCACTGTTAGTTGAATTACAGGCGCACGCCACAACGCCCAGTTCATCCTGTCTATGACATGGACCACAAGTGGACTGGTGGTATTAATAGTTGCTGACCGGATATCATTAGATGTAGCATGTTACATGTACAGAGAAGTTCCTTATTTATCACAGTAACGTGGGAAAGCTGCACCGATTCGCGATTTTGCAATACTCATATACGCGGAGATACGCCTTATTTTTCTCAAAATTATTAATTGCTAGATTCGATATAACATAAAGAGTTTCATTTTAAAAATGTTTAACTCATTTTTAATGCAAGCGACTCTCTGTCAAGTGTCAAGGTCGAATTGAGGGGATGAGTGCAATATAGTACTAGCGCACTTCGAGTTAAACGCAATTTGAACGTTGGTATCACAATACATGTATTAGGGATTATACGTTGCGTATGTTATTTGAATTTCCTTATGAAAGTTTTGTGACTTCAGAGAAGTGGGTTAGGACCATGATAGGATTATACTAGTGCACTATCATACACTGCACCCCCTGAGTTGTCCCTTTAAAGTGTATACCAATCACCTAAAGAAAAATTGTGCAGGTAGCAATTATAAAGTTAACTTCAAAAGACTTTTCCTGACCCTGTATGGGTTAACAGTTAAGGAGCATGAAGAAAATAAAGGAAAACATTAAACCCCTTTCTCGCAGAACCCAGCTTCGACTTTGGTTCCCCGCGGGCCCCATTTCGTGCGAGCGCGTATGGGTGGGTCGTTTAGTCCACTCGCAAGTCGCTGTAATGTTTATTTAGAGAGTACTTAAAATTGCAATATCTCGTTATAGAATTAACATGGAACCGCTGAAATACAGAGCAAAATATTTTTGGGTGATTGGTACCCTTAAGATAGCGCCAGGCACGGGCGTAGACGGGCATAATTATCCATTTTTTAGTGGGGGGGGGGTGATCTATTCATCATCCCCCACTGATAATAAATACACAAATGATTTCCTGGTACTACAAAATTTCAATATGGCACGAAAAAGAGACATGATAACGAAGCTTTTCGACCTGCACTCATGAGGTTATCACGCAGGTATGTAACAAATTACTCGAAATCAACTATATCATACTTCATCGAGTATAATATAGTTGATTTCGAGTAATTTGTTACATACCTGCTTAATAACCTGACGAGTGCAGGTCGAAAAGCTTCGTTATCATCTCTCTTTTTCGTGCCATATTGATAATAATGTGTGGCCACTGGCACCAGGGTATGTAAACTGCATGGAGATGGTTATATTTTGAACCAAAACAATAAAACGAACAAGGTCAAGTGTATATTCAAGAACATGTTTGTCGTCTTTTCACGATCCAACCAGGATATCGAAATACAAAATATCCTACCTGCATTTTCGCCAAAATGGTTCTTCATAGCACTTCTTAAGGAACTGGAAACCCGTGTCATAAAAAGAACTTCTATGATAAAGAGATTAAAAGATTTGAGGTCACCAACCCAAGCTTGTAAAAGTTATACAATTTTCATTTAGGATAGGCCTATTATACTGATAACCGTTGATTCCTCTTCCCGCTTGTAGAGATGGTAAAGATGCAACTACAGACTGAAACTCTTATAAAGGTGGGTTTTCACGGGGCACGCGAACGATTCGCGAAGGATGCGAATGTTGTAATATGGTAAAGTCCAAACATTCCTGTTTTTTGGCTCCAAAAGTTCGCCAAACATGCGTGGGGGTTCGGAAGCGTCAATTATTGTTCGCGGGAGTCGTTTTTAGTTCGGATGGAATTTCAAAAAAGTTTGCAATTTCTTGCAGCTGTTTCCAGCATCTCGGGTACTGATTTGTCCGTGATTTGCTCTCGAAAATGTCTGGAAAGTTTCGTCATATGCGCACGACCTATTCACGACCTGCGTGATGTTCGTAAAATCTTCATGAAACCCCAAACAGATTCCGACAGTAAGGCCAGCAGCGAAATTCGTCCAATCATTTCTCGAACTATTCGCGAAGGTTTTGCTTCGGCGATATTCTCATGGAGTTCGTGCGAAATTCTCACGAGCGTTTGGCGCACGTTTGCCGCAAAGCGCAAGGCCGAGGTGTTTGACTTCATCCTGCGACTAGACAGCGAACTATTCACGAAGAGACCGATCAACTCACAACAGCTGAAAACTCAGGTTCGCATTTTAGTCTCGTGTTCTTCGTGTATGTGGACTGGCCATAGTTCTGCAACGCTACACACGACATTCGCACATACGTTTTGAGAACTAAGCACATATACTGCGCAAGAATGGTTTACGAACTCTACGGCTCCATTTCGCGTCACATTCGAAGAAAAGCTTCTCGAAATGTTGGAGTTGCCATTTTTGGGACATTCGCATCCTTCGCAAATCGGTCGCGTGCCCCGTGAAAACCCACATTTAAGATATTAGCATATTAGCATAGAAATCTTAGTACATAACAGTTGAAAATCTGGAACATGGCATGTTTTTCTTTTTGTATGGTTGAAGGAACGTAGAACATAATTTTAGGGTTACACTAATGATATGTATGTGTAATAATATACATATATATATAATATATTATGTTGCACTTAATTAGAACGCAAAATACAGGAATGTCTCTAACTCTCTTTACATGTCATAATATTATAGAACTTTGAGTAATCTATTGCGAAAAGGAGTATAAAACAAGAAAAATAAAGGAAATCAATATGGCATCATATCACATTTATATGATATAATATTATCTGCCAACATTCGGTATATTACACAGGATCAAAAAGTTGGGGACAGCACGATAGGCGAGCAAGTATATAAAAAAATTATCCTATTAATCATAGAATTATTTTTTCAGTACCTGCAGTAGCCAAAAAGGGACATATCCTTGAGAAAAAAACAAACACAAAAACATATCAAATAATGGATAAAGGCCACAACACACATTTAGGCGCTGAAGATCTCTGGAATGCAAAGTTTCACTATTCTAAAATAGGAAATCTTCTCGCCAACTCGCGAACAGTTTACCAAGGGCAAATCATTCGCAATTCAGCCATTGGCTGCGACGAAATGATGATAAAACCTTCAATTCAATTCAATTCAATAAGCCACTTAGGAGATGCAATCTGAGCATGAGCAGATAAAGGTCATCTGTACCAAATTCTAAAACCCACTGACACTAATATTCGATATGTGCTCATGAATGTCATGTAATCATTATTCAATTATGCACTAATGGTGCATTCCATGATATCCAGGTGGAAGTATTCTTTTTAAAGGGGGAAACAAAAGCTATTCATGAGGCACCTCAATAACTCTGGGAGTGATAGAGGTGCCTCTATAAAGAGAGAGGAGGGGAGAGAGGGCGACAATAGTCGAAGGAGAGAAGGAGAGAACAACAAGTGTTCGTAATTTGCCGTACAAAGAACTGCGCTTCTAACGACGTCCTTAATTGAACTGAATTGAATTGAAGGTTTTATCATCATCATTTCGTCGTAGCCAATGGCTGATTTGCGAATGATTTGCCCTTGGTTAAACTGTTTGCGAGGTGGCGAGAAGATTTCCTATTTTAGAATGATAGATGCCTGTGCCCAAATGATCTCTCTCTCTCTCTCTCCCTTGGTCACAATAAAAAGCTCCAGGCAGTTAACATACGCCAAAGGGGAAAACGTGAGTTTTTAAAAGTCTATTTTGCACACGGACCTTTTGCTGAATGACATCCCTCCTACTGATTAGTAGGCGTGGTCATGATAAAGCACTCCGGATAGTTAGTTATATACCAAGAGAAATACAATCAAGCCATTTTAGATACAGACCAGTCAACGTCAAACTCGCTGCAGAAATTTGTGTACTGTATGCCACCTTAAATCTGTCTGAAAAGGGTAAGTCGGGGTTCCGTTTGTTTTCATAAAATATATTCAAAATTTTCTTATTTATGATACAATGACGATGCTCTTGATTTTTCTTAATCATTTGTTCAATGATGCAGCCGCTTAATTCATAATAAACCTCATAATATACATTACTGTTTCCAGGGGAGGGGGGATCTGCCCAGTAGTAAAACGAGTTTGGTAACAATAAGTACTCGATGTTGGATAAAAATGAACAAAAGGGGGGGGGGATCATCCAGTAATTGGAAAAATGTACCCAACATTAGTTAACTTTTGCCCTACAAACAAGCGTGTATCCTTTTTATTTTTTTAGATTGAAGCTCAAGAGCTAGTGAAGAAGAAGTGAATTGTGATTTATCTACTTGCATATTCTTGAACAATGATACAATAATATCAGGGTACAGTATTTGGGGTACATTTAGGTGACACGGTTCCAGTTAAATTATCAGCAGGTTAATCAAATATTATTGTTTTGTAACCAAATGGCTCAAACAAGTCTCCAAAACGAGTCTTCAAAAGTAATTTGAAATATTATGGCTTGGATCCATAAAGGTTGACAAATTTAAACCTGGACAAGATAGTCGATGCTCTAGATTTTTCTTAATCAAATTTTGTTCAATGATGCAGCCCCTTAATTCATAATAAACCTCATATATACATTACTGTTTCCAGGGGGAGGGGGGATCTGCCCAGTAGTAAAACGAGTTTGGTAACAATAAGTACTCGATGTTGGATAAAAATGAACAAAAGGGGGGGGGGGGGGTCATACAGTAATTGGAAAAATGTACCCAACATTAGTTAACTTTTGCCCAACAAACAAGCGTGTATCCTTTTTATTTTTTTAGATTGAAGCTCAAGAGCTAGTGAAGAAGAAGTGAATTGTGATTTATCTACTTGCATATTCTTGAACAATGATACAATAATATCAGGGTACAGTATTTGGGGTACATTTAGGTGACACGGTTCCAGTTAAATTATCAGCAGGTTAATCAAATATTATTGTTTTGTAACCAAATGGCTCAAACAAGTCTCCAAAACGAGTCTTCAAAAGTAATTTGAAATATTATGGCTTGGATCCATAAAGGTTGACAAATTTAAACCTGGACAAGATAGTCGATGCTCTAGATTTTTCTTAATCAAATTTTGTTCAATGATGCAGCCCCTTAATTCATAATAAACCTCATATATACATTACTGTTTCCAGGGGGAGGGGGATCTGCCCAGTAGTAAAACGAGTTTGGTAACAATAAGTACTCGATGTTGGATAAAAATGAACAAAAGGGGGGGGGGGGATCATCCAGTAATTGGAAAAATGTACCCAACATTAGTTAACTTTTGCCCTACAAACAAGCGTGTATCCTTTTTATTTTTTTAGATTGAAGCTCAAGAGCTAGTGAAGAAGAAGTGAATTGTGATTTATCTACTTGCATATTCTTGAACAATGATACAATAATATCAGGGTACAGTATTTGGGGTACATTTAGGTGACACGGTTCCAGTTAAATTATCAGCAGGTTAATCAAATATTATTGTTTTGTAACCAAATGGCTCAAACAAGTCTCCAAAACGAGTCTTCAAAAGTAATTTGAAATATTATGGCTTGGATCCATAAAGGTTGACAAATTTAAACCTGGACAAGATAGTCCACTGATTTATGGATCACCAAGTGTCAATCCTTTTATTCTGTATAAACGATACTGTAATTCTGTAACAAAATGAATAAACAAAAACGGATCCAATCATGAAAAGAAAATGAAGAATCGATTTCATGTTGGCATGATGTTTGTCTTTTCACTGCCCCTTTTCTTTTTTCTTTTTCTTTTTTTCTTGTATCTTTTTTTTTCCCCTTTTTCCTTACTTTTTGTTTTGTGGGGTCATAAGTATATGAACTCTTATGAGGAGACTGGCACTTGGCACTCCATGAATCAGTGGATTAAACGGCTGGTCACATTTGTCCCAATAACAATAACGAGATTTTTTTTATTATTTAAGGTACATCCTTGAGTTGCCCTACAGTTAACACATACGATTCAATCCAATTTGAATGATTTTTTCATTCCAGTGCAACTGAGTAGCAAAAGATGGTCTCAGTAATAAGTTATTTTAAGGTGAAAAGTGGAAATGGTTTCTCAAAAGTAGCCAACAGCTCGACACTGTTTAATTTGCAACCCAGTCTCACACTTAAATAGACGAATAGAGTCATAGTACCTCTTTGTCAATTTAAGGGACATTTATAATGACGCCATCTATGTTTGCAATCGTGGCCGAGTTTCCCAAAAAGCTGAATCGATCATAAATATTTGTGTCAATTTTTGCATTAAAAGTATGTCTTGTTTTTCAAGGTTATTTAATGGAAATGTGTAAAACAGTGGCGTTATCGTGAAATAAATCGCCCCTCATTCACTCCTCAGAGTTTCGGTTTATTCCGTACAACGCTTTAGTGACTTCATTCCACCTCAACTCTGCCGAAACCAATATCACGATTGCAAACGTAGATGGCGCCAATATAAATGTCCCTTAAAGGCCAAGTCCACCTTAACAAAAAGTTGATTTGAATAAATAGAGAAAAATCCAACAAGCATAACACTGAAAATTTCATCAAAATAGGATGTAAAATAAGAAAGTTATGGTATTTTAATTTCGCAAAACAGTTATTATGCACATCCTGCTCAGTATGGAAATGAGGGAAACAGTGACGTCACCCACTCACTATTTATTTTGTATTTTATTATGTGAAATATAGAATATTTTAATTTCTGCAGATTTCACAATTAGGAAGCTCTCATTGAATTGTGTATATGTTGCAACAATGGCAATTACACATGTTCAGCGAGGAATCAAACCTTTTTTCACATTATAACAAGGAAAAATTAAAATATTTCGTATTTCATGTAATAAAATACAAAAGAAATAGTGAGTGGGTGACGTCATTGGTTCCCTCATTTGCATACTGAGCAGGATGTGCATACAACTGTTTTGCGAAATTAAGCGAAACTTTAAAATACCATAACTTTCTTATTTTACATCCTATTTTGATGAAATTTTCAGTGTTATGCTTGTTGGATTTTTCTCTATTTATTCAAATCAAATTTTGTTAGGGTGGACTTGACCTTTAAATTGACCAAGAGTGTCATATTAACGTTGATGATACTATGACTCGATTCGTCTATTTAAGTGTGAGACTGAGTTGTTAATTTACCACCCAGTGTATACATTGGTTGATAGAGTATTGACCATACACACCTGTTTGAACAAGGCGTAATAGACCGCTTCGGTAATGTATGCAAATTTTATGCATACATTTCAAACAAGGATTTCATTTCATTTCATTTCATTTATTTTCCATTTTCAACAGAATACAACAACGTAATTACATCATAATTTCATGAAACATTTCATGAAACATTGTTCTTGACAACCTGAAAGCTTGCTGGGCATAGCTACAAATAATGTATGCAAACTGGATTCCAAGCATTGGGGCTCATTTATAAAAAGCATGTTCATGGAATAGCTCGTCACTAGGTGCTCAGAGAATATTATGTGCCAGAGGTGGCCATACCAGGTACTAAGTGACCCAACAAGATTAAAAAGAGGAACACTTCCCTTCAATCATCAAAAGATTCCAAGATTTTATTTTTCACGATAAACCTATCATGGTTAAACATTTACCAAAAACGATACATTTTTTCAAGGAATCCAAGGTCTGGATGATTGGGTTTGTCAAAAGTGGTTTAAACCAGCGTATAAAGTTTGTATGAATTAATTATTATTTTTTATTTCATATGTTGAGAACAGATTTGTCAATAAAATCGGTGAAGATATAAGCTTTATTTTGCAAAAAAAAATGACTCGTATTGTCAATAGTGTACGAAAGGTAGAAAAAAAAAATGCTACCATTATGACCAACAGTGTATATAAATTTATATCTACATAAACTGTAATTAAATTAATGGGGTGTTGCAAGAAAGTTGCAATCAATTGCGAATTGTAAAGCAAATTAGAACAACCATTCTGGTTCAGGGTCTGCCCATTCAAGAAGATGCGCTTGCAACAATGATTTTGATTGGTCAGTACCGATCAGTTGCAACTTGCAATCAATCGCAACACCCCAAGTTGCAGAAGGTTTGCAATGGCAAGTGCTGATTTGACCTTGAAAGATCCCTTGTGACTGACAACGACCTGAAAATTAAATAGCAATTAGGATTGAACACACCCCAAAGCAAGTACAGTCACACTATCTACATTTTACGCCAAGCAAAATTCCAAACGTAGGACCATCCATTGTCTACCGCACATGCTATTTTGATCTTTACTTGAAGTTGAAAAGCGACGTACCCTTTCAAAAGCTAACTAAGATCACAAATCAACCAACAACAAAAATTTCAACGGATATATGATTCATAAAATGTCAAGTCGACTAAAGAGTGTGTTAGATGGGGCGGGGGTGTTTTGGGTGTTCACCCCCCCCCCCCCCCCCCAAAGGGGGTGTTTTAGATGTTCAAACACCCCCTTAGCAGTGTTTTATGTGTTTACAAATGAAACAAATGCTCGTTTTAACCCTTTCATTTCTATTTTGTGTTTTGCCCTTGGTCTGATGATATATCTTCTTTTTTTGTTTGCTTGTCCGAAAATTTAGGACTAAAGAGACACCCCAAAATACTGATGACCTTTTTTTTGCCTGTCAGAGAATTTTGGAGTATAAAGACACCCCAAAATGCTGATGACTTTTGTTGTTGTTGTTTTTTGTGGTCAGAATCCTGGATCCGTCGCTGATTAAAATGATTAAGTTAAAATGAAGAATAACCATTTAAAAATCCTGGGTATGCCTATGGTTAGAGCTCCCATTTTCAGGCCAGAATCAGAGTTTTGATTAGTTTTATTCAAAATACGGTTATTCCGGAGCTTTTCAAAACAAAAAGTTTCAAAGCAGAGTATCGGAACTCACTCAATGAAGCGTGCGAATCAAGCGGCAAAGCCAGAATTCGCCTGGAGAAAACAGCTGTAAACGGGGTATACAGCGTTTCAAATATGTTTCATAACCGTGTTTCAAAACGCTGATTACTTGTGGCTTATAAAAACACAATTAAGTTATAAAAACACCCCCAAACTCCCTATAGTTTCACGTACGATCTTTTTTTTACAAGGACCAAAATGGCGTCTTCTGTTTTCATCATCGCTGTTGCCATCTTGGTGGTTGTTAACGCTGGTGTACAGGGATACGGTCAACCGGAGATTTACGTCAATGGCGTGATTTCATGCCAGCACTCTACCGTGTCTACAGGTAAATCTATAAAATTTGATGCAAGTGTGAATGAATAAATTTTGTTTTGATTCTGTACATATTGATGGAGTGTAATAGATAACAAGTGGCAGAGATGTGTTACGGAACTTTATTCATCAGGGGGAAGCCTATTGTTGTATGTGCCTGATCAAGTTTTAAGACCTGTAGAAAAATCAGTATTTAATTGAAGAGAGCTATTTCATGTTTCATTGTGAATGGCATCACTGAAGGAGTTGAAATTTGATAAAATTTGGTTACCATTGTCGCTGACTAAAATTAAAATCCATGAAATATTCAATGTCACGGACGAACAAAATGCCTACTCTTAACCGATCAAGCTCACACCCCCCTGATGAAAAGTATTTCCTGCATATTCCCCTTATGATAATAACTGACATTCTTAATTTAAAAAAATAAAAAAAACTTGTTAACAATTAGCAAGCAGAATAAAACGATCGAATTTAATCCAAGAAGGTTAAGTAGAGAAAATTAGACCAAAGCCTATTTTTCATAATAATATCATAATTATCTACTTCATTTAGGAATCTTTTGTTTAAATGTCCATCACAAACTGCAGATTGGTAAATATTTTGGTAAATCTTAAGGAATAGGCACTGAAAATGTTTATATGCTATATATCGATGGAATGGAAACTACATTTGGTATTTTATTTTGAATATACCTTTATCTAACTTGAATTACCACATTGTGACAATGAAAGATGACAAAAGGAGTGCTCCTGATATTAACCTTAATGTAATGGTAGTTGTAGTAAGCACGACCAATGTCAAATTACATATTCCGATGCGGGGCTTGGGCAATACAATTGAGTGAATTAATTAATACAGAAACGTATCATTTTATTTTTAAAAATTCTGCCAGCGTTCCACTTCATGCCCAAACAGCATATTTGTTAAAAATTTAGTTATATTTTAATGACATCTTTTTTAGAATCGACCACTATCATGACTTCGAATTTGGAATTGACTACACTCTAGGGTTCCGCTCCCATTCACATTTTTTCCGTCGGAAAATCTGTAATTTTCCAACCTATGTCAGCCTAGGGGCCTTATTGACAACAAATCTGGAGCATTAAAGAGAACCTATTTTTGATTTTTCGCCTGTGGGCAAATTCGTACTCCCCTCCCCTGTTCATTTGTGACACTCCTGCTTATCATTTGACAGACATCTGCGATAGTCTTGGAACACCGTATAATCCGGCATTGTCCTGCGAACACATAAAGGATGTGTGCCAGGAAGCAGCCAGTGACTTCTACTACATCGAGAGTGCTGGGCTCTACCGAAAGGTAGGCCTATTTTATTTTGACGCTGCTATTGACCGATGCTTGTCGCACACGAAGCGTCATTCGTTTGCGTCATTGCCTGCGCTAATCAAGCCTGGGGAGGCAATTAACGCATACGTCATTTATTAAAAGTATTGTTTGCACTGTTCATTTTGCAATCACTTTTTAAACAAAACTATATCGTGACGCACAAAAGACCGTACCAGTCACTGACGCGGTCCTAACGTCAGCAAATAGGGAGCTTACGAAACGGGACGGGAGAGTTTTGATTTTCAATCAGTTACGTAAAAGTGGACGGCGACGCACTGCACAGTGTTCACGCCCTCAATCGTCAATAGGGACTTTTAGAAGCAGTGGACTAGTACTTCGTCCCATTCGACCAATTCGCGCATGTCAACGTCGTCGATTGCCCATGTTGACTACAGTTCTGATCATTTTAGATTTCACTCGACGTGTACGTACAGTCTACGTCAACCGGAAGTACACACTCAACTTGTGCACGCTTGCACTTCACTTGATTTAATTCCAGATTTATAACTTGCCAGTACAACTTTCAGACTTCAGACGATAATTTAAAACACGACAAAGAGAAAACATCGTTGAATTTACAGTGATTTCAAGAAAAGGTACTGAAAACTTACCTTTTCAATCCGAATTTGAGGATGAGCATAATAGTTGAGCTGTTCTGATGACGTCATATACGTGAACCTCGTCGAAGATTTCGGAGCACCGCAAAAACGAAGTGAACACGTTCTCGATTTTGCAAGTCAGGGAGGAGGACAGGGAGAGGGTGAGTGGCGCATGCGCAGTGGCGTAGAATGATGTCCTTGCGTACCAGTCGACTACGTGAACGTGCAATTCTAAAAGTCCCTAATTATCCAACAACAATACGGCTTCCCGTCCCCACTTTAGACCGGACGTTATTTCTCCAGAGAACCGTCCTGAAATCAAACAGGACGGAGAGATACTCAAAGTCGCGTATGTGCACACGAATTTATCGCTCGACTGCCTTCTTCAAAGGCTCCCGTCCTGAAATCGTAAGCTCGTTTTTGCGTCCTTGGGGACTGGAAGCGATTGTGGGCGAGAACAGTGCAGTGCGTCGCCGTCTACTTTTTCGTAACTTGATAGAAAAACAAGAGTGCGAGGACCGTCACGGTCGGTTAACTCTTCCCCTTCTTGTTGCTCTCCCGTCTCGTTTCGTAAGCTCCCGAATGACGCCTCGTGTGAGCCGGGCTTAAAGTTAATCAGTACATACGCCATTATCCAATGCATTGCTTGCGTTCACTTTTCATACGTTGTCTCCGTCACATGGTGCGTCAAGGACCACACCAGTGTGAAAGGGGCTATTACCGAACTTCGCTTAAAAAAAAGAAGTAATTGATAGTTTGAGGAATTCAGATTGGAGACAACAACATTTCAGATAGAAATCCATTATTCGGCGGAGCTGTTTGTGGCGGAACAACATAACGATAACGATGACAGTAACGAGAATTTCAATTAAAGGTACACCCTAGCATGCCTAGTACGTGTCAGTATGGTGAGTATGCTCGTGTTAATAGTAGGGAAGCTCTAGGGTGTACAAATCTCGTTATCGTTATCAGAAAAATGCGACCAGCCCTTTATACTTAAAGCTTGAAATCGTGTAATGTGAGGCAGTTATTGAAGAATATGGGGCTCTTGTTCCCCAAATTCCACATCTAAAGCCCCCCCCCCCCCCCTACACACACACACATTCACCCGAGAACACCCTCACCCACACACACAGTGGTATTTTAGGTCCTGATCTCGGAAGGGTATGTGTGTGTGTGTGGGAGGGGGTGGAATAGGATGTCACCCATCTATTCATAATTTGAAAATTATGCTTTTAATCGACTTATATTCTCTTGTAGTGTCATTAGCAACAAAATGATTAATAAATATTGGCAAGCAGACGAAGCGAACAAGCATTTTTTTTTTTTTTTTGCTCATTGCATTTTGACAGAAAGCGTTTGGACATGTTTATTAGCTCTGATTACCTTTTTTTATAATGTTTTGCAAGGTGGCATTGCGACCGAGCGAGAATTTTTTTGAAATATTCTTCTTGATTTCCGAGGCTTAAAAGCAATGTGGCTACAATCTCCTTTGACATAAATGTTTAATAATGATTGACGAGTCAGGTTTGCCCCTTGCCCCCTTCAAATACGCTAGTGCACACACTCCCGCACGTGCCCTAACTTTTACATTCCATTTTGAAACAGGTGTTTTGTGAGATGGATATTGAAGGTGGTGGATGGGTCCGTTACGGCAGATCTAACCAGGGAACCACGTGGAATTATGTCGACGAAGATGAGACTGAAATCACACTAGACATCATCTACCCTCACGAGGTCAAAGAAATGATTGATCTCAAATACAATCGATTCCTTGTTCAAACTGACGTGGTCTTCCAAATGAGGGCAGATAACAGTGTGAACCCGTCGCGTCTGACAACACGATCTCTACCATGGCTTGAGGAGATACCTCTGTTCATACCAGATTACGGCAACGATCATACCCGTATTGAATTCCCTTCCGGAAGTGGTAAATAGTTTAATTCCACCGATCTATTGCCTTATTTGGCAGAAATCATGATATTACTGTCATTCGTGCATTTAATGAAACCATTATCAGTTAACCAATTAGGCAAACCAAAGGGTCCACGTGTTTTCAACACCAAAATGCATCTTTTTTGTAAATTAGGCTTGTAATACAAAAGGCGTTCTGGTTTTGAGTAGCATAATTACATTTTCTGAATCAGGAAAAAAGTTTCTCTTTTTCATTATGAGGCAAAAGAGGGAAGCTCGGGTATTGGCTGGGCTACAATGACAGAATGTGAGATATGGGGCACGGTTTTACTGGAAGCGATCCTAAAGAAAGAAATCAAATTTTAAGAAATCATCCTACAATAGCAATTTGAATAATTCAATTCAATTTTATTTCGCAAGATAAAATCAATATACATGGTAACAATAGATTTAAAATACATATACAAAATTATGCGGGGCTTTCCATGAAGGTTAGGAAACCTGTAGAATTTGGATCGCCCATTAGACAATAGAAAAACAGAACCAAATTATTTTAGGCATAAAAACAATATGAACCTAAACACACACAAACATCTAAATTATAACAACAGAAAACAGAAAACAAGAATTAAAACAAAAAAAAAGGGGAGGGGAGAAGAAGAGAACAAAATGTAAGGGAATTCGAATATAACATCACAATTAACTGTGTGATTAATAATTATTTACTAATAATGTTTTATATTGTTTCCTAAAGGAAGATACAAATTGTGATTTTGTTATGTCATGGGGAATAATATTCCAATGTTTAGGACCTATGTAACTCATTGACTTAGCTGGATGACTTGATTTAATGGACCATACATTTATTTATCTAGTATTATAATTATGAACTTGACTATTATATTGAAAGATGTCTAAAAGGGGGTAGGTAATAACCTATTTTTATATTTATACATGAACGTTGCAATTTTTTGCTTATTTATATCAGATATATTCAATAATGATAATTTCTTAAAAATAGGAGCAGATGGCGCTAGTCAGAATTAGTAATAATTAAACATTTTTTTTTGTTCAACTTTAAATAATGCGTCTAATTCGGTTTGAGTTGCATTTGTAGCCCATACAATATTACAGTATTTCAAATAAGGAAAGATAATGGAATGATATATTGTTATTAAATTTTCTGGTAACAAACTATATTTCAACTTATTTATCAAACCAGTATTTCTACTGATCTTGTGTAAAACATTTATGATATGGTCTTTAAATCCTAAGAAATCATCCAATATGACACCCACAAAGTTAACAGAGTTACTTAATGGAATAAGTTTATTATCAATATAAATGGGAATATTATCCCCAAACCAATCCGATGCAATCCCTCTTATTCCATATTGATAAAGTTTAAATAAAAGAATTGGGTGATCCATAGAATCAAATGCCTTCGACAAGTCTAAGAAAACCCCTATTATATGTTCGTTAGCTTGAAATGATTCCAATATTTTTGTTGGACTTTCAAAAGAACATGTTCACATGAATAGTTAGGTCTAAATCCATATTGAGTGTCACTTAATATAATATACTGTTGTAATTTAAAAATTTATATAATCGGTTATCCGCAAGTCGCTCTAGTAATTTAGAAAAACATGGTAGTAGGGAGATGGGTCTATAGTTTACAAATTTTGCTTTTTTTTTCTTTACAAAGTTCCTGCAACAACTTATCAAAATACGTCATATATCGATCCAAATTGGATTTCGGGGGTCTGTAGATTACTCCAATCCCCTCTTTACTCGATGAATATTAATTTCAACAAATATAGTTTCGCAGGAAGAGCAGGTGGGATTCAAGTCATTCCGCAATCGATAATGTCAGTTTTCATCTAAGAATATTCCCACTCCTCCTCCCTTACCCTCTTTCCTATTACTATTAATAAAATTATATTCATTCAGCATGTGGAGATTTTCATTTCCTGGATTTAACCAAGTCTCCGTTATACCAATAGACGTGAAATAATGGGAGAGGCTGCTTTAATAGGTAGGCAGAAATTTGATCAAAATTTCTAGCCATACTCCTCGAGTTAAAGTAAAACTGTACTAAATTAGAATCTATTGACTCTTTAAATTCTTCTTCCAAATAATAATTGCAATCATTAATATCTTGTTCTTCTAAGTCAGAATCAAGAATTGAAATTGAATCATTTAATATTATTTCTTCACTTAGGTCATTCAAATCATCGTAAGTGATATACATTTTATTTACTTGCTCAACAAAAACACAGTTAAGGAATTCTTCATTATTGACAGAATAGAATGGAAGAACGGAACACAAATTCATAGATATGCAAACTAAAATAAGAATGAAATAAACCAATTATAATAAGTCTACGAACAAGACCGATGGATAACTATGAAGAGATAAAAACAAAAACAAATTATTTAAAAAAAAGACCAGACAAGAATTATCAAAATGAAATTATGAAAATGCCTCAGTGATATGACCGAGTCTTTGTGTTATTTTTTTTTTATAGTGTCACAATCATTTTTTTTTCATTGTCCATTTTCTTTCCCATCAGTTTCTCAAAAGTTCATTCATTCTCCTTCTTTATAACCTTTATAACCTCTTTAATTCTTCTTTGCTTCGTATAACTCGTTTGATGGTGTTCCCTCTGGTTGTAGGCAGTAACACGATGATGTGTCCATCTGAGGTCCATGCCTCTTTCACCTTCTCGTGCTGTTTAGCTGCGTAGAGAAGGTCCTGATTGGTCCTCGTCAACGCTTCTTCGATTCCGATACCGCTTCCTTTGAGCTTTCTTTGCACCTTCAGGATTTCAATTGCTTTAGTGCATATCACCTACTGAAATAGGCATAATTTACAGCGACATTATAATATAATAATGATTTCTATATAAAGTAGGTTATTGAAATTTCCCTTGGTTTTCCCATTTGGTTTCTTAAAAATCTTTCTGATTATACTCTTATACTCTTAAACGCAACTTCCGTACACGTTGTAAATCGAAATGCAACGTTTCACCATTTGAGTTACAACACGACGTAAATATGACCGAAACGTCTTATTAATCTTCCTTTAATGGACATACAGGGGCCGCGGGGCGTTTTTGAAAGGGGGGCTGATCTTATTTCACTCATTAATGACAATTTTCGAACCCTTTTCCCCGCGATTTTGTAAACGTGTCTACTCAAAAAAGTGGGGTGGGGGCTGCAGCCCCTCCCCCCCCCCCCCCCCCGGTTCCGCGGCCCATGACATTGTCTACTTTATAACGTCGTGTCGCAATTCGATTTGAGACGTGTCTAAAATATACGTCGTGTTGTAATTCGAACTACGACGTGTCTGAAATATTTCGTGTTGATATTCAAATGGTCACACGTTGTAATTCGATTAACAACATGTTGGGAAGTTTCGTTTTTGATGGCTTCCTGCTTCAATATGTGGAAGGGGTGGAGGTGTCTTTTAATCTTCTTCAGAATGTATATTCCCCCCTTTTTTCTCTCTCCCTCTCTCTCTCTCCCTCTCTCTCTCTTCATTTTCCGGCAGTCGATTGGAGGGGGGGGGGGGGGTAGGGGTGGAGTGAGAGGGGCATTTCCCCTGCTTCCAAATTATAGCAAGGCAACTGTTTGGGCGAGTTTAAATAGCCCCTTCTACCCGGGCTTTCACCCATTGAAGTGTAATCAGATGTGTGTTTTCGTTCATATTATAGTTGATCGAGTGACCTGTATCCCCGGAAGCAGCAGCAAATGCGGACAAGGAGGGGGACTACCACCTGTTAATGGACAATCAAGTCCATTCTTCTTCCAGTCGTTGTTTTTCTCTCCCCGGGGAACTGGGGCAAGTGCCCACAATGATCAGTGGAATCGCAACAAGTACACCTGGAACGGAACCTACTATTTCGTGTATGCCAAGTAAAGATTTGACCGACTACCGAATGTCGAGTCATTCAGAGTGTTTCTGGTTTCTGATTGTTTATACTCTTTAAGAATGTTTAGAAATAATATGTACAATAATCGATATAACGATTTAACTCTTTCCATGTTTTGTCCATACCCATTTTGGTAACATTGCGAAAGGATTTTTTTTTTAATGTCTACCCTCAATTTTACCAATGCTGTGTTAAAAAGTGAACATGCATATTTGTTGGGTATTTTTTCTTTAACGCTGCAGGAATAAAATTGTTAGAAAAAGCCCCGGAAAAAGCATTTGCCAGGCCTTTATGAGTAGTTTATAGATACGGTCCAAAGTATTAAGTGGAAGGGGGTAACAAGCAACAAGGGCGAAAACAAATGCCACTCTAATCCTTTCCATACTCAATCCATCTTTTGAATGAGTCGAAGAAACCCGGTACCAAATGAATCTAAAGTCGCAATTTATTTTATAACAAATTGTTGTTTTCATTCTGTAGCATATTTGACACATCATATTATTAATGTATGTTGATTATGTATGTCATAATAGTACCCAGATTAAAAAAAAAACATTACTTTTAATGACATTAGCTGAACAATGCTAAATGTAAGATGATGTCGATGAGGGTGATGACAATAGTAATGAATAATGATTGTGATGACGATAACAGCAACAATAATAAATATTAAAAAAAAAATCCCCAAAGCTTGGTTGTAAGTTGTAGTACAAAAACGAAATTTATAACTAAGAACGGAAAAAAGAAGTATATATATATATATATATATATATAAGTATGACGTGAAGATTTTTTTTTAATTATATAAAATGGACGGTTATTTTTGCCTATGAAATGTAATGTTATCTTTGCAAACATAGTTAAAACTTAATAATCAGCTTATCTAGTTCACTGATTAATCATCCATAGATCTAACCCACATTTTAACCAGTAGAAAGCGGGGTTACTTTTAACGAAGGTTAATCCGAAGAAGTGAGTTGTGTTAGTTGAATTAATCAAATGAAAAAGACAAATAGAAGAAAAAAAATGTCAATGTGTAACTGATTCCTCAATTTCATTTCATGTCCGTGTTTATATAAAAATATTTTTTAATGTGACAAGACTACATTAATCGACCTTGAATCAAGAGGTTTGCTCTCGGCTCTCCACAAATTCACTTAGTCTTATTCAACCACCAAATCAGTCAATCAATCAATCGATCGACCACCAATTAATATCTCAATCAATCAACCAATCAATCAATCAACCAATCAACTAATAAATCATTCACTTGATCAATCATTCAATCAATAAATCAATCAAATCAATCAAGGGACTAATCATCCAATTAATCTGATTGATTGATTGATAATCAATCAATTTAACAAACAAACCAATCAAACGACGCCTATTATAATCAACAATACAAGTGCATCGACTACATTCGTGACACATGTCTTCACATTCAATTGTTGACACGCTAATGAAACGCGAAGATAAAAGCTATATCATTTTACCTAATATTTATTCAGATATCAGTTTTGGTTTCCTCCAGGACAGAAAATATTTTGGTGTTTCATATCGTAAAATTCTTTTACTTTAATCGAAATTATGTTCTCTTTTTTTCTCAAATAGTTAACATTGCTTTATCTTTCCCGTTTGACACAACTGTATGCGGTGTCTCGTTCAAGAACAGTTATAAGAATGGTAAAAATTTCTGTTATAGAGATTAAAGAATTAAGCAAAACCATTAGAATCATTTTCAGTCACCAAGGCAAGTAGACAGCACATTAAGAAGTATATTTGCAATATCTCCAGCTGTGCTTTTTCGTACCTTAATTCATCGTACATAAATTATTTCATCATGTGCGAGAATGGATATTATTTTCCTTCAAAAAAAAAACCGTGTAGCGCCGGAACGGTTATAAGGATGGGATGAAATCTTTCCAAACTACTATCCTATAGCTAATTCTTAATCCATTACATGACGATATCCCCTTTAAGAGGCAATATCACACATATAAACTTTGAACGATTACACGTTGTTACGTTGATACAGGTGAAAAATATTAGATATTCTCATTATCCATATCAACTTATAAAGTTACAGTGCCAAGGAGGGAGTTTGATACAACTCGTCAAATTCGATAAGTGTTTGGAACAATATTTAAAGTTCAAACAAATGTAATAACCTCATGATATGTACATAACGAAATTTGAAAACGAACATTGTCGTTGAAATGTTTGTACAGTCAGTACAGATAGAATGTGGAACACCTCAGAAACATATCAGAAAGACGAAATAGGTACCCCGATCATTCCGATATAGAGGTAGTATTATAACACAAGCGAAAAGGAAATAAATTATAATGATGGTAATGAACTTGCATCCGTTTATCATGACATTTGAACATTTTGTCTAGAAATGTCTTTCACATATTCATCGATGTGATTACTTGTGTATCATGGAATCAAAAACCAAAAGAAAATTCTGATATGAAAATCAAAAGATAGGCAAATGAAATACGTATGAAAAAAATAAACAGATCCTTTCTATGTACACATGACTTTCTCTGACACAATGTTCGTATTGAATCGAGTTGCCGAAAACAGATCAGAATACGCATTAAATTCCTGCATGTTTCATATGGATTGAGGTCTCGTTTACATTGAAGGCTGGGTTGGAGCAGGGTCAAGAGGTGTATTTTGCCCTGCACTAACACACTGACCGATGGCCGCAGACGCGCCATATTGCGAAACGCCGCAGCTGGCTGCAGAGCGCGCCAGAAAACTCAAGTAAGCCCCTTTACCTTGCCAACAAGAAAGCTGTTTCCCGCATTCTGTAGCCCACGTTTCCATAATAGCAGCCAGTGGTTGTTCACTGGCAGTTTGAGTACGTCGCAGCCAGGGGCAGATGGCAGCTAGTTTGCCGAATATGCAAGATCCCATGGAATCCTGGAAGTTCTGACACTGCGGGGCGCTGAGGGCCAGTTGGTCGGCAGCTGGAACTTCAGCAACAGGTCCACACTGTCCGTCTTGTTGATTGAAGACACCTACTCCATTGACCAGGCCCTGGCGTTTTCGTTGCCAGCTGGTCATGTTTGCGATTTGTTTGCATGTGTCACAAACACGGCTTACGCTGATGCCAGCTTGCTGAAGTTGACCCAAGAGATTTGTGAATGTAGTGTCACCCAAGAGTGCGCTGAAGAGTGCCATTTTGCTTTCCTCAACGTATCCAAGAACCACCTCTGTGTTCGCAAGGCCTCGATTTTTCTTGGTAAGGAGACTCCGGAGAGCATGTTCAGATGGCATATACCACGAGAAGAGATGAACCTTCTTCGGTGTCTGTTGATATCGTTGAATCATTCCAGGTAGATCACGAAGGACAGCGGATGCGAGATCCTGACCGTAAGTCTCCATACCTCCACGGAACGCAATGTTGACAGGAGTTCGCCCGGTCGTCCGTCCGTTCTTTGGTACATTGCAGGGCTCAAGGGCTTGTTTCATTCCTGCGTAGTCTAGTGCGAGCACAGCAAGATCCTTCTTTCCAGAAATTCCATTCGCACCTAGGAATCCACCGCAGAGATGTTTGTCCATGTAGGTATTATCCAGTGCAGCAGTTTCTTCAGGCGTCAAAGGAGCTTCTGTAGTTTGCACAATAGGAGCAGGGGCAAAGGCAATGTTTGGCTCATTTGGGGCACCGAAATTAGTCGAGTGGGCAAAGGAACTTCCAATGCTCTGTCCTACGCCTTCAGTACCTGAAGAAGATGTACTGGTTGAGCCTTGTGAAGCACTAGCTGTAGCTTGGGAATTAGCCGTCCCAGTTGCTCCGGTTCCTCCTTGTGGTGCTCCATTTTCTGCCCCATTAGCTGCTCCATTTGGTGCCCCATTTGCTGTTCCATTTGCTGCTCCGTTTGGGGCTCCACTTGCTCCACCATTTGGAGCTCCATTTGCTGATCCATTTGTGGCTCCATTTGCTGCTCCATTCGGGACTCCATTTGCTGCTCCGTTTGGGGCTCCACTTGCTCCACCATTTGGAGCTCCATTTACTGATCCATTTGTGGCTCCATTTGCTGCTCCATTCACTCCTCCATTTGCTGCTCCTATATTTCCTCCCCCAGGTATTTCTCCCGGGGCACCTCCTGCTCCACCTGTTGCACCAGTTGCTCCACCGGGTACTCCGTTTGATCCTCCGGAGGGTCCTTGGTATCCCCCATATGAAGAACCTCCCATGCTGGTAGACCCTCCAGAACTGCCAAATCCCCCAGTTGGATCAAAAAATGACCCACCATTAGATCCACTCACTGACGGCCCATATTGGCTCCCTCCTGCACTAAATGATGTTCCTGCACTTCCACCTACACCTCCAAATCCTTCTCCCGCTCCCTCTCCGCCCTCTGCTGCTTCACCCTGCATTTCCTCCCTAGCCTCAGCCTCATCTTCTGCAGCTTCGGCTTGTTGTTCCGCCAATTCCTCTGCAGCTTCATCCTCGGCCTCCTCAGCCTCTGCTTGTTGTTCCGCCAAATCCTCTGCAGCTTCTGCCTCTTGTTCTTGCATTTCCTGGAATGCTTCTGTGTCCTGTTCTTGCTGCATTTCCTGTGCAGCTTCGCCTTGTTGCTCTGCCTCGGCTTCCGCTGCTTCTGCTTGTTGTTCCCGACGATCCTCTGCTGCTTCAGCCTCAGCCTCTGCAGCTTCGGCCTCTTGTTCAGCGAGTTCCTGTGCTGCCAATACATCTCGCTGCGCAGCTTCGGCCTGCTGTTCTTGCAACCGCTGAGCAGCTTCTGCTTCTCGTTCTGCAGCTTCTGCCTGTTGTTCTAGCAATTCCTGTTGAGCTTCTTCTTGTCGCTCTCGCAACTCCGCTGCGGCTTCGGCCTCTTGCTCTGCTGCCTCCGCCATTCTCTCGCGCATCTCTTGCGCAGCCTCTGGATCCTGTTGTTGGAACCATTGATTGTTTGGGCGGAACTGTTGCTGCCCCTGGCCCAGTCGCTTGATGGCTTGTCCTCTCCACCATGGTCTTTGGCAGGTGGCAGGGGCGACGATCGCCACGAGAACGAGAGCAAGGACGATTGTCTCACGCATCTTTGTCTGAAAGACCTGTAAATGTGAAGAAAAAATAAGAATAAATGATAGGAGGAAATCAATAAAACATGAAATATGTAAAAGAAAGTAAAAGAATTAACAGTAAGTCTTGGTAAAGAAGTGGAAAGGGGAAGTGAAATAATTAATAGCAAAGGATAACCGATACAGCAATAGGAGAAGGAATTAATAAAAGATTCGATGTTTGCGTATTTAGGTATAAACCTAAGTTCAAAATCGTCGATAACGGCTAAATATATATTCTAAATAAATAACACTTTAATCGTATAATGCAGAGATGTTTTTGAGAATTCCCCATTATTAAGCTTTCATGAATTACCTTTCGGTCGAAAGGTAATACATGTAAATGTATGTACCTGTACAGTGCGTACCAGAAAAAAATAAAACCATTAAACCAACTGTTATTCCGACCGGGGACACGAAATTTGCTCCTGCGACATTTGCTCCTCCGTCCATATCTCGAAAGGTCAAAGGTTAAGCTCAAGGTCATGATTTGTGTGTTTTTTTTTTGTTAAGGACAATGTGAAGATTATGATTAGGGTTAGGGTTAGGGTTAGGTTTAGATTTAGGATTAACATGGCAAAGTTAGACCGGACCAATTTTCACAGGAGCAAATGTCATGGAACCCTACAACTATGTGCTTCAAGAGCGTAATTATCTATTTTCCGGAAAGTAGAAGTATTCTATTTGTGTGTTTCTTTGTATTTATTTCCGTATTAAGAAAACCACATACATTTCATAAAATGCAACGTATACATGAGCTTAAAAAACGGAGGATGACCCAAATTCAGCAGTATTTACAAAATGCCGCTGTTCTTCCTTGGGGTCCCACATAGCATTGTATATTAAAAATTATATCATAACACAATTATATAATAAACAATTCTGCTTTTAGATGATTCGTTGATGGCATTCCTACGTATATTATGTACCGAGTCGCGTCATTTTTGAAAATGGCATGTAAAAACACACTTGTGCCAGATATGGGTGAAATCGTGAAAATGCGACGAAGGAATCATAACATTTGAAACCTAATGAGAATATTGCTTCCATTTGCTTAATTAATAATAAGGGTGATTCCCTCATCATATTAAAATAAGACATGGTCAGCTTTTTATTGAAGATGGGGTTAAAGAAAGGGCTTATTTTTGTTCTGACGTGGTTTGTTATGAATGTTTATTTTTTGCACTGTTCAGAACTGGAACTTCTTTAAAGAACAAATGAGACAGCAAGATGATATTTTCATTAGAAGAATTAAAGTAAGGGGCACTGTGTATCGTCATCAAATAGTAAAGTATTGATAAAGGGCACACATGACAGGGAAAATATCAGGGTGTGGCAATTTTGTACCTCAAGATTGGGACCTTTCCCATCACAAGAGGGACACCTTTTTCATTGCTCGATGAATATTTCTTGATTTGGGAAAATCCAGGGGTGAACGCTCCTACCACCCTTGGCAATCGGTATTATCCCTTGTTTTATGAAAATTCCGATTGAATGTATATCATCACACAATTGGGGATCTTTGGTATTATATATTCTAAAGGTTACATTTTCCTTAAGCAAGTTACGCCATCTTCGCATGTGATACTATCAAGTTTTGACGGATTTAGCAAAATTTGGCACAAAATTAATGGATTTTTACACACCATTTTTAAAACAAAAATGCTCTGTGAAGAATGTATCATTTAATGTCATCAGCGTATCATTTGAAAGCATATTCTTTCTTGTTCATGAAAAACAAAGAATTATATTTATACAACTCATAGTTTGTTCGCAATAAGGCTTTGTTTTAGGGTTCCGTTTTTTTTTTCTGGGACGCCCTGTATATTCTTTTCAAGGTCGTACAGTCGTTATCCTTTAAATAGGGACTTTTAGAAGCAGTGGACTAGTACTTCGTCCCAGTCGACTAATTCGCGCATGTCAACGTCGTCGACTGCCCATGTTGACTACAGTTCTGATCATTTTAGATTTCACTCGACGTGTACGTACCGTCGACGTCAACCGGAAGTACACAATCAACGGATGAGCATAATACACTATGAACACGATGACAAAGAGAGCGGAAAATTTATGCAGCTCCTCATTCTACCCTCCACAATAGCTCTAGTAGACAAAAGGACATCCCTTCACTGCTATTATGTGACACCTGTTCTACATATTTTTACAGGATAGCAATGAATGGATGTTCTTTTGTTAACCAGTGCAATTGTGAAGGGTACAATGAGGAGCTGCATAAATTGTCCGCTTCTTTGTTTGTCATGTTCATAGTGATAGTTGAGCTGTTCTGATGACGTCATATACGTGAACCTCGTCGAAGATTTCGGAGCACCGCAAAAACGAAGTGAACACGTTCTCGATTTTGCAAGTCAGGGAGGAGGACAGGGAGAGGGCGAGTGGCGCATGCGCAGTGGCGTAGAATGATGTCCTTGCGTATCAGTCAACTAAGTGGACGTGCAATTCTAAAAGTCCCTAATGTATGATACTTAACGAATACAATCAGATCAAGTCAAGTCAATGAATGGCCTTATACCGAGAAAGCACTGCCTTTGAGATTATCCTTTTTCAACGGACAGGCACTTATGATGCGTCATTTACTCGTTTAAGTGGTTTTGATAGGTTGGCTTAATTATTGATGATATTTGCGATTTGATTATTGTCTAATGTGTCCGTGGTATTTTAGTCATACCTTAAACATTCATAGGTAATCATGTATTAAAGGTGTTAAAAAAAAACAGTGGACACTTTTTATCGTTAATAACTCAAAAATTATACCTCGTATCAGACTGAGGTTTTTACATTGTAAAGTAGAAGGATGTAAAATTTATTGGGGAGAAGGTTTTATTGCATTTCTCTGAATACTTTCCTTGAAATATTGCTTTTGAATATTTAATTAGATTTTTCACTTTTCGAAAAATCAAGGGCACAACATACATGTATGTGTGTATCAGTAATTGTTCAAAATGCAACAACTGCCATTGTGCATTGCAGCTGAAATTCCAGAACACCTTTTTAACCCAGAGTCATGAATCATTAATGACACAGGACAGCAAAAGAATGGCAGAAATGACAGCTGCAACACACAGTGGCAATTGTGTGTTCTAAATTATTAGCCATGTTTACAAATATGTTCAAATTTTATGCATACTTTTAAAACAAAGGTTATTCTTGACAACCTGAAAGTTTGTTTGAGGCTTTTCAGACATAGCAACAGGTGATGTATGCAAACTGCATTCCAAGTATTGTAGTTCATTCATTAATAACAGGTTAATGGAATACCTCGTTACTAGGTCCCCAGGAAAGAAACATCCATTAATTTGTATAACTTCGTAAACAGGTCTATTACTGATACACACAGATTTTGTGGCCTTGGGTTTTCATAAAATGAAAAATCTTATTAAATATTCAGAGCAATATGTAAGAAAAAGTATTCAGAGAAATGTAATAAAACTTGCTCCCAATAAACTTTACATTCTTCAACTTTACAACGTACGAACCCCTGTCTGATACGAAGTATAATTTTTGAGTCTGGTAGAATTTCCTGTGGGTGTGTCCTGGAAATGAACAAACGCGGAATCTAATAATGCGTAATTACGTAACATATGAGGTTATAATAGAACCAGCAAAAACACAGCAATTAATTTTGCAATTAGTCGGCAAAGCTCTAAAAATGTCCTAATTTGCTAACAGAAAGGGTGTGCCACATCGCCAAACTCTCAAGTGACAGTGACGCCCGTAACTCCTAAGTTTGATTTTTTTTTTAAATTGACTTTAATGACTTAAAAATGTCTAATGGGTAACTGTTAGTAATGAGATAGGAGGGGTATAGAAGTGAGGGATGATTTAGAGTCACAATAAAATATATTCCTTCATTTAATTCCGGGCAATCAAATCACTTAGATCCTGTAGATTGGTTATCCCTATCGGGCAACTTAACATTTTGATAAGCGTTTTCAGCTTATAAATACTGGAAACATCACTCAATCCCAAGTGAAAGCATCTCCAAGTGAAAATTGAAATATCTGCATTGTACATGAAGTTATTTCAAAAAGTCTTGAAAAAACATCTTGGAAAGTTTATGATTTAATTTAATTGTACATTTATTACAAAATCTGTCTTACAGCCATTAAGCTGAATTAAATAATATTTTTACAGATATAGATGAAAGATGAAAAGACCACCTCTGCCAAATTCTCCACTGAAAACGCATATTCTAAAGCTGTATTAACGACATCATAATTAAACTGATATTCAATAATCATTTACTTGAGATCTACGAATGAGAAAAATACAACACGAGTGGAGCTTGATTTAGAATAAAATCAGTAATCACTTGTAAAGCTCCAAGATAATGATTCTAATCATTTAAAAACATCCAAAGCAAAGTTTAAAAATGCTTTCTATCTTATCAAAAAATCTTTAAATGCAACCTTTGATTACGTTAATGTTGCACTTGGATGAGAAAAGGGAAAGTTATAGCTAATCAAACAAACTTAGGTATTTATCAACCATGTAGAGACAAACCATGTTAAACAAAACGTATGTGAATAAGCATCGTTCTAACTTATCATAAGAAAAGGAGAACCCATTACAACGTTAAGCCCAGAGCAATTTTTCTTTTTTTAATGTTTACTTAAAAATTTCAAAAAAATTGGAAGATGAATATGCTTAATGTAAATCAGTTTAGATTCGTATTGCAAAAAGAGAAATATAAAAAAAAATATTCCAATACATAAAAATATAAGAAAACTTCGAATAATTTTAAATCATAGAAAGTGTCGTGTGATTTCGAAAAGTGATGATGACTTTCATATCGCAATAGACAGTGTCCCTTTTCTCCCCTTCATATACTTCTTTTTGTACAAGCAATTCCCATAGATTTGAAGTTCCTTTAGAAGTGCAAGTTTCGCGATTAAAACATTATGCGCTAGAAATTAACGTCGAATATAAAAGGTTTAAAAAAATTGAAACAAAGTAATGCAACGTAAAAGAAATATTCACTCACCTTCGACTTGGGAAGAGATGAAAAAATGAGGTTGTGGTTAAGAGGAAAATCAAGGGATCCCTCTGGTTCGGCAGGGGAACAGCAAAATAGGATGATTGTTTAGTCCCGTCTATTTATATTCATGTCAGTATTATCCTCCCAATCTCATCCCCTCCGCTTATCAGGTCCACGCCAGAGAAGTTGAATGATCTCAAGGTAAATGGCGCGGTTGGCAGAACCAGTTGATTGACGTAGAGGTGCGTCACCACTCTCTTCCAAAACATACTTTATACCTCTCAACTTCTTTCAAATATATCCAGGGTGGATCCAGGAATCTCTGGCGTGGGGGGGGGGGGGGGGGGACACAAGTCCGAGAACTCTTTGACAAGCCTTCAGGGGCAATGGGGGGGGGGGGGGTAATCCATTTTTTCGGGCATGTACCTCGTACCCCCCCCCCTCCCCGATCCGTCACATATACTTTTTCATAAAATGATGGCGAAGACATTCCCTTTAGGAATTTTTTTTTTTCGCAAGTAAGGAGCACTTTATTACATCATATGAATTTATCAACGATTTACTTATAAATGTATTCACATGCAGCAGCGGCTATTAAAATCCAGGAATTTAAAAAAAAAAAAATTTTAGGGGGGGGGGGTGTGAGAGGGGTGGAAAACAAGGGCAATTGATCAAAATAGAATAACAACACGCTGATTAGATCCAATATTCATTCATGGAATAATTTTTGGGCTATTTTTCATATAAAATTGATTGTTTATTTCATGTCTTTGTAATTTTGAATGGGTAATTACCCCTTCATTTCTATGATTACAAACTTATCATTTTGCGTACATGATTATCATAATTTCGAAGGGAGTTACACGGTATTTAAAAAAAAAAACAGGGACAAATGATCGAAAATGACTACGATAGCGGACCATACAGCCCCACTTTCTGAAAAATACTTGGCATACCCTCCAGTTAAACATTGGACTGAACGTTCTATAACAGGTTGGATCTTTCATCTCGCATGATGATTTTCTGATTACTACGGAAGCCGGGACTAAAACATGTTACCTAATAAGGTATCCCCAGAAGGGACCTGGTGCTCTGAATCTTGAACTTCAAGAGGTAGAGAGAGAGACGGAGAGACAGGCAGAGAAAGAGAGAGGGAGAGAGGGAGAGAGGGCGCGCAAAGGGAGTGACAGAGTCGTGAAGGGAGCAGAGAGAAACTTGAATCAGAGATAGAAAAGAGGGAAAGGGAGAAGGATATATAGAAAGAAATAGAGATTTTAAAAGGGGAAGACGTAAGAGAGAGAGAGAGATTGATCGATAGATAGATAGATTGAGAGAAGGTGGAGGAGTCACCCACTTGCACGATTCACAGAGGAAGTTCTATTTTCAAGGGCAGAAGTCTAGTTGGAAAAAAAAACAATTCAATAAATGCATGTCATGTTCCCTTTATGAAGTTTTAAGAGTCCCACAATCCATTGTCACTAATGCTATGCCTATGACGATTGAAAAGGAAATGGACGTGAGAATAGTTGAATAGGAATATAATGTGCTGTGGTCTAGTGGTCTAGTGGATAAGTCACCGGACTGCAGATCACAAGGTACGGGGTTCGAATCCACCACGGCACTAACGTCCTTTGGCGAGACAATAATCTACATTTGCCATGCGCGGATTCAGCCGTTTCCCATACAAAAGAATCAACGGGCCGGTATTGTGCGTGGACAAAGGCCGGCCATTTGATACTTTTGTCCTCGGGGATGCTGAATCCGCCTATGATTTGCCACTCTCCACCCAGGTGTAAATGGGTACCTGATATGCTTGAGCGCTAGTTACTTTGACGGTTCGGCTATAACCAGGGTAATAATGTCTAAGCGCAATGAGCGTCACTGCGTGACGGATATGAGCGCTATATAAGTGGCCAATGTTATATTATAATAGCAAAGCCAAGTATAGAAAAAAACCACCCTAATTATAGAGACAAAAAAAAGGAATTGGCCAATATGAGGAGAAAGATAATTTTTTGATACAATTAATCATTTAAAAGGATTTTTAAAATAGATATGGGACGTTCATCATTAGATTTTAAATGTAAGAATGTATCATGTTATCTCTTTATTTACCACTCAAATAACATGCCTGTAATGTGTCTCAAGGGGTAGGTTTTATCAAGTACGTCTTCAGGGGACCGTTTCATCAAGCGTTTTGTCAGTGATTTTTACCGACAACTGTTATAAGCTACTGAAATCCTTGCATCTGATTGGCTGATAACAAATGTGTCAGTGAAAATTACTGACAAGACACTTGATGAAACGCTCCCCAGGTTTATTTAAGTTTTCAGTATAAGATTAGTATATACGGGTGATTAAAATATTATCAGCTATAGCTAAGTAAGACTGGAATTCGGTTATCATAATCGCTTTTGCAAGGCTTATTGGAAATTTTTCTCTTACGTGGTCCATAATTATTATTGGGCCGATCTATCATCTTCATTATAATATATGTTAAGTTTACTCATTCTGGCTTTATGCTCTTATACTGCTATGGTGTGTTTTCTTTGTAAATTGTTGCAACTTTTATTTTCTGTGGTTATGGTTTTGATGTTTGTTTTTAATTTTCATTATCCCTAGTCAAATATGTTTGCTTCGCCTTATTTAATAGTTTTTCTTGATCATGCCTCTTCCTCACTTTCTCTCTTTATTCACCTCTTTCAATTCTTCCGCCTTTCTCGTTCCTGCCAAAGGATTTCTATACGCCGTGCTTGTATCTTTCATCCGGGGGCAGGGATACAATTTCACGGAGCGATGGAATCGCGCGCATCTTACGAATAACCTGCTGCATCACTCAACTCCGATATTTGTTGCCATGACAGCGAAGCAAACTTCCCGCCAAAACAGTGCATCATCGTCCGAGCGATAATGCACATGATGGTTTAGGGAGCTAGTAGAAGGCTATCGATTTTCACTTAAGATTTAGCGTAATTCTTCTTGAATATGACGCGCCTCATAAAAGCCAAACCCAAAATAAACAAAATACAACAACAACATCAGCAACAAGTCTAGCTGCAGAAGTAATTAGTAACATCAAAACCAGAATATTTTTGCTTGTCTCACCAATTAGGAGTTACTATATAGGCAAACATGCATAATATTCTTTGCAATTTAATTTCTACTTTTTATATTTCCATGCCAATCTTATTTATTAAAAATCTATTTTTTTCATTCAAAAGAAAATTAAAATCATTCCTATTGCAATCGTACACTGCCTCATGATTAATGTCCAAGATTCCAACCTATACTTGTTTCATTTTGTCTTAGGTCGTCAAGTTTTCACAATCTACTGTAGTTGGGTGCTTCTATCCACCTCTCTCCGCTCCCGTTATTATTTTGCTTCATTTTGAACTTGTATATGCAGCCCTCTCTCTCTCTCTCTCTCTCTCCCTCTATCTCTCTTATTACATCTCCGTTTTTTCTCAACTGTTATATTTTGTTGTGTTTTGTTTTGTTTTGTCTTGTTTTCTCTTGTTTTGTCATGTACCGTCCTATCATGTATATCGTCCGAATTCCACCAGGTTCATATCCCATAGAAATTATGCGTTGTGTCTCTGTTGGCCTCTTAACATATTTTATAACCTAACAACGAATGAAATTCAGTGATCAGTTTTGCTTTTTTGTCTTATTTTTTACTATGTTAATATTCTTTGAGGGATCCACGATTTACAAGCAATGCTTTTTAGTGGATTCCTCCATTTCCGCAGAAAGTAGAAAAAATGCAATGTTTTTTTTTCCTCTTAATTATAATACTGTTATTTTCCATTTATTTAATTGTCATAATTATTGTATATCGTGTTATTTTGTTAAAATGCACTTTGATATGTACCTTTCTGTTGGAAATGAAAATAAAATTGAATTGAATTGAATTGAATGTTTATAGGCTTGGGGGGGGGGGGGGCTGAAGGAAAGAGTGAGTACAATGAAAATTACTCTGTTGATAGCTAGAAAAAGGCTTGTATCATTATGTTTATTTCTTCCATAATCGCTTTTAATCTTTAATAGAATAAAAGGCCCACATCCCCCCCCCCCCCCCCGCCATCTAATCAGTGGTTTTGAAAGTTTCGTATTTCATTTTCCGTTTGAGACCGGTGTCTCCCTAATTGATGCAACTGCCCCGTCAAATTGCTGAGCATATGTTATGCCGTTGCGCACCATGTCACCCTTATCTATTCATTCTTCCAAAATATCCAGCTCCTGTTTCTCAACTTCTAAAACATTCCTGGCAATATCTTACCATTACAAGGGAAAGATGGAATTGGCCTGTTTAATAGTTTGAAGTGTGTTTTTTTTTAGATAGAAAATTAATCCAAATGTACTTTTTTTCCTGCCTAAAAACCAAGCAAGGCCAACTTAAAAACTGTCGGAGCAACTAATTGAACATGTTCAAGGGCATGTAATTACACGAGATCATAACTGGGAACAAGATTATAGTACATGTCACCGAACTATTGTCTTGTCTTTCGACATAATTATTTGGTCTTTGCGCACACAGCTTTCACTTTGAGTTTTTGTGCTAGAAAATATTCATTTGTCAGTCACATCAATTTCAAGATTTCTCTCTTTTTTTTTTGGGGGGGGGGGGGGGGGAGGGAGGCAAATGCTTCAGATTTGAGATTCTGACTGTTCTTTTTATTTTTCAGGAAAAAAAGGCGATGCGATGCATTTAACATGTTTTTCGTGGGGGTGCTGTGATAATTTTCTCATATTTATCTGTTTTCTCAGCTTCTGATGTTTCATTATTCCATTCTTCTTTTTCTTTTTTCAGTTACAAATTTTTATATAATTAAACACCCATATTCTACTGACAATATGCAGATTTCTAGTTTTGTAAGCATCGCCTTGCGTAATAGTAAATAGTTGATTTATAAACTAGGGCCGGATAACGATGTTGGAAATGGGGGTTTTCAAAGCAAGCGAAGTGCCAAACGAATTAGAATCTGGGCGTCAGTCCGTGGTGTTGGGGGGGGGGGGGGGGAGGGCCTCGCGAATCCTTTTAAACCTTAATACTTCAACAACTCATTTTTTCAGTGAGATATCCACATAGTTGACGGCAAGACTTGACCTTCACCTTTCACACACCGTAGCGCTACAAAGTTTGGAGATCCGAAATGTTGAGGTGCTATTTCGAAGATTCGTTATACCTTATTCGCAGGAGCGAATTTGAAAATCTACGGACCCCCTTTATTTACTTAATGGAATTTTGGGTCGGCTAATCTTGTATATAATTATTATTATGTTGTCCGACCTCTATCAAAATGGTCCAGCTCATTCGGAACAATGTTTCGCTGAAGCAGACACTGGTAGACTTCACTTTGGTGTGGAATCGTCCATCTGCACGATGAGTCATATACGTTGCCTGATGAGGTTAGGTCTAACATTATTCTCTCGGGATATGTCAGAGCTTTGTGGGGGAAATTTCACCGTCAAGGGCTCGATCGTGCCAATTGGACTCCACTAGAAAGGCGATTTTTTGTTTCCGGTGCGCTTTCTCGGATGAAAGATATGACAGACCTGATAGCGACCAGTCTTTGTTACATGCATTGCTGTTATGAAATAATGAATAAGTGAGTGAGCGAACAATCTGATTAATCACCACATTCACATGCAGATCTCTATACTGTGCAAAATATAGAGAAAATGAGGGATACTTGTGTAAGTTCCTATTGCTTTGATAATCTATAACTAATATGACTCCATGCAGTGCCTCCCCCCCCACCCCCCGGTGGATCGACTCTATGTCACTGTGCATTAACAACGTTCTTGAGAAACATCTTTAGAAAGTCATTGGTTTAGAGTGTTTAAAGAGGGAAATACGTATTTCGTAGTGAGAGAGCGGTTTGTAAGGGGGGGGGGGGGGGGGCTGCCTAAATCACCTTCAAAATTTGGAGATAATTATTTCACACTATTACATAGTTATCTTAATGATCCACACATGTTTGATCGATATTTCGTCATTCTCATGGCCCACAAAACGATTTGAACAGCTCCCAAGATTAAAGGGAAAGTTCACCCTGAGTACAAGTTTGTTTTGAAAGAAGCGGAAAAATTAAAGAAACAGATCAGTGAAGGTTTTAGCAAAATCCGATAAGAATAAGGTATTTTTGGAGTTGTAATCAATCGAACACAAATTGGCAACTCCGTGACGTATCTTGTGAGCTTCTCTCCCATTTGCCCTGTACCCCCAAAATCATAAGTTTCCATTTCCTCTAAGGAAAATATTCAATCATACATGCACCTTAAATATAATGATTGCTCATATGTTTTTTACACAAAAACTGTATGAAACAAATCTTTTCCTTCATCAAAAACTAAGAAAATGAAAAATCACGAGATTTTCTGTACCGGGGGAAATGGGAGAGGAGCTCGCAAGATACATCATTTTGCTCAAACTTTTACTAATCTGTTTCTCTCATTTTTCTTCTTTTATTCATATCAACTTAATTCTAGGGTGGACTTTGGCTTGAAATTCACTTTTACAGGAAGCGGAAATACTCAGAGTTTTAGATTTAAAAACGTGCACCTAGTGTTTTTCACCTTACAAGACCTATCACAAAGTTCTTGAAACGAATTAAGAGGCCATCTCCCCCCCCCCCCCCCCTCCTAATCACTTTCGCTTTCCAGGCATGGACAAACCTTTAATGCGGATAACCCTATATTTTTGTATTTGTATTTATTCAATTAACCGGGGATTTGCTCTCAGCAAGTCTGCACAAGAAAAATGTTTACAAATTAAAAGAATATGAAGAGGGAAATATTCAACGTGAAAAAGATACACTAAATGAGGAAAAATGCAGATGTATTCAAGGCAAGAAATCGTAAATATAGATGAAAAGTTACATAATTATAGCGATCAAAAAATAAATTGGGCTATACTGCTGGTACAGTATTTTAATTGTTATCAACATTGTAAGTAAATTCGCAGTGCTACTTAACTGGGCGCAATTAAGATTTCTTGAGCAAATTTCCTATACAATCAAATATCCCCATCTTGTAATACAATGTTGTTCTTTAAGGAAGGCTCTACACACAATGCTATATTTTTCTCCTCGGTCAAAGTGTAATTGACATAAATTTGGAAAAGGAAAGTTTTCTCTCTGTCGGATATATGAGAGAGCAAAACCCACTTTTCAAACTGCGAGTGCCCTTGGTTACTCGTTAGTGATGACTCTGATTTCGTCCTTTGGAGTTGCTAAAGGGTGGGGCAGGGAGATGAATTTTGCCCCTTAAAAAGGTTAAACACTCTTTACAGTTCTCAGTGACTTAAATAACCATGTGCAATACTTTGAATGTTAAAAAATAATCCTCTTATTCCTATAAAACTTGATTGGTACATCAGCTTGGTCTGTGCCCCCCCCCCCCCCCCCCCCACCAAGTGAAAAGTCTGGCTACACTACTACATTGATCTTGTCAGCATGTGTTTAGACCAAACCGCACTTTTTCAGAGAAACGTGAATTTATATCATACATTCCCTGCCGCAAGAAATGCGACACAAACATTGGACTACTTTAGGAAAAAACTCTCGTTTTTGTGAGTATTCCAAAGTTTATAGGACCAGGACCTCCACATTTTCCTTCCATTTAGGCCAACTCCTTTGTTTTTTTGAAAATATAATTCTGCGAGAAAAACTTGAGATACAATGAATGCGTCGAGACAACAACAGACGAAAGGTCATTCTGGCCGAGAGTGTAGCTGGTTTCCACGCGCAGCGAATGCAAGTGCAGTTACAATGGCTAAAGATAGGAAGGCTTTGTCCTCTCTCCTCATCCTCCTGCTCATATCCGTGGTCGTTGATCTCCCCTCCTGTACCGATGCCAAGGGCGTGCGATCACCGTCACCGACCGACGAGTACATGGCGAGCTTCTTCCAGCCGAGTTCGTCAGACACGGAGATTGACGAGGAGGTCGATACGGCGAGGAGGAGGAGGATGTGTGAACTCGGCGAGTGTGAGACGACCAGTGCTATGAATACTATGCCGATAACGACGACGCCTATGAGTAACGTGAAAGGACGAGACGGGATCGTTAATCATGTCCAGATGTTAGCGGAAGGTATGATATGATAATATGTCCAACTCCAATTCCTAAAAATCCTAATAAAATTTGAAATAATAATATTAATAATAATAATAATTCAGCTTAGACCCTTACATCTCTTAACGGAGAATGAAATAATGTACTTATATGTATATGTAATTTTTAGTTTATTATGATATGACTGTATACTACATATTATCAAATCCATGTATTCCATAATTATTATGTATAACTAGTATATATTTTATATTACATATCATACGTAGTGTACATCATAGATTATATAAAATATATTAATATCATTATATATTATGTTGTATATTTTACTTAATTCCCTTATTCGATAAACAATCGTACCGACAAAAAACACTAACAGTGGGTGGTAGGAAATGTCGGAAAGCCATGAAAATATATGAGAGAGAGAGAGAGAGAGAGAGAGAGAGCGAGAGTGCGCGCGGTGACAGTTGGCTTATCAAAATTGTACAACGAAGTATACGAAAGAAGGCTATCCATAATGGTAGACCAGTGGTCTCTTAACCGGAAGGTCCGGTGTTCAAAGCCAAGTCGTTGCGCTAAAACAATATGGCCCTCAGTTACAAAGTCCTCTAGATAGGACTTGAAGCATGCATAACTCCCCCATGTTCCTTATCTACAAGTATGCTTCCTTCATTTGCTTTAGATGAAATAAAAACACCACCATTATACAATCATCATCACCATCACCATTATCATAAAAGTATCACCATCGTCATCGTCACCACCACCATCATCATCATCACCATCATCATTATTGTCACCACCATCATTATCAGCATCATGAACGTCATCATCATACTTATCATCATCATAGTTATCATTATCATCATCATCATCACCACCATCACCATTATCATAAAAGTATCACCGTCGGCATCGTCACCACCACCATCAACATCATCACCATCACCATGCACCATCATCATTATTGTCACCACCATCATTATCAGCATCATGAACGTCATCATCATACTTATCATCATCATCATCATAGTTATCATCGTCATCATCATCATTGTCATAATCATCATCATTATGGTCATCATCATCATTGACATGATTGACATTATCATCATCGTCATCTTCATCTTCATCATCATCATCAGTATCTCGAATCTTGCAAATGCTATATCGCTATCCAAGGCTCCTCGTGATTTTGTCCCACAGAAGCTGCTGACGTCGGGACAGTGGGTGAGATGCAGGAGAAGATAGTAAAATTGGAATCCAGGGTCTCCGACCTCGAGATATCAGGCAACAAACTCAAGAAGCTTGCCCTGGCCGCTATGAGTGTCGCTTTGGCTGATGATGGCGATACCTGTTCGGAGGCAGAGGCACTTGGTGTCCATAATTTGATGAAAGGTAGGTCTACACATGTAGTAAATAAATATTATAGAGAGATACATGGATAGAGGAAAGAAAATTATTGACGGAGAGAGAGAGAGAGAGGGGGGAGGAAGGGGGGAGGGGGGGGGGAGAGATGGAGAGAGGCAGAGGTACTGGGTATCAATACGTTGTTGTTCGAAAAGTCGGCCTACATATTAGATATTATACCAGAGTGAGAGAGGGATGGGGGGGGGGGAGAATAGAGATGATTATTTAGGAAAGAAAGAGAGAGGGAGGGGGGCAAGACAAAGATTGAGCATGTTGAGTGAGGTAAAGGTACTTAGTATATCCATAAGTATTTTTGTTTTAGTTTTTGATTATTTTGTTGTTGTTTTTCTAATGATAGGTATAGACCTACACATCAGGGATAATGACACAGATTCAGCGAAATATTTGATGCCATATCGAAGAATGGAAGATCAAGTGAGGGAGAGGGGGATAGAGAGGAAGAGAGAGAATAAAAAGGGAGGGAGAGATACAGAGAGAGAGAGAGAGAGAGAGAGAGAGGAGGGGGGAGAGAGAGAGGGAGAGAGAGAGAGAGAGAAAAAAAAAAGGAAGGGGTTGAGACTGAATAACTGACCTAGCCGCGATGAAGTTCGCTGACGATAGGGAAACACCAGGGCAGAGGAAAATAATTTTTTCACAAATGAGTAGGACATCTAAAAAAATGTATTTATTAGAAGGTTGAATGAGCACATTTATTTAAATGATTAGAAGATGGATGTGTGGACATATATATTTACAGACGTGTATCAATCAGATAAGCTTATTTATGTCTGGGGACCGACCTTTAACGTCACAATCCGAAAGACGTGACTCAGTTTTGAACCGGGGTCCGTTAGAGTGAGTTCGGTAGGCGAAGGCAGAGAGCTGATCGTATACCGCTAGACCAACTCCCATCTCCCTAAATATATATTATTTATTTAATTGAAATAAAACAGATTAAAAAATGTTATTATCTTGCGTGAGGTTTCCCTGCTGTGACTCTGGGGACAGCCTCATCGCCACCTACTACCAGTCTTCATCAACACTGTGAGGATTTGGGTACATCCACCAAACCTGCACTTTCTTGTAACCAGCTCAAACTAGCCTGTAACAAACCTTCCGGGGATTACTACTTAAACAACGGGTATTTCACACAGGTATGGAATGTGTTTCACATTTATATTTTCCCCATGCAGAGATATGTGTTAGTTTCATACTGAATACACACACACACACACACACACATACGCATATTCCCTACCTTATGCAACATTTCTCTACGGAGACATCTTACGAGTTCGGTACCATCCTTATGAATCATCCTTATGGAGTCAAGGTGTATGCATTTGTGTATCTATTATTCATAGTATCTATTCATTAATAATGATGATGATGATAATAATAATAGTAGTAGTACTAGTCAGGGGAAAAAAATAATATTTTCTGTACGGGGGCTATTTTTCCTACTTATCCTACATATGGTGTTCGTTCGACGAGCGCCCTCGCCGGTGACTGTCAGGAAAGTTTTTTCACACTCGCACAGATTTGTCTCACACACTTCATCCTAACGTAGGGCATGCTCTCTGGAGACATCACTCTAAAGGGGGGGGGGCACTACCAAATAGGTGTGTGAAGTAATTCTACGCTATTTTTCCTTATGGAACAAGATTTGATGTCTCCACAAGAAATTCAGTCTCCATAAGGTCGGTGATGAACTCAAATTTGTCTCCACTAGGTAGCGAATATGCAAGCCCTCACACACATGTGGGTGTGTTTACATATACATAATGGAAAGAAGCAAATTTTCAGTATATGAAAATGTTTCTTTCCGTTTACTTGGCAAATGAAAGGAAGAGGTGCTTTCCGAAATTTTTGTGCATAATTATTATTATTTTTTTTCTTCTAATTAAACTGATCGATTAGAGCATGAAATCCCCCCCCCTGTTTGTCCTAAAGGGTGATTGTCCTAGGTACTAGAGTAGCTGGGGGTGCAGAATGCCCCCCCCCCCCCTGACAACTTTTTCACAAAATAATTGTGCCCCCTCCTTGTCTAACTGATCTTTTTTTTTTTTTTTTGCTTGTGCAGAGAATTATGGAGGAAAACTGAACCCCTTAAAATATAAGCAGCCCCCCCCCCCCCCCTTGAACGACTTTTGGAGGGCTGGCGATTTTGTTTTTCAACTACCCCCCCCCCCCCTTCTCCAAAATCCTAGCTACGCCACTGGTGCTAGGGGTTGTGATGCCCTTGGGATATTTGCCAAAGGGGTGATAATCGAGGGGTAGTCGACCGGATAGCCTACTTATAGGAGAAAGTAAGGTTTAATATAATCTAGTCTACATCACCATTCCTTTCCCTTTAACATTAGTTTTTTCAAACCTATTTTTATTAGATTCGCGGACCTTTTGGAACCATCAGTATAAGATGAAAAGCAGTCAAGGGCAATTTTAACTGAATTTACTTCTTTCCACTTCATATCTATTAAACCCAGGTTTTCTGTGAGATGGATCTCTTTGGAGGGGGATGGGCCCGCTACGGTAAGGCCGGGAAACAGAACGTTTGGAACTTCGTCGACGAAGACATGATCGAAGTACGACTGCAGATCATGGAGCCGGCCGAACTGAAGGAAATGATTGACATGAAATACAATACATTCAAGATACATACAGACGTCATCTTCAGGTATATTGTATATTTAAATGCAAAGTAAAGAAAAAGAAAGCCAAATATAAAACAGGAAAGGGAGATTGTCAGACAGCTGGCTAAATACTCATGAATTTCGCTTGAGAAGAAGAGAAACGAGAATCAAAGAGGATTCAGGAAAAGGGAGAGAGAGCGAGAGAGAGAGAGGGGGGGGGGGAATCAAGAAAGCAAGAGAGAAAGGGAGCGGAAAAAAGGAGCGACACATAATTATCGATAAGCAGATCAAGAAGAGTATCTAACGGGTAAACAAATTGGTGAAAGAGAAATAGACATGATAGAGGGAAAGAAAGGAAAAGGGAGAGAGGAGTAGGGTCCTTTAAGTGTGCAAATGTTGAGAAAGGGGAACAGATGAGAAAGGAGGATTAGATAGAGAGAGAGAGAGAGAGAGTATATGTGAACATGTTTACGCATTCAAACCGATGACATCGAACAAAGAGAACAATGGGTCATCGGTAGTAATTCAATAGGTCATCGGTTGTCAACAATTGGTGAGGTTTATTCCGTCAATGAATTTTGTGACGCAATTCAATAGTGGAGTCATCGGTTGAAATTCGAACAATATAAAGCATAGATGTATAGATGTACGTCTGTGTGTGTGTGTGTGTGTGGGTGCGTTTGTTTTAGCATTATGTCCGAGGACATTTTCGGACAGAGAACAAAAAAAAAATCATGACAACAATGGTCCTCGGAAGCCGGACAATAGTCCTCGAACGTCGAACAATGAATTTATGCCTTATTCCGTCGACTGTCCGAGGACGAGTAACAATAGAGGAACAATAGTTGTCCTCGGAAGTAAAGCCATGTAAACGTGGGTGGGTGTGTGTGTGTGTGTGTGTGTGTGTGTGTGTGTATGTGTGTGTATGTGTGTGTGGTAGAGTTAGGGAGAAATAGAGGGAGAGGGGGGGGGGGGGGGTGGAGAGATAGTCAAATTCATTCCATTATTCTTTCACATGAGTCTTATTTTAATATATCAAAACTTTGTGAACCCTCCATAAAGCCTTCTGGCGGATGACAGCATAAACCCATCTCGTGTCTATGCTCGGATCCTTCCTGGTTCAACCGAGCAGCCTTCTACATCGACGGGTTCGGAGAGAACTTCACCAGACTTGAGTTTCTACCAGGAGGTCAGTGGCGACCGGGGCGGGGGTATTGGCTTTACTCAGTCGACGAATGTGATTACAAGGCCATTGGACAGTTAGGTTGAGGGAGGTGTCATCTTTTCACTTTCCCATTTCCACACTCAATTTTGTTCTTTCCTTTTCTCTCTTTTTTTTGTTCTCTCTCTTCTTTCTTCGCCATTCGATCGGGGGCACAGGTTTTCAATGCTCCCGTAACTATGGACTGCGGGAGGTATATTTTGGTACTTTTTATCTTTAAACGATTTGTCCGCTTTCCTTCAAATGGTGGTGGAAGGAATATTATTCTAAAGAATTACAAATGTTATGAGACACAACCTTGGAAGCACGGCCCATCCTGAACCATATATAACGACCAACAGCTTAAATATATCAATTTTGTTTAGCAAATCCATATCAAAGTGGCACACTAGAATCAGTTTATCAATAATCAATAACCAATATTTGTAAATAATTTGTTTGTTTAAATCTTTTAAAATGACCATGAAGATATATTAAATTTGAAATATAGGTATTATGTCTACAAAACTGTCTGATAAGCAATGAAACAAAATAGACTTATTTTTTACATTAGGGGGCAATATTGCCCCCGGCGCCACCCCTTTCTAAACACTGCCCCTGAGTATTCTAAATGATATTTTGTGTGTGAATTTGAAAACTGCCATTCTTTTCGGCAAAACCGTAGGCCATGTACAAAATATGAAAATAAAATAAAAACAAAAGAACAACGTATAAATCTATAATTTGTGTTCATCGCCCCCCCTTTTTTTTTAGGTAATCGGATAACGTGTCGTAACACACCTGGTACGTCACACAAATGCGGATGGGGTGAAGTTCCTAAACCAAATGAGGCTTCGGACCAAGTCCTGGTCGAATCAGTCTACTTTGGTCCCAGGTCCACATCAAACGGCGCTATGACCTCCATGGGTTCCTGGCAGGCCAACAAATACACATGGAACGGTTCCTATTATTACGTCTATGCAAAATAACTTCGATGAATGCCAAATATGTACCTTTGTTTTTGTTGTCTATTGTTCCATGTCGTTTTTTTAAACACCAATTAATGTAACATCAGTTTGTAGGTACGAAGTAGATTTCCCGCTACTACCCATATCTAGTTAGCTGGGTAGTAAGAAACAAATTTATTGGAATTCAAATCAAATTCGATAAAATGGGTAGAAATTTAATTCGTAGTAGGCCCTATTTCTTACAGAGAGAATAAGTTTTCCTCTGGTTTTTTTTTTCTTGTACAAAGTAACTGATAAAGGGTTTCTAAGAAAATTGCATGTCGAGACATCAAAGCGATAGGTGGTGCACACGATTCTATATGCTTGTCATACATCATTCAAGATAGCAGGGGGGGGGGGGGAATGATAAGAATAGTCCAATGCCAGAAGAATCGGCCTTGGTGCTCTGACATCTCCCCCAAATAATGATTATTGCTGGTCCTTTTGCCCCAGTGCCGTATATACGGCACTGTTTTGCCCACCACAATGGCGCCATCTATGACAAAAATATGTACAGCTTAAATTAAGAATAAAATGCTATCATGCCAATTTTCAGTGTAAAGAAGAGGTGGAGGGGGGGGGGGGGGGGGGGGGAATAATTCAATTTTTTTTTTTTGGTTTCGTTTGGGAGGGGGGGGGGGATGGGGAGAGTAAACATTTTTTTAATGTGTGGGTTTTAATGAGGTATTTTGATTGAAATAAAAGTAAACAAAATTAATATTTGTAAACAAATTTTTAGGCATTTTACTCCCAGTGTTAAAGATGGTATGCTCGATCTGTAATGAAAAACACAAGTCAGAAAAAATTGGAACCAGCGGGATTCGAACCTGTCATCTACTGCTTGCCCAAAATTTTATTGGAAAATTGCATGTGGAGACATCAAAGCGATAGGTGGTGCGATAGGTGGTTCACACGATTCTATATGCTTGTCATACATCATATCAAATGCCTAAAAATTCGTTTACTAAAATTAATATTATTATACATTTCAGAAAATGTACCGATTCTTGTATTGGCATTGCATAAACAGCAAACTAATTCTTGTTTCATTGAGGCTAAACGTATAGAGACGCCCTTTGAAACATGTACCTGTTTTTTTTATTTTAATCATATATTTTTTTACGCATATTCCATTTTCAATTAAAAGAATACAGTAATGTAGAGAGAAATGTATATACATGCAAAATTCTTTTGCTTTGATTTTCTTTCTACTCTCACTTTTCTCTGTATTTCGCTCACTCCCAATACATTATATCTTCATACTATTGTCCATCACTCTCTATCTTTCTTTCTACATTACTCTTTCTCTCTCTTCATCTCTCCATTCCCTTTCAATGCCTTTCTCAACTCACCTCCCCCTTCCCTATATACTATTATATCCAATCTCTTTTTCTCTTCATCTCTCCATTCCCTTTCAACGCCTTTCTCAACTCACACCTCCCCCCCCCCCCACCCTCTCTCCCTGTATACTAGTATATCTCTCTCTCTCTCTCTTTTCATCTCTCCATTCCCTTTCAACGCCTTTCTCAACTCACACCCCCCCCCCCCCACCCTCTCTCCCTGTATACTAGTATCTCCCTCTCTCTTCATCTCTCCATTCCCTTTCAATGCCTTTCTCAAATCACACCCCCCCCCCCCTCACCCTCTCTCCCTGTATACTAGTATATCCCATCTCTCTCTCTCTCTCTCTTCATCTCTCCATTCCCTTTCAACGCCTTTCTCAACTCACCCCCCCCCCCCACCCTCTCTCCCTGTATACTAGTACATGTATATCCCATCTCTCTCTCTCTCTCTTCATCTCTCCATTCCCTTTCAATGCCTTTCTCAACTCCCCCCCCCCCCCTCTCTCCCTGTGTATTAGTATATCATATCTCTCTCTCTCATCTCTCCATTCCCTTTCAATGCCTTTCTCAACTCACACCCCCCCCCCCCCCCCCCGCCCCACCCTCTCTCCCTATATACTAGTATATCCAATCTCTCTCTCTCTCTCTCTTCATCTCTCCATTCCCTTTCTCAACTCACCTCCCCCCCCCCCCTCCCTATATACTAGTACATGTACAGTATATCCCATCTCTCTCTCTTCATCTCTCCATTCCCTTTCAATGCCTTTCTCAACTCACCTCCCCCCACCCCTCTCCATATATACTAGTATATCCCATCTCTCTCTTTTTCTCTCTTCTTCCTTTCTCTTTATCCCTCTCCCAGTTGAAACCTGAAATGTATTGGTCTTTATATCAGCCTTGTTCAGTACTACCATATGTCATATTCCAATCCATTTTTCCTATTCATAGCATTGAAGTCTATATAACACAAATATTGAAGAAAAAAAAATTATTAGCACCTTAATGTTGATTGAGGATACAAGAATAGAGAGACCTCAAAAGGTTAAAGTAAATAAATAAAGCCAGTATCAAACTCAAATTACTTTCCTGCTTGCTTTATTACAAAAATGCATTTATACAAATAACAGTTTCACAGTACGAGTTTCTATGTTGCATCGACGACCACCATAGCTATATTCATGTACATGTAGAAGAAATGTATTGTATCATTTCGGAATCATGATAAAACAGAATGCCCCCCCCAAACTGCTAATCTGACAAGTCATCATTGTTCATAGATAAATACATCTAGAAGGAAAAGATGAGGAAGTTGGCAGTTCTCATATTCAAGAGTGTCAGTGTTCTGGGAATAAGAATAATTAACCTGTTGGACACGATTGATTTTGGTACATCGCATATCCATACACTCCAGCCCGAATTATCTTGGGCTCAGTTTTCAACGGGTTAAGGCAAAAATCCTTTCTGTTTTAATCACCAATTTTATGGTGCTGGCTTGTCCACAAATTATGGCTGTAGGTCCCTATGTTCCAGCAGAGCCTTACAATTAGCAAAACTAAACAGCTCTACACTTCATTAATTTCTTTTCATTCTTCCAACATGTGTACATGTGCGTATACCGTATGTGCATATTTCAATATCAATATTTACCATGTTATAATAATTTGGGATTTTTCAAGTTTTCTTTTTTAACATTCAATATTTCTTTTTTTTACAACTGAGTTAAACGGCATATGTCAATAGTACATAACTCAAGGGATCTGGAAGGGCTTATATCTGCATGGTACACATTTATAAAGATGTCATAATTGAACATATTTTTCATAAACTTTTATAGCATTATTAATAGATAAAAATGAGGTATATGTGAGCTGTCTCACCCTAAACGTAATGTTGCACGTGTACACCATGACAGGATCAAAAAGAAAAATCACATGACATCATTTCATAATTAATATTACCACTGATCATTCTACACCATAAAATCACACGATTTATGCATTTATTTTCCAAAATTATTACTGATACTCACGATTGCCAGTATTTAAAACAAAAACAACATACAACCACAATTTCCCCCTTGAACTGTTTACACATTTGCAGCAGTGTGATATACCTTACAATTAAGCAAGGCTTCCACTGATTAGTGGGTACCTAGACTGCTTTTGCGTGAAAAAACTTGAAAGTTGCCAATTTACAGAATAGCACAGTATCCACCTTTTCTAATACAGTGGAAACTCCTTATAAAGAGCTCTGATACCTATATAACGAGATTTCTAATATAACAAGGTAATTTTGCTGGTCCCAAGTCTTTCTGTTCTTTGGGGTTTTTTTACCCTGATACAGTGGAAACTCCTTATAAAGAGCTCTGATACATGTATAACAAGGTAATTTTGCTGGTCCCAAGTCTTTCTGATCTTTTGGGGTTTTTTACCCTGATACAGTAGAAACTTGCTATTAAGAGTTTGCACTGCAGTAATAGACACTGTCATATGAGCCACATCTTTCGTCTTTCTCCATCTGCCATTTTCAGGCGCTGCTGAGGTCATTATTTAAAATCAGGGACCTGTTTCATAAGCAATAACTGTTATAAGCTACTGAAATCCTTGCATCTAATTGGCTGAGAGCAAATTTGTCCCTAAAAATCACTGACAAGACACATGATGAAACGCCCCCCAGGTTCAACAGCTACACATGGATGTGTAGCTGTTGTAAGTGACCAGTGTCAACCAGCTGGCAAAGTGGGGCACCGTTCATATCTTACAAGTGTAGCTAAGGATTTTGTACATCACCGGGATTGGATCATCTACTACATGTAGAACTGTTCATATATACACTACACAAATTTTCCAGCTCTGCTGAGTTTGTTGTCGGTATTAAAGCAGTTTCAACCAGTTACACATAGCATTGTGTGGCACTGTTCATACCTTCACTATAGTGCAGCAGAGAACATTGTATACGACCAGGGTCAACTAACATATGTCGCAATAAGTAGCACTGCTCATACATTCACTGCATGTCTTGTCCAGCTGTAGAACCGATCAGCAGATCTTAGTGGTCAGGTTCAACTACTACATGTGGCACTGTTCATACATTCACTCTATAATTTGTTCAGCTCAGCCGAGTATGGTCCTCGTCATCAGGATCCACTGCTATATGTGGCACCGTTGTGTACTGTCAACATTTTTAAGACACTAAATGTCTATTCGATTCTTTACCAACAAAGTCTTTCCCCTGCCAAAGTCAGTGCATTCCTACACCTGACGGAATCAGTCTTATCATCTTTTGAAGAAGGGCGTGGATGCCAAACGTCAGTAGAAACAGACCGTATGAAGCACACTAATGTTAAGCTCATCTTCAAATGACTGGATCAGTTCATCGATTTCCTTGTCAAGATCTCGAAGAGCCTCAAGCTAATGAGAGAAATAAAGCACAGAAATTAAAAAAAAGGTAAATTTAAAAAACATTTTTAACAGTAAACTGATACTAACTGTGAACCGAGGTATCACTAGACTAGAATTACGTCTATATGAATCATTCAAATAGTCAAGGATCAACTCGTGGTTTGCCACATAAACACTCTTCTATGTGTAGAGTCTGTGCCAAATGGTACAATAACACAATATGGGCATAAGAGAAAAAATGGAAGGTAAAGGGGCAATTCCACGGTAACAGAATTACAAATTAGAGATTTTTTGCTCACATTTCTGGAGTTTGTGCACTAATTTTGTACTTTGGTCCCCTTCCTACCAATTAATAATCTGCAGATGTACACATTTTTTCACCTGAACTATTTCATACCCCAAATTTTCACTTAAATTAATTACATTCTGGTATATATGACAAAAAATGGTGGTAACGGAATTACCAAAAAATGGTGGTATTTTAAAATCTCTCATTTCCATTTAATATCCTCTGAAACGTACAAGCCAATTATTCCAGATTCCTGTTTGATTCAGCTTACTGTAATATTCATCTTAATTGGGATAGGATGAGAATGAAAAATAACATGAGATGTGTAGTATTTGCTCTTTTTCTGAGATAAGTCATCGGTAACGGAATTACATCTTTTGAAATTTACTAAGAAAAGTAAAGGTTCTTCAATCTCCTGTAAACTCTAATGTTGATAAATTTTTATTAGCAGTCTCAAGTGAAAAAAACGATATTAAAATAAGTACCATAAGGCCATTATGAAAAGGTATCTGTGAATTCACTGGAAACGGTAAGATTACAAAGTTTTAGTTGAGGTAAGTAGCAACTGCTTGGTATATTTTGTGTTTAATTTTGTCAGTTGAGATGCAGGCATTTAATCATCAGCATAAATAAACAATCATGATTATTAAAACAATATTCCATAAAATTACAAATTGGCAAAATAGCTATGGTAACGGAATTACGTCATATTTCATCTCAATACTGGCTCAATCATTCATTGGCTATTCTTCGCACATGATATTTATGAAGGTGTTCCTCTACTCATTAAAATCCTTAAAAAGATAGACTTGCAGGTTAGTCACCTAATCTCTCTAAACCATCAAAAGGAGAACTTTAAAATGCACTGTGAAGGATTGACATGCAAGAGCAAAACAGCAAACGGGTGTGATTGAGTGAAAGTATGGTAAATTGCATTTTATATTTTACATGTATGTGAAAATCACATGGAAAACATATTTATCTGTAAAGCTAAAGTCAGCTCTTGTTTTAATGTTTATTATTTATTAATGAAGGCCAGTATATAAATAAAAGAAAATTCAAACAAGGGTTTGCAATTTTTTTACTGGAATGACAGAATGAGCAGTAAATGAATGGTACATGTAGGTTCACACCGACATATACCAAGACCAAAAAACAAACAAATCCAAACAGTGTTTCATAATAAATTGGGCTCTTTTTCATAAAATCAATGTTGTCTAAAAGTGAAATATTCTTCATTTCTATTTACCATATGTTAAGTGATGTAAACATACACATTTATCATTCATACTAGATTGTTTGCGTCTTTTTGCAATCAATGACACGTCATACATGTAGCTACTTCACATACGACATATGCACAAAACATGTGTTCCAACTTCTCAATCACATTTTAACCTTTTTTGCATGATGGTAATTCCGTTACCATGTAATTCCGTTACCACAAATTTGGCCAAACAGAAAAAGATATTCAATTAATAAAGTGTTATCAGAAGTTTAAAGGTACAAGTTGAAATGAGAGAATTTTCAGTTTCCCCAAAAAATATTCACTCTTAAAGGTAGGAGGAAAACTTTCCCCCATTTATGGTAACAGAATTACAACCATATTGTAGTAGATTTTAAACATGCTTCCTGAAAATACTGGTTTGATATGTCTCATACCTTAAAGTTAATGCATGAGACACAAATTGAACAATGCAATTATTTCATCATAATCATTGCCCAAAATATTTAGTAAACAGCAAACAAATCATGTACATACATGTACAACTACAAACATGCATTGTGCAAATTCTGGATGAGATGGGGGGAAAAGCTTTTTCAGTTTCTTTTAATTTAAGAATTTGTCTATTAGGAACAATTAAAGTAGAACTTTAATGATTTTAAATATTGGCTTAATACTTATTATTGCATAGATGGCATAAATTAAACAAGGTTATCCAAATTCAACGCTTGGAAACATTTGAAGTAATGATTATTATCAATTATAAAACGGTAAAATACAGCCCCCGATATAGCAGCTGAAGAGCTCCTCGAACGCTGCTGAGATATGTGACGACACACCATGGACCAGTCCTGTCTAAGCAGACGATGTCCCATAACATCTTACACATTTTTCAGAGCCTATTTTGTCATCTCCTCTTCACTTATTTCTCTTCCTTCACTAGCGTCAGTCTTAATGTTAGTCTGTTGCCTCACTCTTAACTTCGTGTATGGTATTATTTTGATGAAAAATGCAGCGTTAAAAAAATTAAGGAATCAGTCACTTGTAAACAAAATAAGACGCCATTGTATTTTCAGCTGCTTGCACCGGGGCATGTTCGGCGTTTCAAGAGGGAACGAATACCATCCTGCTATTATTCGGAGGGTTTTTCAATTTGAAAGTGGGGTTTATTTCATTGATCATTGACCCTTCTCCTGTGTATTTACAATCAAACGGTTTTAGCTATCAGAATCAGTTTCACTTTCCCTTTATAATGGTGTGAAATAAGGTCATGTTTAAATACACCAAACTCTTTATAATTTGATAAATAATTGCATTGCAATTATGTTCACACATTATAGGACGTCGTCTGCTTAAGCAGGATCGATCCCGAGTGTGACGACATCAAAATATCGCTATATTTCTGGCGAATCCTCGGATATTCCAGATGCTGAGAAGAGCTTTTATTTGTGTTGTTTTTATAATCATCAGATACGCAGTTGACATAAAACTTATACGATTGCCATCTGTAAGCTTCCCAGTTTCTAGTGATACATTAATTGCCATATTTGTGATTTTCTTTGAATAGCTACTTTAAAGATATCTTTATTATATATCTAAAATTAGCTGATTTTGCCCTTCTCATGTGGAATTGCCTAAAGTGGGCTCTGAGTTGATAACTGTGTGCATGCATGCATGCATGTACGTGTACATGTACGTGTGTGTCAACTAGGTTACTTGCTAGTCGCTTTTTCCTGTATTCAGAGTGTATTAAAAATGGAAATATCCATCTTCAAAAATAATATCTCAAGTTGGTATTTTGCAATTATTCAGCAATAAGAGTTGGTATTAGTCATTCAAATGAAACAAGAGACAGAAAACTTGATAGAACCCCTTATATTCTGTACAAAATGAACCCCACAAGCTTGAAATAAAGAAAACCTGAAAACTGGCATTACTGCATACTGTCATGGATATCTTAAAACAAAACACCTTTTGGTGATTAGTCCCTTCTAAGGTCATACAAATGAATATTCCAAACGTGGCTTGTTAACAAAACCCTACCTTAATGCACAAGTTGCTCATCCTGAATGCTCCTATCGTTGCCTCCTCGTGGTTATCTTGAATGTCAATGTTGATGATGTGAACTGGGATCTGAGTTTCTTCCTCCTTGGTCTCAAAATCTATGAAGGTTAAAGGTCAAGTAGTGATTGCGGCAACAAAGAGGATGAATAAGAGGGAGAAAACCGGATTCACTGTGTCAAAGATACTTTCATACATTACAACCCAATGATAGGAAAATACTGTGGAACTTCATTATAAGAACACTGATATAACAAACTCTCTTTTATGTAACAAGGTAATTTTGCCATTCCCACTTCTTTGTATTCTATTGATTTTTAACCCTGATATAACAAGGTTTCAATATAAAGAGGTAATTTCCTTGCTCCCAAGGAGTTTGTTATAACGAGGTTTCACTGTATATATATATTTTTTTGCTGTTGTTATATATATGTGACACTCCACCACAAAACGACCAATAAGTCGGAACTTTGGGTTTTTAAATTTCAGCACAGTTTGAAAGCTCATAATCTTACAAGCTTTAAAATGATATATAACTTGTCTTGCATAGACTATTTTAAAGCAAACCCTTATTGATTACAATGAGAATGTTAGAGTGTCAGACAGGCTAATGACCAAAACAATAGAGAAAATGGGCTTTAAAGAAGAGTGACCATTTAAGAGCCTAATCTGTGTCCTATTGTTTGTCGCACAAAAGGTTGAGTCAAAACTCCAAAGCCTACACTGTGAAGTACTCATTGCATTGAGTTGAAGCTTTCCATACCTTTAGAATAGTTCTTTCTTTCTTTCTGCAGATTTTGAATATCAGACAGTGCATAGTTTTTTGTTTTTTTTCCACTGGATCGGGTATTAGCGAGACACACAACAATGTGGTTTAGTCCGTCATAATAGGGACCGGTATATTATGGAGACACCATGGACAAAGAGGGAGACAAACAAGTGTCTCCCAAACGAAGATCTTGTGACATATGATGCATAACGTGAACAACAGCCTCGCTAGACATTTACGGATAAATTAATTGTGCTGCAAACAGCAGACTCTTACTGAGGGCTCTGGTGGGCCAATCAAATGGTTCACTGCTTCTCAAAATAAGTGACCGACTACAAGTCATATGATACGAAAGGAACAAACTATTACCAACCCCAAATAAATTAGAAAACAAAAAATCATGTCGCATCAAGAAGAAATCTGTGTTTTCAGCATTCAAAGGGGCATTAAACTGGTAAAACTTGAACAGCGCCATCTTACAGTGACTGCTAAACAGCTTGTTTGGATAATAGGCACATGTTATATTTCAAACTGATATATTTGACTTTGCAATTGTGGAAAATTGCCTACAGTTAGTAGGTACATTCTAAGCTTCTACACACTAAAATGGGGCATGATGGGAAAATGAAGGGCACAGACACTTTTCAAATCCTGTTAAAAGATGGTGCAATTAGAAGCTTCAGTTTACTGTCACTTTAAAAGCTTGAAGACCAATATCCAAAACGCTTCTTACAACATGGCCAGGGTGGGAGTTCCAGTGGTGGACAGCAAATGGAATGAATACACATATATTTTCAAAATAATGGTACTTTGAACCTTGTTATATACATGTAGAGAACACTGTTAATGACAAACTTTCAATATACATGTAATAACGTAATTTTGCTGATCCCTCTCCAAATATTGTGTTGTTTTTTGCCCCGATACGTGTATTTTGTATTACAATTTTTCAATATAAACAAGGAAATTTCCTTGGTCCCAAGAAGATGGTTATAACAAATTCTAATAAATTTGAGTCAAACAAGGCAGCGATTTCCCGAATACAATCCATCAGTACATTGCACCCAACTCACTTGGCATGAATCAAAATACCTGGAGGAATAGATCAACAAAAAATTGAAAGCTTATATTATATGCTCAGGTGACAATTAATTGTTATGCAGTCAATTTATAACACTACAGCACCACTTGAATTCCTACATGTAACTCCAATGCTACACCAACACCACACCTAACCCGTACACTATACCCACACCTAAAACTCATTCTCAAATTTGCAACAAAACTCCTAACCCTATTTCTTTTGCAAAAGTTATTTTAAAAAACACAGCCCTTTAAAGAAATGTTGCCAGAGCAAATGTCAGGTCACCCAACTGAAGTCCAACATGTGTATACTTACCCTCTAAAACTTGGTCATAGACTCTCTCTTCTGCGGTGAGAACGACATCAAACTTCTCTTTGGTGCTTTGAAACCTCTCAGGCTTGGACTTTATCCTCCTGTTCCTATCCAACATGTGCAGAATACCATTTTGTGTGTATCTGATTTAATCTGAATTAAGGGCAGGCAACGTGCATGTACATCTTTAGAGAGATGACGACGGTAAGGGCTGGTCACATTTGCCCGATGACGATAACAATAAGGAAGCTTAGCGAAACGTTGCGGCACGTAAAAACGCCATAAATATGTATACAAAATTATAGCGAAAGATGTGGAACCAACAACAAGCGACATGGACACGAACCTCTACAAAGCACTGTGCCCCTGTCAGTTGTCATGCCTGTTCTTCGGCTATCTCATCCGCCGAAGCCCCCGGCAAGCCAGACAAGACAATAGCACTTGTAAGTCAGCCATAATAACAAGGTAAATCTCTCTGTCTTTGTATATTACTGTCATCATTTCATTGTACTGTAGGTGTGTTTTCTTGTCTGCCTACTTCTAGTAATAACCAAAGTGAAACGTTGGTAGCTAACTCGTTGGCCATCAACATCATTCATATATCTGTACCAATATTTTGTTTTACTTTACTGTCATAGAACCGATTCATTTAAGGATACAAATCGCGGTCCTTGCGTTTGAGGTCTTGATACATCTCCTCATAGGTAGTCTTGAAGTCATAGATGTTGGGCTTGTCTGCTGCTGGACCAGGCAGCTTCACAGTAGCACCTGTTCCATATGATTTCACATTGAAGCCTTTTTTACTGCAAGATGAACAGGGAATTTATAATAATAAATAAGTTTGGTCACATTCTACATGTAGCAATAGGTGTTACAGAAGGACAAATGTCAATTTGGTGTCACAGGCTCTTTTTTTTTTGGGGGGGGGGGGGGGCAAAAGCTTCCCCCCCCCCACCTGAACCACTCCCTCCTTATTAGGGATAGGTACCCTATTTGTATTAATTTAGATCCAATTTGCCTACGGATGATTCTTACCTAGTTTGGTTAGAACCAAGCCATTGAACTCAATTGACCATAATTGACCACTGACCTTTGACCTTGACTTTTGACCTGAAATTTGTGCCACATTATTTGCAATACTCTACAATTCTTGTGTGCAAGTTTCATGGAAATCGAACATATACTTTTGAAATGAGAGCATATTTTCCAAAATTGTTGATGCCGTCACTGCCGCCGTCAGAAAAGCGGTTTCATAGAAATCAAACATATAACTTTTGAAATGAGAGCATTTCCGAAATTGTTGACGCCGTCGCCGTCAGTCGTCACCGCCACCATCAGAAAAGTGGCACCTATGTCTCGCTTTTTGCTCACACAGGCGAGACAAAAATCATATTTTCTGACAAAGAAGTCATATTCGATATTTTGTAATGAATGGAGGCTCTACTTTCATTGCCATCCCATTTGGAAAAATGAACTCTAGTCTAGCCAGGGGGTCGTTTCATCAAATCAACTCCATGACAGTCATAACACTTGTCGGCGATCTACGGAAATGTCATGGACTTGAAAAACTGTTTCACGAAGACATGATAAACGACAACTCAATGATATCGATACTCATCGGCTTAAAAAAACATAGTCTATATCACAGTCCATTGGATTTATCGTCAATTACCCAAACAGACCTGGAGGCTAAGTTTTCCCCAGACTGTTCTAAACTCTCCAAAATGGCAGCGAACATTAACATTAGAATATAACTGTACTTATGTTCAAAGGTGCAATATATTCTTAATCATTGACCTGTATCACTTTAGAAATAAAATATCAGAAAAGGGTTTAAATCAAGACATTCTAGCTCACGGTATCATCTGCTAACACTTTACATGGGGGCTGCCATTTTCTTGATGACATGGAGTTGTACATGAACCATTGGAAACCGTTCCGGTCAGGAAGATATTTTTAATCCTCGAGCTAAATTGCTTCTCTTCATTATAAAAAATCCCTATATATGATGGAAAATACATAACAGGCATATACATATATTCTAAAATTTGAAATTTATAGATTTCTTTTTAAATTCTCTGGTTTTGCTATTTAGAAATCGTTTTCTTGGGCTTGCCTGGCAGAGCAGAACATAATTTATACAACGCGCATTCTGACTTTTGAAGTCCATTATCTCAAAGCAGGTGAATGCATAGTTTGCCACTATTGATGCTCTGGAAAGGCATCTGGCATAAATTTGAATTAATTCGCCCCGTTGCGTACGTCATAGTATCAAGAAAATAGATTTATATTTAGTAAAATCGTAATTTTCAAAGAAATATAAAACACATTTTCGTTTTTAGAATATATGTATCTACATGTATTAAATATTTTAAATCTCAAATGGGATTTTGTATCAGGAAGAAAGACAATTTTGCATTCGGATTAAAAATATCTTTATGTAGACATCAAGAAAATGGCAGCCCCGGGTATGGCTAGCAGACGATAAATCTTGCTGAGAAAATCTTGATTTATACCCATCTCGTACATTTTAATGCAAAACTACATGCATAGGACAACAAGAAGGAATAGATTCATCTTTGAATATAAGCACATTTATATTATGAAGTTAATTCCCCTTTAATACTGATGATACAAACATCCCGTTTACATGAAAAGATGTGTTACTTATTGCATCTTAGAATTTATAAAATTGAGAAAACTCGAGGATGCTTTTGCAATGTACGAATCTAGATTTGTAAATAAGAGGACACCGTAATTGACTAATTATGGAAAAAAGTCCCAAATCGTCTACACTTCAGAGAAAATGATTAAATTAAGATATTTTATGACCCGATTCTTAATGTACATATATAAAGAAAAATACATTTAATATTAAAGCATTGCGTGAAAAGGGAAAAATATAGGGAAAATACATACATGTACATGATAAATTTTCGTCGTTTACATTGGTCTGTATATATATATATATACAGACTGTTTTGTTTTTGACGTTTTTCTAGACCGATGGCAATGTGGGTATTTTTAATATTAATCTCATTTACTCGTTGGGGGATCAAGAAATCATAAGAACATATTGTCCATCTGTAGAATATTATAATTAATAGAAACATTAGTAAAAATATTTGATAAAAGAATGATAAAGCCTTTAAAGGAATTTGTTCGGAGATAAGGAAATAAATTTTCTCTGAACTTACATTTTTCATTTTTTCGCAGCCCATAGACTAAAATTGAAAGCTGGCTTGTGATGGCATTCTAAAAATATATGACAGGTTTGGAGTAAGGTGTCTCATTTGCAGCACACCTAGAGCGAGCTAATGAATATGCATATAACATGACATCATGCGACAGTGTCGTAAATATTTATGTTCGGCCATCGTTCTTATGGACGGGCCCACTCCCTTGGTTTTGTTGCATGCAGCAAACAGGATTCGATTGTCCTAATTATAGTGCAAGGTAAAGAAAGCCATAATATGGAAAATAATGAAATATCATAATTAACTTCATGTGGAGCACATCTGAAAGGAAATAGAGCACACCTACATGTACATGTACATTGCGGGTGAAGTAAATAACTCTTAAAGTACGAAACATTAAAATAAGTATTATAATAATCAACTTGATGTGGAGCACATCTAGAGGGAGTGGAGCACACCTGCAGTGCGGGTGAAGAAAAGACTTCTTATTTTCAACGATTCAAATATGAAACATTGTTAAAATAACCATCAAAATCAACTTCATGTGGAGCGCATCTAGAGGGAGTTGTCCAGGGTGGGCTGCATTTTCGGACAACTGGACCTACTTTTTTTCTTCTAACAAATTTCATTAGTGTTAGGGTTAGCGTTAGGGTATCATATCAATATCATATCAACATACTTGATGCAGAAAATGTCTTTTGTAGCCATGCTCTGAAACTCTGTTCATGATGAAATTTGTTAGAAGAAAAAAAGTAGGTTGAGTTGTCCGAAAGCGCAGCCCACCCTGGTCGAGTTGTCTTGGGTCGAGCTGTCCGGTGGTCGGGTTGTCCCGGATTCGGCTAGCACAGGCCTAGCACAGGCCTAGCACATACGGCTTTGTGAAACAGTTAGTGGACAAGGTGAGCGACAGCGTCGAGATGTCGCTGATCTTGTCGTTACGATGGTTTGATGAAACGGTCCCAGATTTGCATTTCTAAACAAATTTTGTTTTTTGTAAAAAACGATGACCCCGGTCATGCCGTTTGGGACCGGACGTGAAGGTTTCGTAAAAAAATCATATTTTCTCATTTCTGACATTAGTGACAAGTGACATAGTTATAGAAATTAGAAGGCATATTTGATATTTTTTAGTGAATTTTCGAACTATTTGCTATTTTGGTGCCTGTCTTAGACAAGTGAAACAGTGAAATCGCGACACAGTCCCACATAGTCTTGGTCCCAGGCCATTGGTAGTCTACTTTCAAAGGAGCATGCATGATAGTGACTGTCTTTCATTGGATAAAAGCACACAAGCACGTGACACGTCAATCAACTAGCTGATTTGCTTTACATAATTCAAGTGGTAACCATTGTCCAGATGACATGGATTTCTTAACTGCGATTATGTTTTAGTACGTACGTGAAGGATGTGGCATTTGGAAGTGATGATCTTCTTGTGTTTTGAAGGATGAAAATTAGAGCTCACCGCCTATTCGTTACCAGTATGACCATCTAGTCCCACATGTTGTTTTTCTTGTTGTCACGTCTAACTTCCAGCCCAGCATGAACCTCCGTCTGCGAACTGCACTAACCTGCTTTCTGTGACATTGCAAATTATGACGAATGTAGTGGATCTGAATCATCATTGTTTACTGGCTTACCCGAGCTAAACCTACTTCAGACTTGTAGAAGAAATTAATCTCAGAGATTAGGCAGAACACTAATCACAATCTACAGTCTATTATCTATCTGCTACATTTTCGTCTACATAGCAATTCCTCCCTCACCAAGTGCACCATGCCTACTGATAAAAAATCGAAATTGATGGATGTGCCCCAGGCTCAAATCATCGAGGAGGTCAGAGGTTTCTTCAAGGGTGATGACTTCAGAGCCCTCTTCAAAGCTTCTCTTGGGGAGGCTTTGAGGAAAGAGATGGATGGGCTTCGTAAACAACTCGAGATGGCTGAAGGAAAACTTGTTGAATTGGAGACAGAAGTCAGGGAGAAGGATACAGTCATTAAGCACCTACAGAAGCAGCAGGAGTGCAATTCAGAGGAGATTCTTAAGCTGAGGAGGGGCATGAATGATGCTGAGCAATACTCGAGACGTACCTGTGTGCGTTTATATGGAATCCCTGAAAACGCCAACGAGGATACTGATCAAGTGATGATCGACCTTGCTGCAGGGAAACTTGGCATTCAGATTCCTCGTAAGGAGGTTGACCGGTCACACCGCGTGGGACCACCTCGACGTCCTCACGAGAGTACAGGTGTAGTCCCTCCCAGGCCAATCATGGTAAAATTCGCCACCTATCGCACCAGGGAGCAAATTCTGAAGAGCCGGCGAAGACTGAAGGGAACGAAGATTGGAATTGAGGAGGACTTAACATCCGATAACCGAGCTCTTCTGAAGGAAGCAAAGCAGAAAGTTGGCCATATTGGAAAACTGAATGCAGCCTGGTCTGTCGACGGAAAAATCTTTGTGTCGGTGAAAACTGAAAACGGTAAAACAACAAAAAAGAGAATCTGGTCTGTGAAAGAACTAAACAAACTTTGATTGTAAAGACTCCTGATAGTATTCCAGATTTGCATCTGAATGAAATTTGAGATCTAAACATGAATGCCTCAGTACTTTTTAAAATGGGAATCCCATGTTCATGCTTGCTGACAGTCTGTAGTACCTCAGCCGACAGACTACTCTTGTTCAAATTGATTGCTGAAAAACAAAGAAAAGTTATATATTTGCAGGGGAACTATATATTTTTAAAATTTGTTTACCTAACCTACTTGTCGTAGCAAGCTCTGGCCCCGCAAGTACATACAGTTTGTTCTGAATTTAATGTTATTCATTGGATGCTAGACTGTAAATTTGATCTGTTGGCTGGTAATGGCAGATGTCAGCAGCTGTTTGGTTATACTGTACTGTAGATTTAATCTGTAGAACATTACACTTTCTCTGTCACATCCTTCAATTTTTTTGGTTTTTGTTTTTGTTTTGACTCTTGCCTTTTTTTATATTTCTGTATACCCCCCCCCCCCCACTATGAGTGTCCATCTGCACATTGGTGCTCTGTATATATCTATGTTTATATTATGTATAAATGTGACAGCTGACTTTTTGTTGATGTTTCATATACTGCAGGTTTACTCAGTAAAGCACCCCACCATGTACATATGGCTCAGACTGAAGTAGATGTTTGTAATTTTTTAGAATCCAACACAAATTCTTTAGATTTTGATGATAATGAAAACAATATGTATGCCTCAATAAGCTGTAATTATATCACTGAAAATACTTTCTTTGATAACATACATTTCTCTGAGCTCACCCTTTTACATTTTAACATTCGCAGTATGTCTAAAAATTTTGATAAACTACTATCATTTATGGCGAATATACATTCAGACTATACATGTACTGCAATGGGTATCTCAGAAACTTGGTTTTGTAATGAGAGTGATGCCAGCTTGTATCCTATCCCAGGGTATAAATTAGTCTCAAATAGCAGACATGATAAACGAGGAGGAGGTGTTGCCATGTATGTCCCATCTCAGTTTGATTATCAAGTTCTTCATGGACTTAACACTATGAGTACTTTGTTAGAAACGTTGTTTGTTGAAATATTATTACCAGGAAGAAGAAATATTGTTTTAGGAGTTATTTACAGACCACCCCAAGGCAATTTGAATCTAGTTATGAATGAATTGCAAGATATCTTGCTGAATCCTTTACTTACACTGTAATAATAAAGATCTATTCTTGATGGGTGATTATAATATAGATTTATTACAATGTGATGTGAATAATCAATGTAATGACTTTCTGAACGTGATGGAGGCCTTCTCACTGATGCCCTTGATAACTAAACCCACTAGGATAACTGAAAATTCCTCGACTCTTATTGATAATATTTTTAGTAACTTACAACCTTTCCCTGCTGCTGGTATAATTGTATCTGATTTGTCAGACCATTTCCCTGTCTATGCAAAAGTGCCTCTCAAGAAACATTACATTATTAATCCAGAATGTAATAAGCTTGTTCGGAAAAGCAGCCTTGAAAATATTGCTAAACTTAGAGAAGCCTTAATTGAAATTGATTGGAGTCAAGTTTTATCTGATGAGAATGTTGAAAGTGCTTTTGATAATTTCTGGGATAAGTTTTTGTTGTTGTACAATGAATGTATACCATTGTGTCAAAGTAGAGGTAAAAATCATAAGAAAATTCCTAAAATGCCTTGGATCACTAACTCACTATTAAGGTCAATTAATAAAAAAAATAAATTATATTATAAATATAAAATATCAGGATCGCAATCTATGTACAGGAAGTATGCTGAGTATAGAAATAATTTGACTTCTATTCTGCGCACAGCAAAGAAGAAATATTATTCTGACCAGTTTCACTCGACTGTGAATAATATTAGAGACACATGGAAAGTTATTAGAAATGTTTTCAAACCCACTCAGAAAAAATCAGATATACATGACATTAGAATCAATGATGAACTGATTGAAAATAAAAGTGTCATTGTTGAGAAATTTAATGATTATTTTTGTAATATTGGTCCCAACCTATCAAGGGCAGTGCCTCACTGCGAGAAAATGTTTACTGATTATTTACGGGAACCAAACCCGAGTAGTTTATTTTTATTCCCAACAAATGAAGAAGAACTTTTTAATGTTGTAAATTCCCTTTAAAAAAGGAAAAGTCCAGGATATGATGGTATTTCAAACGATTTGATAAAGAATGTTATACTAGGGATTGTACAACCTCTTGTGCATATTTTTAATTTATCAATGATTAATGGTATTGTCCCCGTGAATATGAAAATAGCAAAGGTGATACCAATATTTAAGAAGGGTGACCCCCAATTATTGACTAATTATCGCCCAATTTCTCTTTTGTCAACATTTTCCAAAATTCTTGAAAAACTTATATATGTCGGGACGGTGAAATTTTTTAATGCGAGTCAGATTTTTTCTAAATTCCAATTTGGTTTTCGTGAAAAGCACACAACAACTCATGCTATATTACACTTTATTGATAAAATTTCCACCGCATTGGATAACCGCATGCACACAATTGGTATTTTTCTGGATTACTCCAAGGCTTTCGACACTGTTGATCATAACATATTATTACAGAAGTTATTTCATTACGGAGTCAGAGGAAAAGCCTTGGACTGGTTCACAAGCTACTTACATGTAGCTAACAGGAGGCAGTTTGTCTCGCTGAATGATACAAAGTCAGGATTACAAAATGTCACGTGTGGAGTTCCACAAGGATCACTTCTTGGTCCACTTTTATTTCTTATTTATATTAATGATTTTCAATATTGCTTTGATGTATTTTCATTTATTTTATTTGCAGATGACTCAAATATTTTTTTATCACACAAGAATCCTCGGGTCCTATTACAAACAGTTAATATTGAGCTAAGTAATATTATAACTTGGATTCATGCAAACAAACTATCATTAAATTTTCAGAAGACCAATTATATGCTTTTTAGTAATTCTGCTAAAATGTTACCTGGAAATGTTTTGTTTGGGGGAGTTTCAATAAATAGAGTAAATTCTACAAAATTTCTTGGTCTTTATATTGATGACAAACTGAATTGGAAAATTCATGTGGATAACCTTTCTAAGCTCTTATCACGAAATACTGGTGTTATATGCAAACTGAAAGCAGTTATTCCAAAACAAATATTGTTTATCCTGTATTCGTCTTTAATTCTTCCATATATTAATTATGGTATGTTGGCTTGGGGTAATTCTTCAAAATCGCAAAATGAAAAACTATTTTTGATCCAAAAGAGAGTTATAAGAATAATTTGTAACGCACACTTTCGTGCTCACACTGATGCTCTCTTTCATCAACATAAAATTCTAAAAGTGGAAGATATCTATTTTATGCAGTTAGGGTCTCTAATGTATGATTTTAATGCAGGTGACCTCCCACTAGCACTAGCCAAACGTTTTAAGAAAAATAGTGAAATTCATAGATATGCCACGAGACAGGCTTCAGGATTGCACCTACCCCGTGCAAGGACACAATTTACTCTTAATACGCTCGTATATACTGGACCCAGGTATTGGAACTCGCTTGATCCAAGCATTAAACATGCTTTGAGTAAATCAGCTTTTAAACGAAGTCTTAAGTTACATCTTTTGACGAATTATTGTGTTGATTCGTGATGTCTTTAAATTATGCTGATTGTTGATGTTAGTAACTGGTAGTAAGTCCTGTATGATACATTACAAATGCTTATACCTTCATTTTAAGAAAATGTATTAATGTATTTTATTCTTGAAAGCCAGCTGTCTTGTAATTTTTTTTTTTTTTTTCCTGTCTTGTGTCTGTGTATGTCTTTTCGTCTAATGTAACCCTTTGTTATATCTTTATCTTCCCTTCCCTCCCTTTCATTCCTATCCTCGTCTTGTGAAGAAGAAAACAAAAAAATCTCCCTTGCCCCCATTGTATATAGCCACCCTTGTTTATCCTTTTTTTTTCGTATTGTGTATTTCTTGCTACCATTTTCTGTTTTCTTCAATATATATATATATTTTTTCTTTCCAAAATATATATATATATATTACTTTTTATTCATGAGGGACCTTGTCTTACAAGCTATGCTTCATTAAGGTCTCCTCGTTTGCCTTTCTCAAAATATTGTTATCTTTGTTATCATTACACAGGTACATGTACTTTGTCATATATTTATGTTTTTTTTAGTATACTTGTAAAGCCTAGTGTTACTGTTGTTATTTATATCATTGTTTGAAAGAAAGTGTTAATGTTATTTTTCTTGTTACTTATTGTTGGAAGAAAGACAAATGAATAAAATAAACTCTAAACTCTAAACTCTGTCTGTGTCTGTGACCCAGGGCCTAGTATTACTAGTAAGTAGTATTGTAGTAAAGCACTAAACTTAAGGCTAAATAAATGACATGAATGAGAATGTGTGGGACCATACACAGGCATGTGCTGTGACACATATTCAGTCCATAACTCCATATTCTAGTTCGTTTATAAAAGCATAAAAGTAAAGAGTCAATCTTACCTTAGTATAGCATGGGCCTCCATACTTCTGTTTTGATTACTTGAACACACAACTGCAATTTTTAGAGGCATTTTCTTTGAAGAGAGTGACCGGTTATAGGCGCCACGTTTGTATGGAAAGGACTATTTGAAACATAGGGGACACTAAAGCCGCTAAAGGCCAACGAAGTCTTACAAAAAGTGAAACGAATTTCATTTTGATTAAGTAAAAAAAATTGAATATTGGTTAACCCAAAAATAAATTTGTATCACATTAATAGCTTTCAACAAGGTTAGATGGCCAAGAAACACCTCTTTGATCAGAAAAAGGGACTGAATTTTCACGTCTCTTTACCCTGCACGACAAAATATATCAGTCCAAAATACCCACAATTCAATTCCAGCTAGCTAGGGATATATATGCACTTCCGATTGTTAATGGAGATTCTGCTTGAAGTCGAAACTCGTGATAGGTAAATCGAAAAATAAATCATTTTTAAAAGTATTTTTATGTGTGTTTGACAATGAGACTAATTCTATATGAATTATTGTGTATTGATAATGGTAAAATTTTTCTTCAGCATGAATGTTTAGTTCATGTTATGGCTTGTGTTGTGATGCTGTTTGGCTTCGACTTCGGACTTGATTAGCATGCATTGCGTTGCATGGTCATGATGGTGTACACAGTCGTCTACGATATTTTGTCCAGCATATGCCGCTGCGTGAAAGAGCGCGCTCGAGCGGCTTGCAGTGCTCCAGGGAGCCTAGCGTCCTGAGTGAAACCACCACTAATCCGTGGGTGTCACAATTTACATGGGCAAATGACCATGTATAGTTGTAATGTACATTATCGTCATGATGGTAGACATAGGTACATATTTTTTAAATTAAAGTATCATAATTGCGATGCCATAGTCATAGACCTTCCGCAGATCAGCTCTTCCTCAGAAATGTATAACAACAAGTTAGATTATTACTTTTAGACTTAGAGTCGATCAAATGTCACTCACTGTTTTGTTCACTCAATTGTAATCCTCCCTCTCGTCTCTCGCGAGCAAGAATTCGAACCTATGTAAAAACATACTGACGCGCATGCGTATTCATTGCAAACTATACACCGGCCTACGAAAAGTTTTTAGTGCAGGAGTGGGGAAATATAGGCCTTTTTGAGATGCCAATAAATTGAATAATTGAATTTGAATTTGAATTTGATTTGGTTTATTGCAAATAAAAGAACATGCAGCTAGACAGCTGAAATTGCTCAATTTACAAAGTCATAGGCCTAGGGCCTATGTACAAAACAAACGATCAGAGTAAAATTAACTAGAGCATATAACCATAAATCATGCATAATAATACTAAATAAAATCGCATTAAAATCTTAAAATACTAAAACTTAAAATACTAAAAATACTAAAACTTCTGTGGCATCAAAGGTAAGAGGAAAGGGAGAGAGGGAGGAGTAGAAAAGAAGAAAAGGAACGAAAAATTGAGGAGAGGGTTAAAGAAAAATAGAGAAAGCAAAAAGAGGCATGCATACGTGGAAAGAGAAAAAAAGAGATAGATAAAGAAATAATTAGACATACAGGGAAAGAGAGAGGAGAGAGAGAGAGCTAGAAAGAGAAATAAAAGATTCCAAGGAGATAAAAGAAAGAAAATTTGATCAGAGAATATAAGAAAAGAGAGATGGAGAGAGAAAGAAGAAGACAGAGTAGAAAAAAGATAGAAGGATGAAGACCATCAATATTTACATGTATGCGATACAGTCTTAGGTATGTATATTTATATAAAATTGCAACATCTGAATATACATGAATAATAAATCAGGAGGTGGGATACACCAATACATTGTGTGAAATTGCACGCATAATTATAAACAAGAAGCATGTTTCCAATGATAGCGAAGAGGGGAAATTATTGTTAAACCAATAAGACAATATGAAGATTAGAATACTAGACAGTATAGTCACCGGTCACGTTCACTGTTACTATATACAATGCGTCAAGGTACATGTGAAATTATGGCAAATTATGCATCGTGTGAAGAAAGAGGAAATAACAGAGATAGTAGTAGAGGAAAGAGGCAGAAAAAACAGAAAAAGAGAGAAAAGGATGAGAACCAAAGGGGAAAGAGAAGAAAAAAAGAGTAACACGATGTAGCACGGATTGTAACATCCTAAAAGTACATGGATAATTAAAAAGATATTGCACAAGATAAAGTGGTGCAAGTATATTACACTGAAGTAATTGCAGGCATCATATCACAACAGATCTATTAGAATTGTCATAAACGATCAAAGCTATAAGAGGATAGGAGGATATGCGCAATATATCAACAGCACATTAAAGAGTATCAGCAAGTAAGTAAGGTACACAATCACCAATAGGCAATAAACCTGCATGTATAATGATATAATAAATCTGTTAGCTGTTTAGAAATATGAGAATACTGATAAGTGTAATATCACCACTGACATTATAGGTAGAAAAATCATGCATTTTGTAAATAGACGAGATAAGTAAAACGTGAATTCAAGAAAAACGGAATGCACTGGCATGATATTGTACAATAAATATTTTGAGATCACTGTATTACAATGAAGAATTCAAAATGACTGACAGGGAAGGGATAATTGATAGTCTATATCTCTGCGTTCTACAAAACGGAGTGTCAAGACTTTGAGAGTTCCGAAGTTGTAATCGCGTACGGGACTGTGACTGTCTAGTGGGAGGCAAAATGTTACGATAACGATCAGACTGGAGCAGACTTTTACCAAAACGAAGGAGAAGCTCATCCCTTCTTTGTTCCAAGGAAGTGAGACCATACAAGGTGAGTTGCTTGCTGTACGAAAGAACATTGGGGAAAGCTACATGTATGCAGCGGAGTGCACGTTTTTGCACCCTCTCAAGTTCATCAACCTGAGCCTTGGTGAGACTTGATCCCCAGACTGGTGATCCAAACTCTATGAATGGACGAATATAGGATTTATAAATGATAAGTAAATCTTCTACATTAGCACCATTTTTTTTCAAGACGCTTAGGATGTACAATCGACACGCAGCGCGAGAGACCATGGTCTGGACTTGACGATCCCATTTCAAATCTGCTTGTATCGCGATTCCAAGAAGAACCAATGAGTCGACCCATTCCAAGCGTTTACCGTTGATGGAAAACGGTACTTTCTGTGGACAATTTTTCAAGAAATTAAAACGTATGACTTTACATTTCTCTGGTTTAGGCTTCATATCATTCACATTACACCATTCACTCAAAGCATCGATGTGGGTTTGCAGGGAACTTTCTTGTGATTTATGAACAACTTCCAAAATACTCAAGTCATTCACATATTTCCTCCTATACTCAGTCGTCAGGGCCGCATCGTTCACCATAACAAGGAAAATGATAGGACCCAATTTAGTCCCTTGGGGGACGCCGCAAGTTAGGTTCAACGATGGTATAATAAAATATACCACCATGACCACGCACATGCCAGTCTCACCTCCAGCTTGGTTCCATTTGTTTCAAAATAAGACAAAAGAGAAGGGGGGGGGGGAAGAATTCAGCCACCAAAGAAGAAGACAAAATCCCATTTTTGGACTCTTTCACTTTAATGCTTTATTTCATATTTATTTCACTTCTTACTCAAATCATGAAAGCCAATATTGCAGAGCTGTCAACCATTCCGTTTTTCACAGAATTATTACCACTTTTTAACCAATATTACGGCACTCCGTTTTTTCTTCATGAAATATGTTTTTTTTAAATTCCAATATGTACTAAAATGTATTGTTGTCTATGACTTCCGGGTTTGAGCTATCGATACACGTAAAGTTACAGTCCCACTGACGAAACCGACCCCAAACTGACCGATGGTACATGTACGGAATATCATTCAAATAACACAAGTTTCGATCGCTCTTCCGTTGTGTGACTGGGTTGTGTCACTTGTGTGACTGCGAAAACATGTTTTATTCGCATGCAGCAGTGCCCATGCAGCGTGCAGGCCATGCAAAACGCATGTAAGCACAGCACCGATCTCTATATGTGGGACAATGTATTAACGCTTGCTGAACTGCGCACGGGCTTTGTCACGATCATGGATTTAACAGAATTATTTCACGAAACTGGAGAGGATTTGATCAAAACGGTCACAGAAGTTTAAAGAGGAGTACAAACAACGATTTCCTTTCATAAAGCCAAGCACGAAAGGCGTTGAATTTGCATTTTGCATTTTGCATGTGTAAGTTATCATTTATATATTTGATTTTCAACAAAAAAAAGAAAAAAAAATGAAATCCAAAATCTAAAGCATTTTCTCAGAACCAGTACGGTGTAGCAGGTCATGCAATATTGCTGAAACTTGTATAATTTTCCTTCTACTTCTATTACATATGTATGTTTTTGAAAATCAACCTTGGAGATGCTGGAAGATTTAAGGTCTGCAGTGGTCTTTGAGTTTGATAAGTTGTTTCTCCATGTTTCTGGTGTCATTTTAAGCTTCTAATGGCCCTCCATAGTGCTATTTTCTTTCAGCTTCAAGGGGCCGTTGCCCCCTTGAGACCCCCATCGGGGCGCTGCCCCTGAACCCCCGGCCATATTTGTCCCTCTTTTTAGATTTCAAATGTTGGCAAGTATGTAGCTTGTGTGTAAAAATCAATATGATCCAATTAGTAATGCGTGAGTGAGCACACATCACAACGGGGAGCGTGCACATGATGCCACATGCGACGTGCGTTCGCATGTTGTTAAAACGTCCCAGCAGCCTGAGCCAGCATCCAACGCCGGAGCTCCCCCGCGTAAGACCCGGCCGAAAACTGCTCCCGAGGTATCAGAAACTAATATTTTAAGGCTAATGTCATTGCATACATGTATATCGCTTGTACATGTACGTCTCACGCACCGACTATCTTGGACTGCAACGTGTGATTGGACACTTTTGAGCTTGAGTCATACGAAAAATCAAGATCTAAAACTGAAAATTTCTTGACAAACAGCTGTTTTTACGGACACGCGTAAGAAACGCCAATTTTCAGATTTGGGAAGCGGGACAACCGATTACATCGCGAAAATGTGATATTTATAGATATTTCTTTCATTGCTACTGCTGTTCCCCTGTGACTTTGGTATTGTGTGTGTAATATGTGATACAGTGTATGCTCTCATGCTATGCATTTTAAAGTGATTTGTGGCATTCATACATGTACGTCGGAGCGGCCGAAAACACTCGCCTTTACTCTAAGAAAATTTCTACTTAAAATAAATATCAAGAAAAATCTTGTATGCCACTAAAAAGGTTGGATCAATCGTGTGTAATGACAGTGGGGTCCGAAATCCACGATTTGACGTTCATTTTGATGAAAAAAGATGGTCTTTTGCTGGCGCTGCCAATATTTTCCCCTCTGACTTATAAGTTGTAGCTAGCCTGGAAAGGCTCTTTGATAGGCATGTCCACAAAAAATGCATAAAAGTTCTCACTGTCACAAATTAAGTATGAAAATTATCTTGAACGTCTAATTTATGATGTTCAACAGGGCAAAGATCTTAGACGTTTATCTAATCTCATGAATTGGTAGTTATTGAACAGAGTGGTCTTGGTTGACTAGGATTTCATTCACTTTCTCCAGAATCCTGTTGGACACTCCTCATTCATATTTATCTGTTCCCCTATCATCCTACTAGCTTGTTTTGCTAATCGCTATTCTTTCTAATTTCTGAATATCTTACTTTCTACCTGCACTAAACCAAACTAAATGATTGAAAAGGGGAACACTCTCAACCATTGCTTAGTAGAAAAGCCCTAGAATCGGTTTTGCTCATGAGCAGACCTTAATTTCCTGAGGAAGAACATTCTAGTTTTACCTTTTGAGAGTGTAACCTTTGCTTGGGGTATCCAGCTAAGTTTGTTATCAAATCGTGGTGCCTAGATTCTTATAATTCTCTACTTTCTCAATAGTACATATGACCATTAATGAGAACTGGTTGTAACTGTGGAGGACATGTCCTAAAATCTAAGATCAATTCCTTTGACTTTGTCTCGTTCAAGAGAAGGTGATTGTTTTTGCACCACTCGGCAAAATGATCAATGCTTTTCTAATATTTACCATCACCATTCCTGCTATTCATCTAACCTAGAACCACTGTATCATCAGCATATTTGTAGATTTTCACATTGTCATCAATCGCTCTACAATCTTTAGTGTACATAAGATACAACAATGCTGACAAAATACATGTGGGGCACCTGTAATAACGATTTCATCGGATAAACACATTCAATGGGTTCTCTAAGTCAAAAACTTTACTAGCCATAGTACAATCTTGGGGTTAAGGTTCATATCATTCAGGTTTTCTACGAGAATGTGTGTCTGCATTGATTGAATGTGGAGGAAAAGTCTGCGAAAAGAGCCTGAATATAACACCCCAGTTTTTTTACTGTATGTTGGGCCATCTCATGTACCAATGTCAGTACAGCATCCATAGAAAGTATTAAATTTGTTTGCTGTGGCAATCGGGTCCTTTCATACAATAGATGGCGTTTGTTTATGTTGTTTCTTTGTACCTGCTAATGTGTGCATACAATTCCACGCTCCCTTCGAATCATTAGACCGAAAATAGTTTTCAAGCCTTTCTCTATATTTCCTTTTGGCGTGTGCAATTTCTTTTGTTACTGCCTTAGATATTTCTTTTCCTTTATCGCAGTCCTGTAGCTGAAACGCAAGACTCCTTTTATGAAAGAAAAGTCTGAAGTTCTTTCTTGACCCATGGTTTTTTCATTTGGGAAATTTTCACTTCTGGACATTGAACGTGTCTATCTTCACAGAAATTAATATACATGTATGAGTTAATTATGTGTGTAGCCTCTTCCAAGTTTTCCGCACTTTCGATCATTAATGTACGTCCCAATCAGATCAAAACATGCTTGCAGAGTTTCAATCGTTTCAGTATCCCAAACTTTCACATTTCTAAATGTAACTTTCCCTGATTTCAGTTTTGATCAATATTTTGACATAATGTGAAAAATGCTGAAAAAAATACTGAGAAAAAATATGTGGAAGACAAGGTCACTGACACGTCTAAAATGTACTATCTATAGACAAGACGACATAGTGTGCCTGTCATGCACGCGCAAATTTATTGGAAGAAATGCATCCAAATTTGGAGGACATGAATGAGGGTTGCCTGTCCAGCAAATTTATCCAGGCTCTCACAGCGCTACTGTAAACCAGTAATATTTAGATAAATAACGATCTCAACTTCCCTAAAATATAAAAAAAATCAGACACTTATCTTTGTGAACATTAACCACCAAGAATTGCCCAAAACAAAACAAGTATTGATGAAAATGCATCAAATTGTACACATACCGACACTTTCTTGATTACTCAGGGAATAATTCTTGGGGGTTGGGGCCTAAAAATGGTTTCCTCAAATCGTTGCAAACCACAGTTGCACAATAATGTCTGAGATATATATATATATATAGGGGGCCCCATCAGAGACCCATCACAGAAAGAAGAAATGTATATACATCTGCCCTGTCACTTTTTATACAGAGGCGATAGCAGAAAGCTTGCACCTCTAAGTTCAAGAAGTGAAAACACCAATATAACAGGCAAAATTTTGAGAAAACACTTCCTTCTACATTTTAGGATGCTGGAAAAGTTGACAGGCTGATTTCATTCCAAATTCTTCAAAAGGATCTTAATCACCTTGATCAAGCAAAATTTACAGGCTGCTTTTGGCTGGCTATCTTGCTCCTTTATAGCACATATGTGGTAGAGATTACACACTCTCAATAGGAGGCAATTCTCTGTGGTATAAAGGTATTGGGTGCAAGGTTATCTATAATAACTAGGTCCGGGTCGAAACGGTTCCCCGCCCGTCACGCTGAAACATGGGTTTGCATTTTTGGATTTCAGGTGTTTCCAAACTAATTTTAACACTTATATTTGCTGCAGTAATAAATAAGGAAGCCTTTTTCCTGATAGTTTTTTCTTTTCGATACTTTCAACAGATTTGATGCTTTATGTACCTTCAGATGAGAATGCAAACGGAGCATCCATCTTAGACTCCCTTTTCAGTGACATCTCACATCTGGATCTGTCTGGTTACAATGGAGGGAGGAGGGGGACAACCAAGGCACCAGGGGCACCAAGGTCACCAAGGGCACCAGGGACAGTTCTTTCATCAGCCTCGATTACCATACTACCAGATTAAGCCCAACTATTACACCAATCACCATCGCAGACAGCATAGTCATCACAGGTAAGATCAGGGCTCTCGCCAATGCTGGCCACCCATGGTGCTAAAAAAATCTAGTTGCAAACCAAATCCTGTATCTTTGACGGAATGTAGCCCAGAGCAGATGTCAGGGCACCCAAATACAGTTGGGATATTTTTGCTATGGATACTGCTTACTAAATATGAATTTTTCAAATTGGAAATGAAAACTTAATGCACGGGAGTAGAAGGCAATTAATCTCTGTGAAGGTCTTTAAAGGTGATCTGTAACTTTGTGGAAGCTTGATAAAATCATGGCCCTAAATGCTATCAGTGTATGTAATATGTTGTAAAAATGAAGCCCTGAAGTATGCATGTTATACGCATCATCATGTGCTTCACAAAAAGTGAAAATATGCAAGTGACCGGAAATGCCAGACCTTTTCTCCCCATAGAATACAGCGTTAGATTAGCGTACCCCAGTACGGTTTCATGAATGGTAGCATTCGGTCATAGATATCTTGAAAATAACATGATATATTGCAAAACCATTATATTCATGGTTATTTATTTACCCTTCTGAACATCATTATACAACACAAACATCAAAATTCAACAATTTATTAAATCAAACCTCCACAAAGTTACCGATTCCCTTTAATACCTCCTTCGGAATAATATGGAATTTCAGGATAAATGGAAAATGTATGAAAGCGTATGATATAAAATGCTAATTATTTGATTGATTTCTCTGAAGACATCAAGACCATGGGCCAACAAACGCCACTACTTTTGACCAAAAGAGGATGAAAAATAACTTGCAACGACGAACAGTTGATTACAATACTTCAGTCATCAAATACCTGCAGGTAAGGGTTGATAAATGTGTTTCTGAAGAGAATTTTAAAAGCAGATTTCCATACTGTTATTCATAATTGGTATATATCGTCTGTAGAAGCTTTGAAGAGAGTCCCTTCAGAATAGGCAGCCTTCAAGATCATAAGATTCATTTCAGTCTGTTATTTCAATGTTGCAATGTTTCATTAATTTAAAGATGAAACTAACCAAGATTTGTCAAGTTAGTCGATCTGGAGTAAACTTGAAATTTCATATTTTAAAGAAATAAGCTTTGCTCGTGGAAAGACATTTTATGTAGAGAAGTTGATGCTTATTGCCCGGGGGCGGTATTCTGAATGTTCACTTGGCGCTTAATTAGCAAATTGGTATTCTGAAAGCTCAAATGAGTGCTCATCCTAGTTGGCGGGAGGTGCATTGCCGTATGGAGTGATGTAGCTAGGATGCATGTCTGTGGTGTGCACGCAGAAGTTAAAAGAGGAGTTAAAAGAATTTGGGTATTATGAAAACTCTTTTAGCAGTCTGACATGGCACTCTTTTATTGTATTTTTCATGTAAAACTGTTCAATTGCAAGGAGGATATGTTTGATTAAATGAGAATTACCTTATCCATTTTGATAAAAAGGAGCAGTCTCAGAGTTGGTTTCCAACATTGTGGATGTTTGAAATCAAGAAAATCAGGTTTTCGCAAGGCCATCTGATTTCGTTTTACAGCGGTTCATTACACATTTTGCTATGTTGAAGCTGGAGCGGGTATACACCATTTTTCTTTGTTACAGCGCATCTGATTAGTGGAAATAGACTAAAAAAAGGAGGAGCATATTCTGACTACGGGGACTTAATTGGGCGCAAAGTGATTTGGAGGTCTATTAAATAGGGGACTTACCAGGAAAGTTAAGTGAGCTTTCAGAAAACTGCCCCAGGTCTTACTTTTGACATACATGCGATGTCAGTGAGAAGCTTGTTACATATTGCAAAAATGAATGAATGAATAAATGAATTGGAAATTGATGTTTAGGAAACAGTGAGTTAAGGTAATAATATAACTAGTAAGAGATGCCTTTTTCAGCAGACTCTTATATTGAAAAAATGTGACTTGTTAACTTAAAAAATAATGTTATCTCTGTAGACAAGAATTTGGCAGCGGGACTACAAGGATGCAAGAATGGTACAACCAGACCACTCCTACATTGGAAACGTAAGTAGACTTTTATTTCTTAAGACATGAAAATGCGGAAGTCCACAAGGAAGAAAAAGAGATAAAAGAATGTATTTGTGAAAAACGAAGAAAAAATACAGATAAGAATATGGAAAAGATGCAGTGAGATATATCCATGAGAATTATTTAGCTGTGGAAACCTTGTAAATAGCTCTGAGGACATACTTTTGAAATAGAGATTTTACCTTGAGGAATTTTCCAGATAGAGCAGGGCACAAATAAGGATGGAAATGAAGTACGGGGGAGGAAGAAATTAAAGTATGAGAATATTATACATGGTAGACAAAATGGAAGTGAATTTTGACATAAATATATAATTTTAAAGTCAGATCCTTTTCGCTCTGTGAAATATGTGAATTAAATCATTGTTCTGTTTGCTATGAAGCTGAGTTTGCCCCATCAGATGTTGGACAACCCTATCAATGCAGTGACAACTCGATTTGTGCGGACTTCTACTAACAAGGTCCGATGCCCTATATTCTGCGTCGTGGTAAGTGTGGAAATTTATTAATCCTCTGAAATTTTAATCCTCAGGACATAAAGTTGTATTATTATCCTTAAAAATATTTTTACAAGAATTACATTAATGCCTGAAGAAAATAAAACCTTTTCTATTTGTATCATTGATGACATAATATTGAGCATGCAGAACACATTTATTAATAAACCATGACCAGTGTTGAAACTGTTCTAGTAATTGGCTCTCAGTCTAAACACAATATTCATAATAAATAATATTCTGGATTTATACAGTACTTAATACATGCACTTTGTTCCTAAGTGCTATACAGATTGACCAGGTCATTTTATTAAGACTTGCCTGCTCATGTTTGTTGCCATTGTCCACTTTCCTGCGGAATACCGATCCATTCGCTAGTTTACAGGCGTGCATAATGCTGACCAAACCACAATGACATTTGAATCCTACCAAGTACCTCTTTAACCCCTAGTTAGGGAGAAGCAATGTCGATTACATGACATGCTTTTAGACATGAATGCTGTGCCGGGGTTCGAAACCATGACCCTCGCATATTCAAGAGCTTGATCCACCGACTACAACACCTTTACATGTACCCTCCATTTCACAAACCCATGCCGAAGTCAGTGTTCTTGCCAGTATGTAACACCCTTGGTATTGATACCAAGGGTGAGGGATTTCAGAAAATACAAACCATGTGTAGATTCCTCAAACAAGGGTACCGCCAAGTGTAATAAATCAGTCAGTGCCTACTTTCAGTCTCCAAAGTCGTATTGGTCCTCCCAAACTACCTCCCTGGGATGTCATAAGGTCATATTTCACTCAATATGGACAAATAAATGTGATTTCAACCTGCAAACTTGCTTTGGTCCGCTCAGGGGAGCGTTTCATCAAGCGTTTTGTCAGTGATTTTTACTGACAAATTTGCTCTCAGCCAATCAGATGCAAGGATTTCAGTAGCTTATAACAGTTGTCGGTAAAAATCACTGACAAAATGCTTGATGAAACGCTCCCCAGATCACCCCAATGGGAGTCAGTAAAGCCATATTTCTGTCAATTTCAACCATGTGTGAACTTTTTCTGCACAGAAGAAAACTTTCATTTTGATTTTATCTTATTTTTTCATGATGTAGTGGACACCGGAAGGAAGGAGGCTGGTTACCGGAGCATCAAGTGGAGAGTTCACCCTGTGGAACGGACTTACCTTTAATTTTGAAACCATCCTACAGGTGAGCGTATGTCAGATATCAGATATTCAGCTTACAGATATTTGAGAAATCATGGTACTACAGCATTTGCAATAGTCATCTTTATTTTTCCATCACATGTTTGTGTGATCGCCAGAGAGTGATTGGATGATTTGCAACAACCGTATATGGTGTCTCTCTCTCTGTCTCTTTCTCTCTCTCTCTCTTTCTCTCTCTCTCTCTCTCTCTCTCTCACACTCTCTTTTGTTTTCTCTTTCTCTTATAAACTGTAAATAATGCACTACAGTATGGTGATTGCTATCAAATCAAATACAATGTGTAAGCCTCCTCCCAAGGCATGCATGTATGTTTAGGGGGTTTATATGTACATTATCAGTGTTAGTATTGTTACTTAGATTACATGTAGCTTGTTTAGTGGATTCCATATGAAGGGATGAATGGGTACATGTTCGGAAATAGAATAAACAGTTGTCTGTTTAAGATAAGATAGCTCTGCACTTACTACTATAGTGAGGGAAAGTAGGCCATCAAATTAAAAATTTAACAACAATCATTTAAAGCTTAATTAACCTTTTGACATCGTTGTGAAAGTAATTAAGATATTCTTAGATATTCTTTAATTAAGATATATCAATTTGGCTGAGAATGTACCTCCCAAAATGAAAGAACATTTTTAGAAAATGATAAACATTTTGTAAAGGAAAATTAGTTGTTCATTTTTCATAAAAGCAATAATGATAACATTGTACCATGGTACAAATATACCCTAAATCATAGAGATTGTCGTTACTAAGTAATTTCGAAGGAAATCCACACTATTGCCGCCACATATACATGTATAATCTTCTCATGACCTTTGCATTGATTTTTCAACATGTATTTTATACATTAGATCTTACTTTTAAGATGATTTCTGTAAATCTGGATTCCTTTGTCATGTGTGGTATATACTGAGTTACATGTTTGAGTTTGTTTAAAGTTTGGAAGATGTTTTGCAAGTGATGACAAACTAATTTGTACAGAATCCTAAGGATCATGACAGTAAGTAAACGTTCTGATGCAAAACATTGTGCTTGATCTACTCAAGCATCTTGGCAGTACACCAAGTATATCTTCAGAGGAATACGTACCATATTGGTAATATGTTGATGCCTGCAAAGATACTTTGTACATGTTGACCCAGCCAATCCAGTTGGCTGCTGCAATCCCAATTTATTCAGTATGCCAACAGGTAAAAAAAAAATAAAAAAAACAAACAATAATGTTGGATGCACTGTTCATGAAATATCAGTGTAGGGTCTATATGCCATGATGATATACAGCCCTGGAAAAAATATTAGACCAAGCTTCTGTAATAACTGTACCATAATATGCAAACAAAATTATAAAAATGATTTGTCTTTGTATTTCATTGAATGAATACCAAATTCCAGCAATTATACCTTGCTTTTATGATATTTTATTTCCTTCTTACCACTAAAATAACATTATCAGTAACCATTCTTGGTCTAAAAAATTTTTCCATGGCTGTAAAGTCAAGTTCACATTACGTGAGTTTGGGCTGTAAGGACAAGCAATGGGCAGCGGTTTTCAGATTTTGGCCGAATTGCATACCAAAGGCAGCTTTTAAGAAGGAGATTTAATATTTATTTTGTTACATATATTCATCAATCATTTTATTTCATATCATTTACTTGTCTTGATCTTTGAAGGTTTCATTAGATATATTTCATTAATAAAAGTCTGTAAAGCAATCTCAACATTGCGTTTTAAAGCACATACACAGAAATTGTTTCACTTTGACTCCTTGTTTCGAAAAACAAAACTTTTACTGCTGCTCATCTTATCATTAAATACTAAAATCCCAGATAGCACCCCAGAGATCGAAACACGCTGTGCCTTTGGAATGAAACCCTGTCGGCTGTTCTTTTCTTACAGGCCCACGAATGCGCAGTCCGGACGATGACGTGGAGTCGCAACGACATGTGGTTGCTCACCGGAGACGACCAAGGTTTCATCAAGTATTGGCAGTCGAACATGAACAACGTACAGATGTATCAGGCCCACAAAGACCAGGCTGTACGATGCGCAAGGTACTACCACACGTCCAACTGTGAAGCCCATTCAGGAGGCATTGCAGGCAAATTATTCAGTAGCAATATGAAGAAAGAGAAGTATAATGTCACTTGTAGTTTATTAAGAAGTTGTGTATGTCACCTCTGTTTTGACGATTATTATGCCACATGTACATGTAAATTTGTATCAGCAGTTGCAATGCTTCTTACAACTATTTTGATTTACACAGTATGCTGTATTTCCAAGGGGTTTAATGTATTTCAATTCTTATTGCACAATATATCTGTAGATGATATTGCTTGCTTGAAAAATAAGAGAAATACTAGTAATAACATTACATTTATTTTAAACATAATTATGTTAAGTGCCGCAAATTGAAATTAATACAATGTTTTCATGAAAAGGAAATAAATGTTGAGAAGTGTGCGAGAGTGATGCGAGGGAAGTAGTAGTTTACAATGAAGAAATTAAAAGGAAGAAAAAATAAGTTTGAAATTAACAAATGCATGCCATTGAGAAATTTATGTGAAACTATATTTGGAAGTTACTTTGAAATGAATTAAATTCAAATAAAAGATCAAATAGAAGTACAGAAAAATACAATAAAATTCAAGGAAATGGATATAAGTGTGTGAGAAATAATAATTGCGGGTTTGTGTACAATGGGCATGAGACAGAAAAGGCCATTCCGAGCTTGCTTGAGGTTAAGTCAATAGTGAAAGTGTTGGAAGAGAGAGCCCGCTTTCCTTAAATGTTGTAAGAAATTCTTTCATTGCATTAGAAATGCTCTGGAGCTCAATTTCACGCAAACAGGGATTCAACACAACTACATGTATCAAACACTCACATGAATTTTATTCTCAATACTTTTTTTCACATTCAGTCATTTGAATCAGAATGTCAACATTATATTTCATAATTATATTTGCAATTTTTGTAATTATAATATCCATATATTGTATCTGTTATATATATTCTGTTTCTGAAAGCCTGTGTTGTGCGACACTTGTGTGTGGTACAATCAACATTCCGAAAATGGTGAACTGGTGAGAATTTTTTTTTACAGCTTTAAATTTAACTAAATTAAAGAGAATTCCAGTACTTACATTGAAGAAAGTGTGTTAATTGACCATGTTAAGCCTTAAGTACATGTAGGATACACTACCCAGATATGCACACAAAAACAACAAAATGCGCACACACACACACACACACATACGTGTTTCCACCGGAAAACGAGGACTGTGTGTCAACATTACCCAACCGTGGACTTATTCATAATTAACTATTCACAGTTATTTTTCAATTGTTTTTGAAGAGAATAATTCTGGAAGACTAAAAATAAATCCCGTTCAATTTCCGGGCGTGCCCGTCTGTTGGATAGAGTGCATAAGCCCCCCCCAAAAAAAAATTCAAAAATTCAAAATTTACACCCGAAAAATTTCACTACCGCCCAAACGTGGACTCTGCGCATTTATGCTCGTAAGGTCAACAGCGTAGTTAGAAGCTAAAAATAAAGCCAACAAACTGTAAATCAAAACGAGGACGGTCCTCGGTCTCGTGTGTGTCCTCGGTTCGAAGGTGTGTTTTCATATTAGTGTCCCACGGTTGCCGGTGAACACAAGTGCACACACGCACATTTACGTACCCATAGACCTTTATGTACACATAAACCATCCACTTTCAAAATGCTTTTCTCAGACAGGTAAAACTGAGTTGGGAATTCCCCTCAACTCTAAGATGCAAAAGTTAATTTTCCTGCATGATGTGCTGTATGATATGTTGAACTAGGATTATGAATGGGGAACATTGCAATTTTTTTTTTTTACCTCTTCAGACTGTCATATCATTTATCTGATACAATCAACATAACACTATCAAAATACATGTAAACATTCACTTGACAATGAAAATCACGAAAGGAAAAAAAAATGACAATTGGGTGAAAATCACAGAGTAAAATGTTACAGAGCATTTGATATAACATCTGAAATGTTATCCAAACGCAATTCATTTTTAAAAAACATGCCATATTGTAAAACTATTGTGCGTTTTTCCCGGAAAGTAGTGGGAACATTGCAGGTATGTGTGTCTCAAAATTGTTCAGTCCTTGTGCTCATGTTTCAGTCAGGCATATTCATTTTGTCTGAGGGAAGGTTTAATGTTCATTAAAACAACAGAACACACAGAAGCAAAAGGCAAGCCAACTACTGCCTACAAATTAAAAAGAAAATGTAATATCTGCGCGTAAAGTAGAAAATCATCTAAGTTAGAGGCCCCAATAGATGACTTATTTGATGTACATTGTATTAATGGTACTGTTGCCAATGCTCAAGATGTTATATCAAATTTGGGATAATATGATCCACACAAATATGTTTAATATCTTTTTGTGGAAAATAAGCCAAAAGTAAGAGTAGGAACTTGATAATAAGTGTACATTAATTGCATCGCAGACTATCCATAACATCAGTATTCTATATTACCAAACATTCTTTTAAAATCTTGTGTCATTAAAGGCCAAGTCCACCCTAACAAAAAGTTGATTTGAATAAATAGAGAAAAATCCAACAATCATAACACTGAAAATTTCATCAAAATAGGATGTAAAGTAAGAAAGTTATGGTATTTTAAAGTTTCGCTTAATTTTGCAAAACAGTTATATGCACATCCTGCTCAGTAAGGAAATGAGGGAACCAGTGACATCACCCACTCACTATTTCTTTTGTATTTTATTATGTGAAATATAGAATATTTTAATTTCTGCAGATTTCACAATTAGGAAGCTCTCATTGAATTGTGTATATGTTACAAAAATGGCAATTACACATGTTCAGCGAGGAATCAAACCTTGTTTCACATAACAAGGAAAAATTAAAATATTTTGTATCTCATGTAATAAAATACAAAAGAAATAGTGAGTGGGTGACATCACTGGTTCCCTCATTTGCATACTGAGCAGGATGTGCATACAACTGTTTTGCGAAATTAAGCGAAATTTTAAAATATAACTTTCTTATTTTACATCCTATTTTGATGAAATTTTCAGTGTTATGCTTGTAGGATTTTTCTCTATTTATTCAAATCAACTTTTTGTTAGGGTGGACTTGACCTTTAACAAAAAAAACCCAAAACAACAACCAACATTAACATTTGTCACACTTCACCATCTTATTTTGCCTGTGAGAAATAATTGTGAACTGTGTGTTTGTGGGAATGAGCAACCATTGGAAAGACTATAACTAATAGAGAACTATGTGCAGATGTCAAAATTGAGCTTTACTTGTAACCAGTGAATATTACCGGTATGCTGACATAGTTTATATGTCTGCACTATTTTTCTGCAAGTCTATTTTTAAAAAAAATCAGTATTTTTAATGCTTGCTTAGTTTGTTGTCAGAATCGACAACTTACATTTGTTAACAAATCAATTATTTCTTTATTATTTAACGAATAAGAAAATATTGCACATCATCTGAAAGATGAAAACTTAATGGATACCTCTCTTCATGAAATCAGGGAAATTAAAAGTGTACCAATCAATATCTACCTTCGTGGCTGCTTCATGTCGTGAAGCACTGAAGCAGTGCATTTCAGTAGTTTTACTAGAAAGGGCTGATCCAGTTAATGTCAGACTTTGACAGATAATAATTCTACAAAGAATCACTGTGTTTGTCAATGAGCCTGAAAAATTTGGAGTGGAAGAGGAAAATTGTCTTGAAAAGTGGACCAATATTTCCCTGTAAATGCATTTCATATAAACTAGAATGGTTGTTTTTGTGTGTTTTGTCTTGGTTAAAATCGTGAAGCAATTTTGACATCTGCTTTTACATAATGACATCTTCTGACTTTCTCTCTACTCAAACCAAAATTTTTTCCTGATACATGTAAAATGAATTAATTGGGACTTAAATGGTTGTGAGTGAAGCTCTTCTTAAAATATTCAAAACTATCAATTGCATATTTGCCATTCACTTTTCATTTCCAGAAGGGACGTATCTTTCTAAACTCGGCACTGTTGAACGTTTTCCCCAATTTTTTTTAAATATAACATCCATATTTTTGTCAGTTTGCAAATTTGTTTTACAGATCAAAACATGGAACATCATTTTGTGTTTGTGTATGTGTCAAGCTAAGAGAAGTCGCCTCAGAAGATGTCATATATTTAAGCCCACCATATGCTGCAACCAAAATTTGGAAGAGAATGGCAATCAAGAGTACATGCATATCAAGAAGAATTAGAATCTCAAATCTTCTATATGGAGGTTCCTACTGATCGTAGAATATTTGAAATAGACATCCCACACTTTTTTTGGTCAAAGGGAAACACTAACTGGGTCTAAATACAAAACAAAATGTCTGACCGTTTGCCAGATTGTCCCCAACTTGTCGATGATGAGGCTTGCAATGCCCCTCACTTCTGGGTTGGCTATTACCGATCAATGAATCTCAATCGGAGAAGATTGTGTGATTTAATAACTTCTTTATACTTGTATCTTGCTCTGAATGTGATTTCTCCCAAACTTTTAGTTGTAGTCAAATCGAGGAGCATGTGATGGTGTTAAAGAGATGTGTGTGTCTGGAGCTGTGAGGATTAGAGAGGAGCAGGAGAGAAGTTGGTGGAATTCTGCACTGTACCACAATGGGAGGGGTGGCATTCAACTTGCCAAAAACAATGTGTACATTTGTAGATTTGGGTGCAAACACTCGTTAGGTAAATTAATTGCAGAAAAGGAAGGCATTTGAGATTGCTAATATCCTTGTTTACTCTTCCACAAGTTGTTAAAAACTTTCAAGAACAGCTCCTGTTTTCAAGAGATCACGAGGAGGATTGTACCATTGGAAAAATCGGCAAAAGACCAGGGCATCGTTTCATCAAACCGCCATAACTACATGTACATGTACAAGTTCACCGACATCCCATTGAAACACATCTTAATTTTAATATACGTGTTTCAATGGGATGTCGCCGAACTTGTGCTTATGACCATTTGATGAAACGCTGCCCAAACATCTTTATTAGGAATTTTCAAGAAAAGTTGGTACATGAGGAGAGACTGGATTTGCCAAATGAACTTAATCCAACTTCGACTTTTTTTAGAATTCTTAATCACGGATGAATGGAAATATATATATAATAAAACACTCGCATCATAAATGACAAATCCACATTTCGTCCCCTGTGTATGTAACAGGAATAGAGGAAGTTTAATTAGAAGCAAAGATGAATCAGAAGGTAGTCCATGTTGTAACTCTTCTCACAAGCAATATTTAGTTCTTGTGTTTTAATGAAAGCACCTCTAATCCATTGTGAGCTTGCTTTGCAGAATTCTATCAACTATTTAGATGTGTCATGTGTATAATCCCAAGTAACTATGGTCTCTGATTTTACTGCGATATCAATTACCATGTGTGTCCTCACCTACTCCCCCTTCCACCAGCTTTGCGCCGTTAGATTCCAAGTTCTGCACATGTTCTGACGACGGGACCGTACGAATCTGGGACTTCTTGCGTTGCCATGAGGAGAAGATCTTGAGAGGTATGTACGGCGATGTTACTTTTTTTCAGTTTGGATCGATGGCCGTTATGACATAAAAACGAGGAGAAATAATGGTATCAAGGTGTGTGCATGATTGAAATCTTGAACAAAGGTCTTCCACAGAGATGTCCCGGATGTCTGCCTTTGTGATGCTGCTTCACAATTCTCGCTACCCCAAATACGCAATTTCGCCAACAGATGGCGTTTGTCATGCAAACCACGCATGCGCAGTGCTGACAATATCCCGATCGGGTCGACAAGTGTTTGTCTTTTTGCATTGAAAATGTACACAGGTATTACAAAAATCCTCGAGTTTGAGTATAAATTAACCGACATGTTTGAAAAGATACCATGATTTATTGAGACAATTGGTTGCATTTTCAAAATTTAAGTGGTTTATGTCATGCGATCCAAAAATTAAGCATTTTAGCACTCATTTTATTCATAAGCCGTAGTATTTCAATACGGACCGGAAGTGAAGTTGACGAAGATGCGGACCATTTCCATGCATAATATTGCCCTCTACGTCGAAAATTGCATATGTGAGGTAGCGAGAATTGTATCACAAGCCCGGAAGCTTTATTGTAAAACCAGAAACCCTCAAGCATGAAACTTGTGCATAATGAGTGAGTTGTTCAGATTGATGAAAGTTAGTTTCATGCTGCAATATCATTGAATTACAACTGGCACAACAGAATTTTGCAATTCGCAGAGGTTTCTTTTTGCGGAAATTGCCGTCAGTCGCTCTACAAGTTTCATGGTGAAGGTTTCAGGTTTTACAGTGTCCTGTGTTTTGGGATGAATGGATTTTCATTGCTCTCGGTGAAGTGGTTGCATCGAGTCTGGAGTAGGTAGACTACCATTCATCTAGAAGGAAAAAAGTAGAACATTAGTCTACGTTATGCCAGACTCTGTGAAGCACAGTTTAGTTGAGAGCAGGGAATGGTGCTAAGATATGTTTAGTGACAATTTCTATGGGCTTTATTTCATCCTAGATATAGGATTAGGGTTTGCCATTGGGTTTAGGTTAGGGTTAGGGTTAGGGTAAGGTATAGTGCATTTCACAGGAGCATGTGTCATACAACCTGGTAAACGCACCTATGGGTATCTGTATTACAAACGCTATAGCATATCTGTCTTCTCTTGAGACTAAAGATGAAGTCGAGTTCTGGTCATGCGATTACATTGTGAAAGAAACTGGAAGCAATTTGGAACGGTTGATCTTGTATAAATAAGGATTGGTGTATACTGTGAGGTTTTGGAATCATCAAAATGATACAAAATCAACCCAAACCGCTCGAAAGTACATGCACCGCACACAGAAATGGGTATATGGGACTGCTCACAGATGGGACATGAATGTTCGGTCCGAACACTTCAGCTATTTTTCGTCATATTTTGAATGTAAGGGCATTTGAAGAGAAATCCTTTTCAGGGGACATTTTTACTATGATGTTCTTCCAAACTGACGTAAAAGGAAAGAGAAAACTCGCAAATTATTTGTCACCTTTCCCAGAACTCAACCTGCCCTTTAATGTAAAAACCTGTTGCGCAATTCTGAAGGCAAAACTGGTTTTTTTTTAAAAGCGCCCAATTGTACAGGGTACCCATCTACAACACCTGGATTGAGAGTGGCAAAATGTATATTGATGTCTTTCCACAGAACACTAATGTATCGTATGGGACTTGAACCATTGTCCTCTTTTGGTCCTCGGTCCGATGATGACAAATCCACTATATCACGACACCTATTGACATTTAACATAGGTTTAGATGCACTCCCTTGTAAAGTACTGTCGAGCATCGCTTGGCCATTTGAATGGATGGCAACGGGACCTAATTTGCTGACATGTTAGCCAAAAGAATTCGATCCAGCAAAAAAAAGTTTTTACAAATTTACTGTCTGTGGTTAAAAGCTGGTCATCATGTTTTCAAATTTGCTGACAGAGGTTCCAAATATTTTCTAACAAGCCCCCCAAACCAGTCCATCAATTTTGTTTTATACCAGCAGACATAGCTAAAAAACCCTCAAAATTTCCAGAAATGGGGGAGGGATTATGACCCTCCCCCCCAATAGTATTTAGAAAAAAATGAAATGTTAAAAAGCAGAGAACCGTAGCATTTTAGTGAATATTTCAGTGTGCTTTCCAATGATATATTGGTACCCTTGGTAGCTGGATTTTAAGCCTGGGTAATGTAAAGTGCTAAGATCAAAATGATAACAGGGAACTGATATGTTTGACTAAAAATAATGCATCCCAGCAGAAGCAACTTTTCCCAGAGATATTGTTCGTTTTTCATTTGAGCTATCGCTATCCATCTACCATTAAACCTGCATAATGTGCTTGGGTCCATTGGAAGAATGCAATGACCCCCCCCCCCCCCATTTCTTTTTTACAAGATGCCTTGTGTGATTCCCCCCCCCCCCCCAATAATTAAAATAACTGAATAAAAGAAAGGAATTTAAAAAAAAAGGAGTGTGGACCACAGGTTTGTTGAGGCTTATTTCTTCACATTACAAAGGTCATGGAGCAGACGTCCGTTGCGTCGACTGGCATCCGAGCAAGAGCATTGTTGTGTCCGGCAGCAAGGACTCCCAACAGCCTGTGAAGTTATGGGACGCCCGGACAGGGGAAGCCCTGTGTACCCTCCATGCCCACAAGTCCACTGTCATGTCAGCCAAGTGGAACATGAACGGCAACTGGCTTCTGACGGCGTCCAGGGATCATCTGGTCAAGCTCTTTGACATCCGAATGATGAAGGAGTTGTTCACATTTAGAGGGCATAAGAAGGAAGCAACAGGTATGAACACACCCTTGGGCATCACTCCCTATCTCCATTGCCCCTTCCTCCCCCCCCCCCCCCCCCCCCCCAATAAGCCAGATACATGTAAAGGTCATTTGTACCAAATACAATTGACCTTTCTACGCTGTCATTTTGTGCACACCACGATGCGCTCACCAGTATGATTTTACATCTTAAACAAGTAGCGCGTCCACCAAAACAAATTGGGGTAATTCCAGGGTCATTTGTACCATGTACTAATTACGAACTGGCTTATTCGGTGAAAAAGAAGATAGATACCGGGCGTCTTGGTGGGAAACCTTATAAACTTGGTCCATTGAGTGAAATATGGTTTTGCAGCATCCCAGTGGGGTGATTTGGGAATATATCTCCCTTTCTATCTCGTATCGCTATCATCATCATCTCTCTGCTTCATCTTCCTCTCTTTCCTCGCTCTCTTTCTATTTTCTTCTTTTCTCTCTCTATTCTCTTTCATTTCCTTTCTCTCTCTATTCTCTTTCCTTTCCTTTCTCTCTTTTCTCTCTCTCTCTCTCTGTCTCTCTGTCTGTCATCAATATGTTCTTGTAACATCCTACATGTACATGTTTAACTTTTTCTTTCTCATACCACTCTCTTGCTCTTTCTCTCTCTCTCTCTCTACTTCATCCGGACCCTCTTTCTTCCTTTCCTGTCATCTTCTCTTCCCTTTCTTCTCTCTCTCTCTCTCTCTCTCTCTCTCTCTCTTCCTCTCTTACTATCTCTCCCATCAATGTATTGTTCTACCATCCTTCATATTTCTTTTTTTCTTTTTATGCCACTCTCTTGCTCTTTTCTCTCTGCTTCATCCCCAGTCTCTTTATATTTTCTTCCCTTCCAGTCCTCTTCTCTTTCATTTTCTTCACTCTCTCTCTTTCTATCTCTCTTCCTCTCTTACTATCTCTCCCATCAATATAATGTTCTACCATCCTGCATATTTCTTTATCATTTTCATACCACTCTCTTGCCCTTTCTCTACTTCATACCCACTGTCTTTCTATTTTCATTTTCTCCCACTTCTCTCTCGTCTCTTCCATCAAAATCTTCTTGTACAATCCTGCATATTTCTCTTTCTCTTTCTCATATTGCCTCCTGCTTTCTTACTCTGATTCATTCTCATATTTTCATCCCCCTCTCTCTCTCTCTCATTCTGTTTTCTTTTACCTTTCATTTTTTATCTCTCCCATTGTATTCTTGTACTGCCATCTTCCTTTTTTTCTCTGCTTAATTCTCACGCTTGTCTGTATCCTGTCTTTTCCATGCAGCGATTGCCTGGCATCCCATACACGAGGATATGTTTGTATCAGGAGGCTCAGATGGAGGTATCCTCTTCTGGCAAGTTGGGTAAGTTATTAAAGATAAAGTTCAGTTCCGGTTCTGGTTCTGGAAATAGGCAAAGCATTGGAGAGGCAGTGTATTGTTCATTAACAATGCATGCCCCTCCAATGCTTTATCTATACTGAACGAACCGACGCCTCTATGCAATTGTATTGTGTAAGAAAATGCCCAGAACTTTTGGGGAAGGGTTGATTATGTGGTACCTAAGAATGATTGTGTATTGTGAGGATTTGGAAGCACCAATCTTACTTTGAGGTTATGGAATCATCAAGAATAAAGCCTGGGTCATATTTAGAGTGGAAACTCGCTATAATGAGGACCTTGGGACCATCAAAATTACCTTGTTATATCAGGAATCTTGTTTTATCAGAGCTCTTTATAACGCGTTTCCACTGTATAACGATTATAGCGATAAAAACGTTCAAATTAAAGGTTCCTATAACTGTAAATGTGGAATATTTGGCGCATTTCGCGCAGCATGAAATGTGCGCGAAAATAAAAGCACGCAAATATTTTATTTATGTATTCTTTTGCCCATATGAGCCTAGCGCGTCGGCGAAATTAAAAACACGCGAAATTCACTTTACTCAGCCGAGCGCGAAAAATTAATCACGCGAAAATTTCCACTTTTACAGTATATGGTGTGAGTATGTTCGTGCCTGTTTATAGTAGGGCAGCTCTGGGGTGTACCTTTAATGAAAAATCTTGCTATCGTTTTTGTTATCGGACAAATGTGACCTATGCTTAAAACTTAAAATGGTATCCCCCTCTCTAAATTTGTTGTGGCTGAATGCATTGCAGAGATGGAAAGCATTCCTGGGGGATGTTTCATAAAGCTGTTCGTAAAGTTACGAATGACTTTACGAACAACTGGAACATGTTCTTGGGTGCTATACTCATCAGATTCTCCATCATTTAGCACAAGAACTGATCACCAGTCGTGTGTAACTTACGAACAGCTTTATGAAACACCCCCCTGATACAATACATAGATGAAGTATACTATTTTCTGACATAGCAGTGTCCAGCTGCAAGCTCAGTTAATCAAGCAGCATTTGACAGCCCTTCCCACATATTTTGAGTGAATGAATTGCTGAGATGAATGGCATAGTGTGCATGCATGGCTGAGTGGATTGTTATGTAACAGGGTCAGTATAGTAATGCAAAGTCTGGTAATCATGCAACATTCACTATAACACATAGTGAAATGGGTTGAGTGTGGTTTTGGGCTGTGTCAATTTCGGCAGCGGTCACGACCTAATACTTCCTTCTACATTTTAGGATGATAGAATATCTGATTTCATGCAAGATTTTTCAATAGGATCTTTATCATCTTGATCAAGTGAAATTTTCAGGCTGTGTTTGGCCGGTGATCTTGCTCCTTTCCAGCTCACATATGTGCTAGAGATCACACACTTGCTATGGGAGGAATTCTCCGCAGTACGAAGGTATGGAGTGGGAGGTTATCTACAATAACCTCGCATATGTGTGAGTGAACTGTCACAAAAGAAAATGCCAGTTTACACAGTAGTACTAGTACTAAATCAAATTCACATTTATTTATTAGCTCATAAAATATTTGGTGAATATACAGTATCACAAAGTGCTTGCATTTCTCTTCAGCTATTTAATTTACACGATCTAACTGACAGTATTTTGTATTTTATTGTCTTTAGACATGACAAGGAGATAGGAGGCATCGAGGAGGCACATGAATCTATAATTTGGGGTCTAGCCTGGCATCCACTGGGTCACATGCTATGTTCAGGATCCAACGATCATTCAACGTGAGTTGGAATTCATTCCTAGTAATGTACAATTGAATAAAACTGCCGCATTATTTCCTCTGGAAAAAAATGTCAAGAATTTGTGTTTTTCTTGTTAATTTGCAGTACCCAGAAAAACCCTCTCTTGTAATAATTCAAATAGTCTGGCAAACGAGTGGACCCATTGTGTACTAAGACTGACATTGCTCAGGACCCCGCTTGATAAAACTTGATATTTCACTATGACAAGTTACAAGAACAGGTATAAGCTACAGAAATACTTGCATCTGATTGGCTGAGAGCAAATTTGTCATAGATATGTGCAAGTTGTTGAAACGAGGCACAGGTTCAAGTCAGTAGAAAATGTGTGTCATACCAAAATGAAATCATGTCCAATAGACGGGTTCTGTTATGTATTCAGATTTATGCACATTTCTTCTCTGGGCACCTACAGTAGTGACAAGCTATTCCATTAACCTGCTTTTTCAAATATTAAATGAGCCTCAATGCTTGGAATCCAGTTTGCATACATTGTTGCTATGACCGGCAAGCCTCCAGCAAGCTTCAGGTTGTCAAGAACAACCTTTGTTGAAAGGTATGTATAAAATTTGCATACATTACCAAAGCGCCCTATTGGTTGAGTGTAATCTGTTTATGGATAGCCTGAAAAGGTGACATTTTTTTTTTCAGGTGAATTCCGAGGAGGTGGCCTTTCTCTATTGCCCTCTTTGCAACAGTCAACCATTTTGTTTATTTCTCAGTCATTGTAATGTTTTCCATCTTTCATGCACAGGAAATTCTGGACACGAAACAGACCTGGGGATAAAATGAGAGACAGATACAATCTGAATACTTTGCCCATCGGAACTTCTGAAGACCTCTTAGAGTTTGGTAAGCTTTAGTTCTTCCCTCTTTTAGGGCTTGTTTTACTACTCCTGTCTGCCATAACTGATGGTTTTCAGGAATTTCGAAGAAAGATGATTTATGATTCTATAGTTGTGAATCTGACTGGCATGCATTGCATAATCCATTGTAACATCCTTTTTCATGACTTGTGAGGCCTCCAGTTTTTGATGGATTTGATTGTTAGTGTTCATAGAACAATATTTTTTTTTTTTTTGTGAAACTTTATGATTTGCTCTGAATGTAAAACTTCCTTGAGGGACTGTTATCTGTCAAAGATGATGTATGAAATGCTGAAGGAAAGAGGATATATTTGGATGAACATGACTATCGCACAAATAAAATTCTCTCATATTTACTGTACAGTACATGTATGTGCAGTTATGCTGAATTTGATCATACCGATTACACCCATAATTCTGTGTTCTATGCTGAATTTTATCATATTGAATACACCCAAAATTCTGTGTTCTGTGCTTTTGTATATGATCATTTTGAAATAAATGGGGAAAAAAGCTATGATAATTCTGTATTCTATGCTTAATCAAGACACATATGTATTGAAAATCTGATACGCCTGTAATTCATTGGTAAATCGTAATGAAGAAATTGACATAATTCATGGAATATTTTTCAAACATGGTAATCTTCTTTCCTCTTTCAGATGATGACACCACATCTCTCCCTGTCATCCCTGGTATGGGATTGGAATATGGTGTTGCGGACCATCTCAAGAAAGACGAGCCAGGTAACTAAGAACTTCTCACATTTGAACAATAATTCTTCATTTTAGTCTGTTTGGTTTTGGGTTTTTGGGGCTCTGTTTGAAGTAGCTGAGACATGTTTCATTTTTATAATGTTCTTTTGTTTAGAAGAAAAAGGTTGACAGAAAATTGTGATGAAGTCTTAATAAAACAATGTTTCTTTTTAGCTTTGTGATATATTTTGTTGTTTTTTATTGTTTAAAAGTATTTTGATGTGAATATGAACAATTCAGTTGTTTCCTTTTTAAGCGAGAATGTTAAATACTACCTTGAACACCAAGATAAAGAAATTTGAAGTTCATTTAAGGCCTGGTCAAATTTGTCCGATGATGATAACGATGAGATTTTGAATTTAAGGTCACCCTACTACATGTACAGTATATGGTGTGTACGTATGAGTATGCTCAATGACTGTTAGAGTAGGGCAGTTCTAGGGTGTGCCTTTGATGAAAAATCTCTGTTATAGTTATCAGACAAATGTTCAATTTAAGTATCCCACATTTCTCCTTTGATCAAATTTGGTGATTCCACACATGCTTCAGGGACGTTTGCAACATCATAGATATGAGTCGGTCAAGGTTAGGGTCACAACTGGTGTTATTTTTTTTGTCAAGTTAAGGGTTAGGTGTAATGTTAGCTCTAGGGTTGAAGTTTTCAGTTTGGTTAGTGTTAGAAATTGACTGCGGGGCAATGTTGCGTACCTAGCGTGTGTAGTAGAACCATGAAATTAAAACAAAGATCAATGAAACTTGTTTTCCTGCCATTGTGTTTCTATGCAGTCTCACAGTTGCATTGCTAGTATTAGAGGAGACCTCGACTAGTTTTTCACCTGCAAATGTAAAATACTATTTTAACATAAAAGCACAAAGTAAAGATGAACCAAAGATTAAGAAGAAAAGCGTTTGCAATGACTCTCCTATATATTTCCTGTTGTATATTTTGTAGAAAATCAATGAATTCCATTTATTATACTTTTATATAAATCTTACAGTTGTGATGCCAGTAGTAGAGGAGAACCTGGACACCTCTATACCCGGTCTTGATTCCTCCCTCGAAGAGCTGGAGAGGCTCAAACCTAAACCGCAACGGAAGGTTCCCTACGCCAGACCAGTCCCGCAGAATTTCCTGGATGAGTGGGAGGCTAACAAGGCCCCCGGAGTGGCTCCAAACATCGAGGAGGAGAGGAGGAAGAAGAGAGAGGAAGAAGAGAAGAGGAAACGGGAAGAAGAGGCAAAGAGGAAGGCCGAGGAGGATAAGAAGAGGAAAGAAATTGAACTCAAGAGGAAGATGGAGAAGCCAGAGTCCTTTGGCCTTGTCAATATTCCAGATTTTGGAGGTAATTTTGAATTTCCTATATATTTTAGGTACACAGTGGAAAGTCAATATAATGAGGACCTTGGGACCATGAAAATTACCTTGTTAATTATATGAGGAATCTCTTTATATCGGGATGAAAAAATAAAAGGACATAAAAACATGGGACCAGCAAAATTACCTTCATTTGTTATATCAGGAATCTTGTTACAATGGAGCTCTTTATAACGAGTTTCCACTGTACTTTGCATGTAACAGTCCAGGCATACGGTAAGCAGGTAAAAGTCATTTGTACCAAATTGTGAAATCTAGTGATACAAGTACTGGATACATGGTCATGATTGTTATTTGATCAATTTGCAAGCAATGCACTCCCATGATATGCAGCTTTAAGTACTCTATCCAAACGGGGAAACAAAAGCTATGAATGGCGCACCTGGTACACCTATGGAGTGGGTCATTCCACAGGGTTGGGCAATTTTGTGACATACATGTACCACAAGTGAGGAACTATGTCTCGTATCAACCATAACACTGTTTGCAAAAAAGTTGAGTTCTGCGTAAAAGGCATAGCCATGTATGTTGAGAATTAATTTAGCTTCATGGTTTAATCAATATGGCAGAACAAAATTATATGTAAAGTTATATAAATCTGGTGTCCATTTAACCCTATTTTTAACTGAGCTATTTCAGACCAGGTTTTTACTGGGGGGGGGGGGGGTCAATTTGACCCCCCCCCAAGATCTCGGAGACCGAATGTCCAATTCACACGAAATTTAGCATGGAGGTACAGTGAAGTATTAGCGACACGTTCTTGTTTTCGTTTAAACGATCCAATGTTAAATATGCAAATTGTGCACATATTAATTACCAAAGTAGACTAATTTTTAAATAAAAACATAATTTAAAGTACAAATAATTTCTTGGTACTGCAAAATTTCAATATGGCACGAAAAAGACTTTATCATGTCTCTTTTTCGTGCCATATTATAATTTAAAGTATTATATTGACTCAAAATGAATTACAGACATGGATAAGATTGAGATTTAGGTATTTACTTTTTTATTATGGTCTTCTCTATTCACATATTTACATATTAAGCATGCATGAAATTTGCATATATTGCCTATGTATAACTTGATATCTGCCGCGGTTCCGGAGTAGTCACTAAATTACTGGGGGGGGGGGGGGTCAAATTGACCCCAAACTAATCAAAAGAACTGTAGATAATCCTCTCCTTTTCTGAAAACCTTTCTGTAAAAGCATACAAAATACACTGATTTAGCTTTGAGAGATCCCTAATATTTGTTGTACAAGCTTGGTAGGTATGCCTATCTATGTTTAAAAGTACTGTGGATATTTAGGTTCTTTTTCTTTATACCCCCGCCAAACGAAGTTTGAAGGGGGTATATAGGAATCAGTCAACGGTTGGGCGGTCGGTCGGGCGGTCGGTCAGTCCGTTGCAAATCTTGCGGATCGAACTACTTTCTCAGTTTTCGACCAAAGCTCATGAAATTTGGTACACACATTGGTCTTGGTGGGAAGATGTGCAAGACATATTTTTCGGATGAGTCGGAATCTGCGTTGCCATGGTAACGGCATATTTATGGCAGAAAATCAAGGAAACACCTTGCGGATCGAACTACTTCCTCAGTTTTTGACCGAAAGTCATGAAATTTGGTACACACATTGGTCTTGGTGGGAAGATGTGCAAGACATATTTTTTGGATGAGTCGGAATCTGCGTTGCCATGGTAACGGCATATTTATGGCAGAAAATCAAGGAAACACCTTGCGGATCGAACTACTTCCTCAGTTTTCGACCAAAGCTCATGAAATTTGGTACACACATTGGTCTTGGTGGGAAGATGTGCAAGACATATTTTTCGGATGAGTCGGAATCTGCGTTGCCATGGTAACAGCATATTTATGGCAGAAAATCAAGGAAACACCTTGCGGATCGAACTACTTCCTCAGTTTTTGACCGAAAGTCATGAAATTTGGTACACACATTGGTCTTGGTGGGAAGATGTGCAAGACATATTTTTTGGATGAGTCGGAAGCTGCGTTGCCATGGAAACGGCATATCTATGGCAGTAAATCAGAAAAATCTTGCGGATCGAACTACTTCCTCAGTTTTCGACCAAAAGTCAAGAAAGGCTGTTGTCACGGGGCGGGGGTATTAATCATCATCTTCAGTGATATTATTATTATTATTGGATATTTATATAGCGCTCATATCCACCATGAATGGTGCTCAAGGCGCTCCAATTTCTAGTTTATTTTTGGCATGTGCCTTAAAAAGTCTCTGTTTATGCTTGTCCCATGGTAGGCCACTGTGACTGTGTATTGGCTACTTGCATGGATATAAAATTCTGGATCATTGTATGTAGAATCAAAGCCAAGTGGCAGCTGTGATGACATCTAGCCAGACATTAATCTGCTTTGTGTACCAGGCCGAGAAGTGAAATTGGAACTTGCTTATTGTAGCAGAAAAATATTTTATGAATATAACGTTCCTGTATATATCCATTTATATAATGTTATATTATTACGAGGGAAATGATAGGATATTATCAGTGACTTGGGTTTTGGCCGATCTTAATCATGAGGACCTTGTGAAGTAATTATTAAAACCCTGAAAATGTTCTCCCCCCCTTTAGTCATTTGTAACATTATTTAAAAATTTGCGTTCAGATTTTTTATAACATGCCAGCGTAAAATGCTGTAACAAATGCTTGTATAACATCTTTGTTTTCTCCCCAGGTAATCCTGTTGAGGTTATCAAGTTCATTGCCAAATCACAGGGACCTCAAGCTGCACAGCAGGCTCTGGTGAATGTTATCCAGACAAATCTTCCTTCAGGTACAGTTGGACAATGATTGATTTTGAGCAAAATATTTGGCATTTCTATATCGAATTGGCAACACCAGCTTGTATTATTCCAAGTGCTGCCTAATTCACCCTGCATGATGTCGTATTGCCAATGAGAGATGACCTATTTCAGTACTGAACCAAAGTCCATCCATTTTTATCCCTTGTCTGATTTTTCTCAAACTGTCACCAATCTTTTTCGTTGAAATTGCTGCTCAGACTTGTATCACTTCTCTACAAAGGGTTGTATTCCCCCTAAATCCTCTCTTTTTCATGTATCATCTTGCAGTAAGCTTCAACCAATTGGTCTCAAAATTAACCATCCTCCGTTTTGAAATAACTTTTGCCTTATATTGAAATCATCTGTGTGAATGATGTTTTTTTAATGAATGATATTCTATTTACCTTGGTTTGTTTTAACAGGTACAGTCCTACCCATCATCAAGCCTCATGTCAATCCCATCATGGTCCTTCTTAGAGAAGGCCACATTCCTCCAAAATTTGCCAAGCAGCTGAAGTCGGAGGGTCTCCTGCCTCTAGAAGCTATAAGATGGCTGGACATGAAGGAGGGAAATGGAGAGAGACCATTACCCCCACACATCGCCAAACTACCGATTGCTGTCCCACCAACCAAAAAGAGCAAAGTGGCAACTACACCGGACAAACCAGACAAGGAAAATGAGGCGTCCAAGGAGTCAACTGCACCACCTAAAAATAATTCAACAACCAAGAACGATACAGCAAGTAAGGGTCTGTTAGGAGCAAAACCTCCAAGTACTGGACCAAACTCATCAGGTGCTGGTTTGTTGCCGGACCCTGGAAAAGGTGGGGGATTGTTGCCAGAACCAAAGCCCCCATCAATAGTGCCATCGGCTCCTGGAGCTTCAAAGCCACAGCCCACACCTCTTATTCAGACACTACCAAAGGATGCATTGCTGCCTGAACCTGAGGTAACAAAAGGAACAGGAGATGTTGACTTGAGGCAAGGTCCACAGTTTGGTGATGTTGATATGAGACATGGACCTTTAAATGCATCTGCAAGCCCCATCTTGGAGCCCAGGGGTCCTGTTAGTGGTCCACAGATCAGACCAGGACACCCTGGTCAGGAGGGGCAGCGGAGAAATGGACCTGTTGTAAGACAACCTGATGGTTTTGGACAGGATCGTGATGAGCGTGTTTCGAGTGCAGGACATGGAGACGTAGATTTGCGGCAGGAGCCACAACGCTTAGATGACAAAGGCGACAGAGACCTCCGGCAAGGTCCTCCACAGCGCTTTAATGGCCCAAGCAACCATTCCTTTGAGCGACAAATGCACATGCAGGATGTGGACAATCGCAGGTTTTCCCCGATGGAACCCCCAGAGGATGAAGGAATATCTGGGCTTGGACCAAAAGATCAAGACCTACGCGGCCCACCTGTTCCATTAATGTCCATTGAAAGTCCAATGGCTAGAACTCGAGAACCCCAAGATATGGATTTTAGACAAGGGAAACATGGAGAGTTCCCAAATCCTGGAAGAGATTTTGATGAGAGACAACTCCCAATTATGGATCAGGACGAATTCCCACCATTGCCTCACAGGAAGCGACCATGGGAGGAAGACCCAGGTCCTTGGGATGACGATCCAGGGCGTTGGGAAGAAGGTACATCAGAGATGATGGATGAAGGCCCAGGATTTGGAGGGCATGACATGGGTGGTGGAATGGGGAGGGGCATGAGAGGTCGAGGAGGTTTTAGACCCGATAGGGGAAGAGGTTTTAGGGGTAGGGGGAGAGGTTGGGGTCGGGGAAGGGGGAGGGGAATGTGGTAGGATGATACTATTCTAGAATTCCATACCCTCTTATGATTCTTTTTATGGTTTAGGTATTCCAAAGTGTGACTTCCCCCAATGGAACGTGCAGCAGGCCAACCTTATTGTTTGCTTACATCTGTCCCCCTTTGTAAGAGGCATAAAAGTCAAATGTTACAAAATATCGATACCCAAGTAATATTCCTTAAATTTGTTTCCTTTCTCCTCAGCAATCTAGAGGAAGTAACATTTATGTTTGTTCGAACAGGGGAATACTATCCACTACGGCATCACCAATACTGCAACAGATTTGCCCCAGTTATGGATATATTTTTTGTTTTAGGAATGGTTTCTTTACTTGACAATGCCAAATTAAGGTTCATTTTAGTCGAATTTCAAAACATCAAATGTACCTGGGGAGCGTTTCATCAAGCGTTTTTTTTAGTGATTTTTACCGACAACTGTTATAAGCTACTGAAATCCTTGCATCTGATTGGCTGAGAGCAAATTTGTCAGTAAAAATCACTGACAAAACGCTTGATGAAACGCTCCCCTGTTTTATACTCTTCAAGAGAAGGTTGAGTTCTGGTAAAGGCAGAGGAGAAAAATGTGAGATTTCTCATTTTTATACCTAACCTACATGGAAGAATATCACAGTAATGTCACATTGAAATGGCCTCATATGCCATATGTAACTTGAAAAATGTTTAACCAAATTTCATTGCTACACACGAATGTGTTGTCCCATATACTGATATCTGTGTACAGTGCTCTTTACTGCCTGCAATTTTCAGCAACCTTAGGTCAGTAACTTACCTTTTTGATGTGTTCCAAACCTCACAATACGTATTTATTCTTGCGAAGTACATAATCATCCTTTCCCTATACCTTATGCATTATAACCTACGCTGCCCACATACCCTGTATGTCCAAGTGTAGAATTTGCAAGCCTTGTTATTCCACTTGTCAGAATCATTTACTTTAGATGATAAACATCTTCTAAACCATTTATTTCTTGGTAAGAGAAAGTTCAGTTAAATGTGAGACATGAATTACTGGTTGATTGCTACATGTAGTTGTAACATGTAGTCTTTTGTTATAAAAAGAAATTCAGTTAAACAGCTGATAAGTCCATGTCACTCAAAACCCTCATCATCAAGTTTTTAAAAGAAATCTTTGTTTTCCCTTTAATATTTGATACCAGTGCATTAACTCATGTCTTACTTTTTCAAAAAGGAGTTAAAGCCCTTCTGGCTCTCAACATACAGTGTAAGTTGTGCTTAGAATCCAGTTTGCATACATTACTTGTTGCTATGTCCGGCAAGCTTTCAGGTTGTCAAGAACAATAAAAGCGGTCTATTGGGAAAGGTTGATTATATAGTATAAAAAGAACTTGTTTATGCTGTAAGGTTTTAGAATCCCGAAATTGACTCAAATCTTGCTAAAGATCACATGCACTGCACGCAGAAATATGTATATGAGTCTACACACACAGGTGGCATGAAAGTTTTGGCCCCGACAGTTCAGCCGTCTCTTGTCCTATTTTGAATATATAGGCATTTGAAGGGCAATCCTGTTCAGGGAACATATCTTCTGTTATATTCTTCCAAACTGACCTGAAGAGAAATCTCACAAATTATCTTTCACCTTCCCCAGGTCTCAACCTTCTCTTTAACACCTAGCATGCTGTGGGCGGCAAAGCCCGCCCAAAATTTTGAGTGTTGAACATTTTGTTTAGGCTCAGAATGGCTTGAAAATTCTTCCTCATACAGAAACCTGTGCCCTCAGTATGTTTATTCTTATGCAATATAACTTTGCCCAGTTTGTTCAAGAAATTTCTCTTTGAAAGTTAATATTTAAATCTTCAATTCATTTTTGACATTTGCTCAAAAGTCTGGTGGCATGGAAGGGGTTAAATGAGCATGAAACCTCCCTTAGGTAGCTTAGCACAACGTGGTGGTGTGTAAAGACGAGTGTTATTCAAAATCAACTTTATTTTATAGAGGCAGAACCAAAATATTAGGATGTAGAATTATTTACCTCTGAACAGCTTTAAGCAAAATATGAAAACTTTTATTCAGATTTGTCTGATTCTAATTTTAGAAGCAAAGACAAATCTAGCAAATTTATGGACCACTGCATTTCGCTAAGCGATCTTATCCTTGGGTAATTCATGCATTTCATTCAGTATTGAAGATTAGTCCAATTTTAGCTGGTGAGTCACCATTACTTTTGTTGGAGGAATGGCAGGAGACAATCATTTTTCTCCCCACCGCCCCCCCCCCTTTTTTTTAATGAGAAATTTCTATTCAGCATAGTACAGTGAGAAAAAAAATGAGATAGAGAAAAAGTTACATTTATTTGACAATTTGTAGATATTGATGTATATACTGTACAACTTGTCCCTCCACTTTTCGTGTACAGGTTCTTTTGCTGTAATCATGTTGGATATTTTTCAGAATGAATTTGTAGAGCCTTTTTACATCATTTATGTTTATTCTGTGGATAGCTTTCTCTTCTATACTACTCGAGTTTCAATGCCTGTGAGATGAAGAAAAATGTCACAAAATAAAGAAAAACATTAGAAATATGTTGTATTGTTTTGAGATTGTGTCTTTTAGTTTAAGTGGATACTGTGTAGCAATACTGAACCAAGTGGCCAATTATTGTGTATGGGGGGGGGGGACGGGCATAGGCACAATCTTGTGACAAGCACTAAAAAGAAAAAGAAAAAAAAAAAAAAAATCGCATTTTTAGGTGCTATTAAGCCTGCTGGTAATTAATCAGTACATGGTACACAACTGACCCTGAAATGACCCCATTTGTACGCGCACACTCCTAATTACGAACTGGCTTATTTACTCAAAAATCCCGACAATCCCCCCACCCTCCAAAACGGAAGAAATTCACTTTTTCAAATGTCTTTGGGGTTTAAAACTTTGACGGGGTGCATTTGTCTGTGTATGCCTATGCCTTCCCTTGATCTGCTACTGACTTAGAAGTCTGCTAACATAAACCTGTAAGCTTGAAAGCGGACGAGGTGGATCTGGCCCTGTCCACTGATATATGGAGTGCCAAATGTCTACATTCCGTACAGGATACTATAATTTTATGATGAAATACACACTATGAACACGGTGACAAAGAGAGCGGACAATTTATGCAGCTCCTTATTGTACCCTCCACAATAGCTCTAGTAAACAAAAGGCATCCCTTCACTGCTATTATGTGACACCTGTTCTACATATTTTTACAGGATAGCAATGAATGGATGTTCTTTTGTGAACCAGTGCAATTGTGGAAGGTACAATGAGGAGCAGCATAAATTGTCCGCTTCTTTGTTCGTCATGTTCATAGTGTTCATAGTGACATGAATTATACATTTTCATTCATTCATTTAGCAACAAAACTGGTCATTTGTATTGAGTGAAGATATCGACACTTGGCACTCCATAAATTGTTGTATATGTACTGAAATTCAACTTAACCAGGGCCAGGACCCGATTAATTTGTGTCCGCTTTCAGGGATGCCAGCCAGAAATTGTTATCTACCTAATACATGTACATCAATTGAAATAGACAAATCCTGTTATGTAATTCATGAGAATTGTCAAACATTTAATATAATTTGATATTTTCATACATTTATTTACACCTGTAATATACATATTTACAACACATTAGACATGTATGATATGAAACTGTACGTATTAAACACATACTTATCATAAATGTGTACTAGATGAAAATGCAAATGTAGTATGATAAAAATAAAAAAGCTAATGAATAAGAGATCACATAATCTAAGTGTTATTGAAGAAAATCTGATTTTTATTTACACAGAAAATGAGTAAACAATAAATGGTAAGAAAGTAGAAGTAAAGGAGAAGGGGAGAAAAGACAAAAAGAAGTGTGCCTGCTTATATACAATAATATTAATAATAGCTACATTTATATTGTGCACATTTCCATCCCAGGGGATGCTCAAGGCCCCTCCAAAGTCTTCACGGTAAATACCACGGTATTTATTACCCTGGCTTTAGCCCAGCTGTCGTAAGGCGCTGAAAGCCATTGATTCAAGGAATAAATTCCTACCAGGAACCCACTTGCTACCCCTGGGTGGAGAGTGGCTAATGTTGATCAATATCTTCTCAAAGGACATGACCGCAGAGGTGGGACTTGAACCGCGAACCATGTGATCCACAGTCCGGTGATGGATCCAAGAGACCATGACAACTCTATGCAAGATCTATGCAAAATTATTACAACTCTTCCAACATCCCTAATTGTAATTTAGAATCTCATATAATTTACCCCCTTTGTGACAGAAAGATGAACAATTATACTTGATATTCCAAAAGTTGTATTTAGAGTTTTACTTCTTTGTTATCTGATCTGAAATTTTATGCGAAAGCAAAGTTATGAACTTTCAATCAACATGTACATGTAGAAAAACACAGCACATTAAGATATTCAACACAGAAAAAAGGCACTATAAATAATGTATCACTGAAATATCTCACGAGGAAGATACACAATTAAACTTAAAATCTATTTTGTTGTGATGGAACAACATAAAGGAAAATGTTTTAGGACTTGTTGAGATAAATGTTAATTATTTTCGATTCCCATGAACTCTTTCCATACTATTCAAACCACCCTCTTTTTTTCTCTCTCCCTCCCTCTCTCCCCCTCTCCATATTTCTCTCTCTTTCTGTCCTCATTATAGTTCATTTTCTGATGGAAAAGTTATGGGAGTAGATCAATACCTAATTGAAAATTAAGATCGAATTGTCATTTTAAAGGTTTTGTATTTCATTAATTTCTATCACATGAAAGTCAAGACGTGTTTATAACACCGACATCGGGATGCATCTATAAACTTGCTTTTTCACTTGACACATGCTGAAAGACACAGCTTTACATAAAATGAGTTCACGCTCCAATGGCACTCTTGCGCACTGGAAAAAAGAGGGCACTGCATCAAGCCTCTGTCAGGTCGTCGTTGAAGTAGAGGTGAATGGCCCGAAGGTACTCGTCATCGTTCATGCTAAGCTTGTAGAACTCCTCGTCCTCATCTGAGATGCCGTTCTCTTCCAGGGTCTTGTTCATGTCCAGGTTCTGGCCCTCGTACTTCCAGGTGTAGCTGGCGGCGTGCTGGTTCCACTTCAGATACCTCTGGAGAATTTCATCCATGGTCTCCTCCGAGCAAACCTGGGGTTTTAATCATAACATCAATACAGCAGAAACTCGCTATAAAGAGCTCTGATATAACAACATTCCTGATATAACAAGGCAATTTTGCTGGTCCCTGGTCTTTATGTTCTTTTGTTTTTTTACCCCGATATAAGGAGATTCCTGATATAACAAGGTAATTTTCATGGTCCCAAAGGTCCTTGTTAAAGTGAGTTTCCACCGTAATAATAATATGGCCGTATTTACCCAGGGTACCCAGGATCAGTATTATATACTTTTCTTCTTGAGGGCCCTGCAATCATATCTGGCTTAAGCCCAGCTACCATAAGGTGCTCAAGCAGTCAAGGATTTTTAAAAAATTTTCTTTTGCTACTGGTAGGATGACAATGACCATGACATTTACAATGAAAATGATTTTCTCTCTTTTTTTTAATACTCATTATGCACACACTGCAACCTGGCTACAAGGTGCTGCATTAAAGAAAATATAATAATACAGACATTTGGGGGGAAATGAATAGCAATAGGGGGTGTGAAAAAAAAGGTATCTGCACATACTAAAGGGCCCTTGGCATACTGTTTATATGCGGGTTAAGATACAGAAGTGTGGGGGCACACTATGCTAATGCTACAGTCACACATGGCCGGGTCACAAAACGGATTTGATCCAGGTGAAAATGAGCCGGATTAGTCCCGGAATGGACAGTCACACACAGCCGGATTTCGAACCGGGTCCATAAGGAATTAAAACCGTATCAACCCGGTTTGACCCGTATTAACCAGTATCGAACCGTATAAAAATCTGCTTTAAATCCTTAACTGAATCCTTTTCGACCCCTATCGACCTGTGTCAACCCGCTTCGACCCGTACCGACCTGGATGTAAACCTTGTCATCATCCGTTGCATGAAGGCAATGCAATATATGGCAAGGGTCCATACGGTTTTACGCTGCGGGTTGCAGCGGGTCGATGCGAGTCAATGCGGTTCGAACCGGGTCAATTTGGATATCAATACGGAATTGAAATCCTTGAGAAAATTTTGAACATGACCAAAAAATTTTCACCGCCGTATCGTAGCCCCTGGAATCCATCAGGAATTGACACGGGTTACGATGCGGGTCAATGCGGGTCTCTACGGCTCCAACCGGGTCGATACGGTTTTAATTCCTTATGGACCCAGTTCGAAATCCGGCCGTGTGTGACTGTAGCATTATATGTCACTTTATTTGCCCTATTTTTAAAGACAGTTTATCAAGTAAAATGTGAACTAGGCTTTAATCATTAGGGCATTTGAAGACTGAATGTTTTCCCCTTTAATGCTCATTCATCATTATTAATTTGAATTTCCATCTTGTATAGGTCGGGGTGGAAGGTAATTTTAAGCCTTTTTATAGTATACAAATTGTGTTTTGGTGGCGAAATTGGTCTTGATTACGTGACAATGCTGTCTTCAATCCAATAACAATTAATGCATTTGTTAAATCACAAGTTCTTACCTCTATAATTTGTTCCTGCGATGTGAGAGTGTTGATGATCTTAATCATTCTTGTCTTTCTGGATAAGATACCAATACAGTATCCCTCGTCTTTCCACCAAGGCCTGCCGAAGTCATTGGCCCAGTCTGTACGTGGGCAAGGGGGAGGGATGTGGACGAATCGGCCATGAGGCGCGTAGGGAAAGATGCACTTTGTGGTAGGTTCGATGTGTGTACGGATCTGCAAAATTGGAGAGAAAATAATTTGCATTTCATATTGACAAAGACTGCAATTAAAATGCCATGAGATCCATAAGGAAATATGTATTTTGAAGTAGGTTAAACATATGTACAGATCTGCAAAATCTGAGACAAATTGCATGTCGAACTGGAAAAGACGCTATGAAAATGATGGCAAGATTATGAATTACTAATTGAATATTTCACCCAAATATCATGCAATACCTAGTTGAAATTTTCAAAAGTCATGATCAGTCGAACACATAATAACATATTTTTTTCAGAAAGGAAAAAAAGAATTTGTGGATTGAATTATTTTTAAATTCATTTGAGAATCCATTTAGCAAAACACTACCAAAGGAGATCAACTTTCAATACTTGTCATGATAGATAGAAAAATTAAAACAGCATGCCAGTATTCGAAATTACTTTCTTATCCATATTCTTATTGTTTCCAGACCACCAGAAAGATAACTCAGTAAAGAATCATTTCAAGTATTTTTGTTAAAGGACAAGTAACCCACGTGATATTCTAGATGCACCTATTGTCTGCTACGTCTTTCCATGGAGGCTGCCATTTTGTGCATGACACGGATCATTAGGTACCACATGCATTGATAATAGCCTACCTTTACAACAGATACGTCGCTTTGTTCTGATTGTATTACGATTGTTATTGGCCATGGGCCTAGATAATTGACGACCCATGAGTTCTAATAGCCATCCTGTAAAGCAGATTCCTCGCTTTGTTTTGGTATTGTTACGATTGTCTCCGTCCTTGACGTCAATTCTCCGTCCTTGACGTATATTTTTTATGAAGTATATTTTTTATGAACAAATTAAGACCTTTTAAAAAATATATAAAACTAAACTTACATTTCAGAATATGTGACTTTATCTAATATATATTTGTCCTCTAAAAATCAATTACAAGTTAACGATGAAGGAAATTTTACTTGGGATGAAAAATATGTTCGTGTACACATAAAGTAATGGCAGCCCCCTTATTATTGCTAGCAGACGATAACTTGGCTGGAAAATAGTGATTTATATCTATATCCTGTGTTTTTACATGAAATTGCATGTATCAAATAAGAGGCATATACTACACCATTCAAAATAAGCTAATTCATACGCTGAGGTTAATTTCCCTTTAACCTTTAATGTATTCATAAGGAACTAAATCATGCAATGGTTGTATAGACTCTACATCAAGTGAACTTGAACCAATTAAAATGGAATGTAATAAAAAAAAATATGAAGGAATGTTTAAATAAGTGTAAACAGTATATCCTCTTCTCTTTATCAGTTTTCAATGTTATTGTTCTAGAAATTTATGTAAAGTGATACTTCCAAGTTTGATATCATCCTCTCTCTGAATCAGATTTTTAAAAAAACTCTTGAAGGTGGCCTTGTAAATATACAAGATGGCAGGCAGAGATACATGTATAAATGGCGACGGACCTTTTTTTTCCCTTCAAAACGGACCAGTTAAAGCACTTTGTATATAGGCAAACCTACAATATACGTTAAAACAAAAGAAGAAGAAGATCTTCTCCATGATTGGGAATGTGTCATGTCTATACTCACATCTTGCGTCTTCTTGTCAAACCAGTGAGATATGTCCTTTCCTGCGCTGGCGACGACGGGTTTCAACAAAATGCTCCCTGTGGAACGGAGAATAAGAAAGGTCTTTAGCCCTCATAATGTTCAAAACAACCCTATAATTGATATCCAACTGCTGAGGTTAATCTTTAGATTCTAGATCTAGGTCTAGTTTACTTTGTACCCATATGCTGTGTGTTCGGACAGGTTGGGTATCCAGATAGATGATTTTAAACAGTATGGTAGTGTGACCATATTTCCGATGTTTGGCAATAGTTAAAATTCCTGCCACCACAAATGGAGAGAGCGACCTAAAATGACCTTTTCATTACATTATCTGCAAAACTGAACAAACATCAAGATATTGTCAAAACTTTTCAGAACAAGCGAAGGTCGAAACCTTTATTTATAAAAACAATGCTATCAAATATATAAGTTAGAATTAAAATTTCTGCTACCACAAATGGAGTGAGTGACCTAAAATTACCTTTTCACTAAATTTTCTGTAAAACTGGTTAAACATACAAAATGCAACCTTACCCATAAAGGTCTAGAAATCTTTATTTACCCAAACAATGCCATCAAATCTGTAACTTAAGTTAGAATTAAAATGTTCACATTTGACCATATTTTGCCTTTCATTTTATGCAATTAGATCTAGATCCATCTACATGTATAATGTAGATTCTGTTCTAGATCTACTTTGCCTTTTGATGGATTTTAACTTTTAATAAATCATCTGTAACACTAACAGTTAAACTCTCGAGCATGAACTTTGGACTCATTCTTTTTTTGACCTGTTTTCCAAAACAATGTCGTGCTTTCCAGTCCAACATCAAATTTTAAGATTGCCATATTTCTGAAACAATGAAAACAAAGTCAACTTTTCTTGCAAAATCCAATCATGCAAATTCTTCAATGCCAAGGCTAAATCCAGGGAGCTCTAATGCTGTGCTTTGTAGCTCCAGTTACAAATAACCCAAGTCGTCCTCGCCCATCTGTTTGGTAAGTCGCATCACTTAATTTTGGCAGGTAAGATAAAAAATTTTACTTACATTTCAAGAGAATCACTGTAATTATCCAGGAGGCTCTTTGGTTTTACAATTTGACGATTATTAGATGAAAAAGAGTGGAATTTCTTTGCCGAGCCGATCTTTCCCCGTACTGTACCATCAATTCAAATGACTTGATCGCACGGTCGTATACCGTCGCTGACTCAATCGCACCGGGCAATCAAGTCAGGAGATGGTTTATGGTACACATTACGCACCGTGCGATCAAGTCATTTGAATCGACGGTACAGTATGGAGAAAGATCAGCTCGGCAAGGAAATTCCAATTTTTTTCAAAATAATCATAAAATCGTAAAAATCAAAGAGCCTGCTGGATAGTTACAGTAATTCTCTTGATATGTAAGTACCCATTTCTATCTTACCTGCCGAAATTAAGCGATGCGACTAACCAAACTAAAGTAATGGGCGAGGCCTAGGGCCTACCTGGATTTATTTATGCCAAAAATGGCAAAATTGCCATGACCATTTTTTTTTTTGGCATGCAATTTCATCAACTTCAACAAGTTAAATTTTATGAATCAACATTAAAATGTGCCATAAATAATAATGTCTACTAAATACCTAAAGACTACTAGTAATCCCATTCATAATATCTTAATTATAGGCTTCTTTTTCGGCGCGAAATCCCTGACAAGAGCCCGATCAACAAACAACACCACCCACTGTCACCACCCCCCCCCCCTCCCCCAACAATACATTAAAGCGAGTATGTGGGACCGAAATTAAAGTTTAAACTTTGCACTCACCTTCATACTTTTCACATAGTGGTGTTAAATCGTAAACTTTACCCAAAAAGGATACCCAAATATCTTTTAGCGTGTTGTGTACTGCCACCTCATTGGGGGTGAAATATTTAGGGCGCATCTTTCCGTTTTACGGCTTCAAATAAGAACAATATTTCCAGGTCTGCGCTGTTGCCAAGAGACGGGATACTATGGTAGCCTGAAAGAAATTTTTTCGACAAATGACGTATGAACCATATGAACGTACGTACGTATAAAACATTACAAAACCATCGATCAGCTCCACCTTAATACGAAGTATGAAGCGTGCGGTGATGACGCGTACTAGTAGACATAATTAATGGACGCTGTTCTGACTGTGGGTTCATGTTATCGTCGGTCACTCGGTCTCGCGATCCCTGAGCTAGCTGTCAATCATCAGGGAAACAGGTAGGGATACTCCCTTTCAGATGAAATCATATTTTTTTAAAATATCATTAGGCCTACAGAAGGGGGCGGCGGAACACTTTTCATATTGGTTGGGGGTGGGGGGGGGGGGGATCGTCAAAATTACCATTAAAAAAAAAGGAACTTGTGGCATCTCCCAAAATTTGGTCAGATGACTTACCTTCACGAATCCCGTCATTATAACTGACATTTATGTAACACGCCCATGAAATAGGGGCGTCGATAGAGGGGGTGATAGGGAAGAGGAAAGGGAAAAGGAGAAGAGAGAAAAAAAAAAAGAAAAGGAGGGGAAAAAGGGGGAAAAGGAAAAGGAAAACAAAGAAAAAAAAGAAAGAAAAAGAAGGGAAAATTTGCTATTTTGGGGGCTCGCTCTCTTCGCTCGCTTGCAAAAACATTGGAAAGTTAATATTCGGCAATAGGCTGCAGCTCCCCCCCCCCCCCCCCCCCCCCCAGGATTTTCAAAGTTCTGATATTCGGGCAACTTCCACTTCATATTCGGGCAGCGAGGAGCCAGAATTTCCACATATTTGGGCAGCAAGGTTCCTAGATAAATATGTAACTGTATATTTTCACTAAGAAAAGTTTAAGAAATTTGGTGGCTTGCTTCGCTTGCTTGCAAATATTTAGAAATTGAAAATTTTATATTCGGGCAAAAGGCGCCCCCTTCGGCAATAGGCTGCACCACCACCAGCCTCCCCCCCCCCCCCCCCCCCCCCCCCCCCCACCCCCCCCCCCCCCCCCCCCCCCCCCCCCCTCGAGGATTAGAGTTCCGATATTCGGACAACTGCCACTTCATATTCGGGCAGCGAGGAGCCAGAATATCCACATATTTAGGCAGCGAGGTTCCCAGATGATTATGTAACTTCTGTCTGTAACTTCTGTACATTTTCACTACGAAAAGCTAAAAGCGAGGTTCCCAGATAATTTTAAAACTTCTGTATGTAACTTCTATACATTTCTCTACGAAAAGTTCAGATGTCATGTGTAAAAGGCAGTCAGCATCATTAAAGAAAAGAAATGTTTTGACACAAGAGTTTTGTTTCTAAGGATTGCTACATTCTTTTTCAGTCAAGTATAATCTATATGTACAACTTTGTTTTAATACAATGTACCGTACCATTACATTGTTTTTTGTACCTATAATTTATTTTCAACATTCTTCTGCGGAGTTTTGTTTTGTTTTGATGATAATCCTATTATGTCAGGATTTTATGTCAGTAAATTTGAATTTGAATTTGAATTTGATATCATTTTATTAGGATTACTGAATTATTCCCTATAAGAAATAAATGCACTGGCGCAAAACAGCTCACATCACGTCTATCCCCGATATTTCGACATCGCTATTGATTATAAGATTCAAGCCAACAATCTTCCCTATTAAATTGTGGGGATGAACAACAACGGGTAACCTCGCTAGTCATAAGGACCGCTGTTCATAAGGACCACTTATTCATAACCCATGACTAAATGAATAGCGGTCCTTCTAAATAGCGAGCAAACCATAGACACATTACCTGGCTATTCATAAGGACCTCCATTCATAAGGACCAGTGTTCCTTATGAATAGCGAGCGGACCCCAACAAGGCAGTGGCGTGACGTACGTCTAGATGAGGGGACACCAGACACCGGTCTTTTATACTATGAGAATGAAATGCAAAAAAAACTCACAAACAAACACACAAACAAACAAGCACACAAAACAACAACAACAGGAACAATGTCACTGATGAGGAGGAGGGTTGTAGCGGTTTCTCTTTTTGGATTCCCTTTCCATCTAACCCCCCCCCCCCCCCTCCTCTCCCCCCCCCCCTCTCTCTCTCTCTCTCTCTCTCTCTCTCTCACTCTCTCTTTCTCTCTCTCTCTCTCTTATTTGTGTTTGGCAATTCAATTATGGACACATGGTCCCTGTGCCTCCCCCCCCCCCCCCCCCCCCGTATATCCATACGTTACAGAGAGTGGATTGACATAGCCATCGACGCATAGACCTTTAAAATTATAAATTTCTTATTATATAATGTCCTATACAAACTTTCACCAGTCATTCTCTTTTTTTCTTTTTTCTATGAATTAAAATGAATGGAGTGTACAGGATTCCCTTAAAAGTTACTGTTAATCATTTATAATATGTACCTGAGAGTTTGGAATCTTTTGATTACCCCTATTATATTAACAGCAAAGCTAACTGGCGAATGAAAACAAAAACCGGACTGCATTAATGTTGAATTCCATTCTACAAAATATGGAAGGATTTAAAAAAAATCATAGTACAATCAAAATGATGAAAATAATAGTTCGGAATCTAGCAAAGCTTACTGCATGCAGATGGAAAGAAGTATTTCGTTATTGCTTATGAATTTACTGCATCGACAGAATGATACGGGTATAGGGAAAGGGGATAATTAGGCAACAGAGAATCATGTTAATAATTTCATGGATAAAATCATTTGATATTTTGTAAATTGAGGCCATTACGTAACCCGAAGGAATGAATGGCAATGCTCATGATGAGAAAAGTAGACCTACGTAGAATCGTAATCGTCTTGGACAAGGACAAAAAGCAGGACAGAAGCAGTGAAAATGAATAATCAGAGCAGGACAAGAGAGAAATTAAAAACAAATATGAAAGTCGAGACATTTTCCGAATGAGGAAAAACAACAAGTGAACAAGACATAATTAAAAAACAGTGTAAGGAAATGTGAGATTAAAACTGCATTACGTAATTGTTTGCCTGCGTATACGTATGTAGTTGTGGGAATGAGGTCAGTGATGACGAAGATGTGTGTCATTATGTTTGTAATCTGGAGGGAGGGGCGAAAAGTCTTCATAAAATTGTCCAACCGATAAAAAGTGTCCCTATGGACCTTACCATAATGAAATTAATATCCTTTCCGAAATGAAATTTCATCTTCTTCATAATGAAGTGCCCTCTCTAATTTTACCCTCCTAAAACAGGTACATTTATTGTTAAATGAAGAGATAGGCCTATCTCATGTGCTTTAGTCCGTGGCAGTTTTTCACCAATCGCGATTGTCCCAAAATATTGAGCAAAAAACAAAACAAAAACAAAACAAAACGGCTTCTGTAGCCCAAGTTAGATTTCCCTTTCCTGAACATTGCTTTTGAAAATCGATTAATTAATTATCTGTTATTATTTACCTCTGAAAAGGACTTGCAGTTACTCAAAAAAGCCAAGTTATGAAGGCAGGTATCCCATTACGATAAAAAAATTAGAAGACAGTTTATTGTCCACATTGTAAAATAAAGAAAATTGGTCTTCACTTGGCATGAGAAAAGAATGATAAATGAGAGTAGCAAAAAGAAAGGGATATACACCTATTTCACTATTTTTTCTGCTTTTAGCCAAATCAATTTGTTTGGGGCGAGGCCATTTGATAATCCGAATGAAACTAAAATAAATTTGTTGGGTCCCTCCCTGTGATTATAAATCTGTCAAATGAATCTGTCAAATGAGAGTTTATAGAATTATCTCAATAAATAATTAAATGATAAAGTTATGAGTGAGGTTTGACCAACCCTTTACTCGTTTTCAAATGGAATGGGATCCAAAATTAGTAAATTCAGATATTCCGACAGTCAAGAATAATAAATAGCCTGATAAACTAAAACTGTTTATCCTAATTAATAGGTACAACCTTAAATTCTTCTGTACGCGTACATAGCGAACATGGCTATTCCTCACTCCTCAAATACAAAATTCTGTCATTCAAGCTTGATCATTGATATCTCGCTGAAATGTACGGTCATAATTAAATTGGCTGTCATTAAGAAGCTTATTTATTCCCCCTTTACAACGATACATTTGTAATGATCATAAAATTATAGAAATTGCAGCACACGTGAATAATTTATGGGGTCGATTCAAAGGTGATATGTTTGGAAATGCAGGATTGATTTTTTATTGATGCTGACGAGGTCATGCGTGAATGTCATTGGTGTATTCTCCTATTCTTTGCATGATGAAAGGTATTTTGAATGATGTTGAGGTCGTCATTCCGAAAGTGAAAAGTAGTTTTTACCTATTGCAAGAAAGATGAAAAAATGTGTTTAAAGTTGACTGATTGTGAGATTATCATTGTGTTTGAGTTTATCAGTTTATCAGTTTTTATCAGTTTTCCACTCCCAAAAAACTCTCAATCCTCCTCCAATACAGTGGAAGCACAATTCACAACAGTACATATCACTCTCTACAAAAAGGACAAAATAAAGCAACAAAGACTTGATGCCACATTACTTTCTTCTTCAAAACAAAATAAATCATCATTGTATTCATGTATGACCACCACAACAGCGTTCAAAGCACAATCCATCATTGGAACCAGGGGCGTAGATAGCGGCGGGGGGGGGGGGGGGTATGCACCCCTAACTTTTCAGGTGGGGGACGGTGTGTAAAACCATCTCTTTCCCCCTCCCCCCCCCCCCAAAAAAAAAACAAAAAAAAACAAAAAACAAAAAAAAAACGAAAAAACATGGGTACTATACACAGAAGAATGATGAAATGACAATCATAACAGTCATGTATAGTCCCGGTCAGAAACACCGCTCCAGGGGTTGCATGTGGGCAGAGTGCCCTTACTTTTCCCTTTAACTTCAGATAAGTACCCCCATTTTTCTCATGGCATCATGTATTTTGTGAATTGCGCTTTTCATTTTTCTTCTTTTTTTTTTTAAAGCACCAATCCCTACTTTCCTTTGTTGTGTCATTTCTTAGCGCTCACTTTACGCGTCCAGCTTCTTTTATTTTTTTAAATTGTATCATGGCTACTCATCTATCTTTTTAAATTTTTGCATCTTATTGTTTGAAATTACTGGTCAACTCTTTCCTTCCATTGTGGCATCAGTTCCTAGCGCTTACATCATGCGTCCAGGGCAGCGTTTCATCAAACGGTCATAAGTACAAGTTCGCCGACATCCCATTGAAACACGTGTATTAAAATTAACATGCGTTTCAATGCCGGGATGTCGACGAACTTGTCCTTATGACGGTTTGATGAAACGATGCCCAGCTTACTTAAAATTATTATTTGTATCCAGATGTTTGTATCTTGGCAACTTATGCGTCTTCTTAATTTCTTGTATCCGATTGTTTATTTTCAGTCTTACTTTGATAAAAGTCTTTGACCGAAACGTCAGTCCAAATTTTTGGCTCCTGCGGTGTTTTTATTTGACTCCTGAGTATTTACTCTTTCTGCGATATATATATATATATATATATATATATATATATATATATATATATATATAGATATATTGTGATATATATGATCCTTGAGGGAAATCATACCCCCACTTATGAGGATCTGTCTACGCCAATGCTCGTAACAGATGGAAAAGACACTGTTGATAACCTCGTATTTTTATGAGTACTGTTGACAATAACAATGCATCTTGCAACTTTTCACTTTGGACTTGGTCCGGTGTAGCGGCAGATACGGGGATCGGCAGATACCGTTCTAAAAACGGCCAAGAACACTATCTGCCGGCGGATCATGTTCCAACTAATAACAGGTTAATGGAATACCTCGTTACTAGCAGGGGCGTATCCAGGATTTCCCAATAGGGGGGGGGGGGGCGCCAGGCATTATTGATCGCCGTCCTGGGGGAGGGTTCTAAGGGGAGGGGCCTCCCCTTTGGAAATTTTTGCTTCTGAAGAAGGGCTGAGATGCAAAATAATCCTATATGTGACCAATTTTGAAGCCTATTTAATGAACAACTTTTTTTTTTGCTAGTTTTTTGCGCCACCCCCTCGATACGCCATTGACTAGGTCCCCAGGAAAGAAACATCCATAACTTTGAATCACTTAGTAAACAGGTCTATTAGGCACGAGAGTGTCTCGTACAAATCTGCCAATATACAATACACCTTATCTGCAGCGCCGTGGAACCAAATCCGCCGGGGAACCAAATCTGCAAACGTCAAACCCGGCAGATATATATGGTTCCGAGGTAGAACGATATCTGCCGGCGGATACGGTATCTGCCGGAGAACCGTACGTGCCGCTACACCGGCCCCGGAGTCAGGTTATACATATTCCATAATTACATAATCATTGCAAATGGGGCATTGTTAAAAAGGGAATAAATTGGCATTTCAATATTACCGAATTCAAGTATGATAACAAAGTAACAAGAGGGATATCAAATCTCAAACTTGAATCGCGGAAACCTTTCTCAAGAGTTTTATACGTTTCAACTATGTCTCTTTTCATCATGCAAACAAGGTCAATTTTCTGGTAACAAAAAAAAAATTGCTTAAAAAACGAAAATATCACTTAGTCTTTAAAAAATGTTTTGAGAGATTCTTCTTGGCTGCAACGGCAGGCTGTCTACCATCCCTGAAACCATTGACGTTGCCCTCAGTTTTCTGCTACCAAGAAAGTCTTGGAGTAACCTTGCAGTCAAAACACTTTCAAACAAAAATGGCCGCGCAAGCATGTACCACGCCCCAGCTGCTTGATGCCAAACCAAGGCGGTCTAAAACTAGTAATTTATTCGGAACCTCCCTTCCATAGCAATTACAAATACCTGCAATAGACCGCTTCGGTAATGTATTCAAATGTTATACATACCTTTCAAACAAAGGTTGTTGTTGACAACCTGATAGCTTGCCCGACATAGCAACAAATAATGTATGAAAACTGGATTCCAAGCACCGAGGCTCATTCATAAAACGGTGCTCAGATAATATATGTGCATAAATTTGTATACATTACAGAAACAGTTTATTCACTAGACCATTTTTGAAATATGTTCAAATTTAATGCTTACGCCTCTGTCAGGTAGTCTGCAAGCACAGACCCTATATGCCACTCATTAGAAAATTATTGTTTCTTGAGAGAAGCATAATAGTACAGGACCTATTGTAGTCTCAGTTCAGACACTGGTTCAATGGCTGTGCAGTGATGCGCAGCGTGCGCATTGTATTGGGAGTGGTTTAAATGGCCGCACTGTGGCTTCAGATGTTTGCACAGTGCGTATGGACCAATGCTCTATCCAGATTTTTACATAGAGATCAGTGTATAGAGCCCCATTCCCAGGCCCATCTCTATTCCTGACGCTGGGGGCGTAGTTAACATTGATGACACAGAATGCTTCGCCCGATCACCTTTATAAGGAAACACATCCATAGATTAATTTGCAGTAGACAAATAAAGATTGGAAAATAAAAAGGTTCATTATTGTCCCTCCTCCTGTTTAAAAAGGACCTCCATATAAGTATAATAATATCTTGTATTTGTTTCTATACTTTACCTAGCCCCTGCCCTCGGTAAAAAAAGAAGAAAAACAACAAATAAAGCTAGAAGGGGGGGGGGGGGGAGGGGGATATGATGTTCCATGCATCTAATGCGAAATCCGTCGCAGACCACACGCAAGGGGGTGCACGGACGGTTTTGACCAACCTTTAATCAGCAAGGACTCTTTTGTCATTAATTTTTCTTTGTAGAAAATCCCTAATTTACATTATGAAAGCCAATTTCTATCTTTTCATTAGCAACCTTCCCTTTCCCAATTAGATGATGGGATTTCACATCGGGTAGTAAGTGGATTAATAGTGAATAATGAATGAGTTAATCAATGTATATGCTTCTAATGAAATCAATGTGTTATGCTGTAATAATTTGCGATTCGTGGCTATACTGTTTTCATAATTATGTTCCATGGTTATGATTTAATTCAGGAAAGAGCGATGCAAAAGGTTGCATGATGAGTTTTATGCTACATCTCAGCGAAACAACCGGGTATGAAAGAGCTCCGATAGAGCTTGGGGCCGATCATAGTCACTGGCAGATTGGAGGGGGCCGGGGGGGGGGGGGACTCTTTTGAAACCCATGTCCCATATTTTAAGTACATAACTCCAAGAATGTGCCCTCCCCTTTTTTTAAAGATTTTTTTTCACTTGTCAGAGAACTTTGGAATAAAAAGATACCCCAAAATGTGATGGGTTTTTAATTCTTTTTGTTTACATGTTTTTGTTAACGTTGTTTTGGGGGTGGTTGTTTTTGCTTGGTGATTTTCTTTTTTTGTTTGCAATATTTTTAACCACCCTCTTTAAAAAAAAATCCTGGATCCGCCTCTAGTCGTAATATTGGCAGGAATATGTCCTATGCCCAGCCATGATACTCGACCTTGTCAGACTAATCATGGTAATAGTGGAAGGACAATGTCATTTTTTATCACACTAAAAGACCACTTTGGTAAGCCTCCCCCACTAATTCACTCCGTCTAAAGACTAGCTTAAAACCTTTAGGGCTTGGTTATAAAATACCTTTTTTTCAAAATCAAATCATTATTTAACAGCGTACAGTTTGATATGAATTAGTTGCACAAGGCATGATACCAATGGGGGATTATTTTTCTGATGTCAGATTTATTATTTTCTTAAATTTCCTCTTACCATGCTATCTTTAGTAAAGTCTCGAGAAAAAAAATCCTTGGTAAATCAATGACACTTGTTTAAAAACTTAACTGCTTTTTCTTTTTAGGAGCAAAATACTGTATACAAATGAAGCTATATTTGATCGAGGTTCTTAATAGTCATATATATAGTAAAATCGAATTTACTGCCTATCAGGAGCTTTCTAGAACGAAGAAAGGCCAAATCGGCTCCGAATCGTAGTGAAGTCGGAGCAGTCCTACCATTGTCTACGATTTGAAACTTTTCCCTTATTCCGAGTAGAAAGCTAACGGCGCATCATCTTCATTTGTTTGGTATTCATATCATTGCTCAGAACCTGAAACAGAAAGGTTTGTTTAAATGTACCTAATGAATGCTATTGCGATTTATTTCCAAAATCGGGTCGCAGTCCAGGGGCGGATCCAGGATTGAGTAAAAGAGGGGGCACACAAATGAAGGGTTTGTCAACTTTTGGAAAGGGTAGACCCGTATTTGAGGAGGTATTGTTCAAAAGCATGCAATTCTATTGTGAGCATGTGCTGAGCTGGGGGAAAGAGATCTGGAGGGGTTTTTTTTCTTCTTTTTTTAGGGTGGAGCTTAGGAGGTTGGAAAAAAATATTGCAAAAAATATTTAAAAATCTGTTTCAACATATTTATATATTTGAATAATAGAATATTAATTGTATGCATCCCTGCACATCAACAGCAAAAAACTTGCATTTGGGTTGCTTTTGGTTGCAGGAGCCCTTTAAATTTTGAAGAAAACTGCAGCTTCCATTGCACACATTAATTATGGCCACGTCAGGCAAGCATCTGGTAAATTTTTGAGTCGTCAAGAGAAACTTTTGTTCAAGAAGTATGCTTCCTGAACAAAAGCGAGTATGCTCACGCACACACACGCACACCCACATACACCACACACACGGACGCACCTATATCCACACACACATACTCACACGCACATACTTTCCCTTTGGTCTCTCTCTTGTTCAAATAGCCACACAAGCAGCAAAAAAGGTCACACAAGCCTGACGGAATAAAGGCATCTATTGTGTTTGACTGTCCAATTAGTCACACAAGTATACCTCTGTTGGTACACACGAACACGCCTAGTGCACCCACCCTCACCAACTTAACCCTAGTTAATTTGCAAACTAAAATCTTAATACTCTGCGCTCGAACTGTTTCATTTTAACTCATACAGTAAAATTTCTCCGCAAACCTCTCATAATCCTTGTAAATTTGGATTTTCTTCTATAAAATATCATTTGGATTACTTCCAAAAGATATTGGATATGAATATTGAATGAAGAGATGCAAGTTACCATGATATATTACTCTTTTAATAATTAAATTTTAATTCAAACTCTATCAAATCACCCAAATTTAATTCTAAATAATTTGCATTTTGTCCTCAATGCCTTTTGGAATGAATGACAAAAGCATAGAATCGTGATCAGCGTGATATACAATCAGTTTAAACCTTCTCCAATTCCACTGTTTTCCTTGTTAAATAAAAAATATACAAAACCATTTCCTGATATTCTGAAGGTTTGTAATTCATTGTGATGGGGAGGGGGGTGACACCCATTAAAAATGTATTTGGGAAAAAGAAAGAATTCGAAATTTTTCAACCTGTGTCTGTAAATATAAAATAAATTTTAAAACTTCCTTTCTTACTTTTTTCTTGTCTAAACAGATAGCTCATCTCAACAAATATGAATATCCGATGAATATTGGCAGATTTTAAAATTTAAATAAGTTTTTTTTTAAATGTACAATGCCATATGGTTTGTTATTTGAAATGTTTAATCGTCGCTAATCTTCGGAACAAGGAATATTTGAAGTCGCACATTGGGAAAAACGAACTGACACCTATATACTAAGAACTAAAAAACACATAAAAATATGACACCTACAATACATTTAAGTTGCATTGGTTTTTATTGATCAATAAACGACTACCAAGTTAAAAATTCTCTTTCAAGGCAAAAAAAAAAAAAAATAACTAGGGCCTACGGTAAACTTAAACAGGCCGAAAAGCGAACGAGGACATGTAGGGCATTTTACATATCTGCACTAAATATGACATTTTATTTTGTTGTGAATAAGTAGACCTACTCTGTTAATTAAATCGACACAATTAAGTTTATTTACATTGTACGTTCTTTATATGCTCAACTGTAATGAAAAAATAATTCATGAAATAAGTAGACAGGAATTGCACAGATTGTGATATTAACTTAGGGGTAGAAATACTCTTTCAAACGTATTACTTTAGCTTATATAAATACATCAAACCAGATAATATCTAGATAATGTTATTATCTACATCTAACTAATCAGAAATAACAGACAGGCTACATTGGTATCATGATGAAGGCTGAAAACGTTTGAACCTCCAAGCAAAATATTTTTTTTTAAACATAGATCTCTGTTGAACATATACCATATCGAATCGTATTGATGGACTGAATGTAACAATGGGGTGAAAACGCAATAAAGCTACACAGAGTATTGGAGACGAAGGCGTAGAATATAATACCCAGTCACACCAGCAAGACCGACGCCAGACCGACAACATAACGAACAAAAAATTGCACTGACACCAATGGCCAAGAATGAGTCGGTTTGGAGTCGCTGTGGAATCGGTCTGCCGGTGTGACTGGGGTATCAAACAGCATTAAGTGAAAACTAAGTTCACATCCAATGCCCTATATCTCTGTCGCCTCTGCCGGAATTAAATAAACTATTTTCCTTTAATGAGGTGGTCTTTAAAGTGACTTACATATGTATTGAAAGTAAGAACAAATAATTCACATTTTTCGGGTGACCATTTTAGGCATGTAAGGTTCATAGTATAATAGTAACATAGAACAGTCTGGGTTTCAAATTTTATTTCACGGAAAAAAAAATAAAAATAAAGAGACGAAAAACCAATACCCAAAGTCAAATGAAATCAACATGGGTTGAATCTCGTATTCACTTTCATTTTATCTCAAGTTTGTCTCTTATTCATGAGAAAATATAGATTATACTCCGTGTTCAAATACGGTTTGAATGATAGCTCTGTGGTTAGCGTTTGTAAGACAATCATAAAATTCTATTTACAATAATAGGTGCTGGAAACAAAGGAACTATGCCTCTGTTATTAATATAATTGGTTTGCTGTGATGAACATTAGATTTTGTTTTTTAAAAAACTCTCATATGTGTTTTTTAGGAATCAGCAATACCAACATTACAATATATGAAAAGGGTATGACAGCTACCACATGAGGAATATAAAGGGCAGACTCACTGTTTAACTTTGCAAGTCATCAAATAAAATTTCAATTTATTTTGAAGGAGGCATCAATGTACATGTACATTAATAAAATTGACAAGCTACACACTATTTATGAGAGGAAGAAATTACCTGATAGTAGTACCGATATTCATATTCCGAAAATGTAAATTCTACAACATTTCTGGCTGAAGAGATATTAAATATCAACATTATTTAAACATCATCTCCGAAAAATATTATGGGTTTTGCTTATTTAATTTACGATTTAACCACAAGATAAGAACACAATGAACTCAAAGAAAACAGAACAATTGTAGAATCTCGGCAGCACAAATATTACCACCCATGTTGGCATTTGAAATCAGACCAAAAAAAAAATCAAATTTTAAAACGGAGAAAGAATCTCATAAAAAAGGGTGGAAATAATGAGTAAACGAGTCCCAAGGAATAAGAAGTTTAGTTGCATCTGAGTCCACCACCACGGCCCTTCCAAATATCATTGATGCAGATTTTCCTTGCTGGACGGCGCCCCCTCTTGTTGAAATCATCTCCAAGCATTTTTTCGGCTCCCTGGTCTAGTGTTTCGAGTTCTTCTTTCAGGTCAACGGCTTGATCCATCTTAAGTCTTTGGATAATTGACCAGAGTCGTGCTGATACGAGGTCCCTCATACTTTGGTGCTGCTCAAGGCTCTGCAGCAAAGAAAGAACAAGAACATATATAAGTTTATATTACATCTCTACTATGTATATAATTTTTGCAAAGCCAAAAGGAACTAAAAAGCCAGTTCGCAATTACAATTTGCGCATGTGCAGATAAATATCATTAGTACCGAGTTAAACTTGATCTTTGTACGCACCACGATGCACGCACCGGTATGACCACCAAAAAATAGATGCGCGTGCTTGTTCAATTTGGGGACGTTTCAGGGTCATTTCTACCATGAAAAAATTACGAACTGTCTTATTAAATCGTTGCAGGAAATATATTCAACACCATCCTTGTTTCATTCTAAGCACACTAAGTGTTAAAGAACAAAGTATCCTTTATTATCACGAAATAGGCATGGAAACAGACTACTGCTTTTCAGAGAATGTGTAAAAAGTCTACAGCCACCCCCCCCCCCAACTAAAAAAAAATAAATAAATAAATAAAGGTTTTCAATAGAGCTTGATTTATTCTTTCTTCTTTACAGTTTTCATCAAGGCTTTATTCTAAAATAAAAGAACTTTTTGACATAATTATACAACATATGTTGTCTTTTTCGGACTTGCTGCAGGTCATACGATTCTTACAACACAACACAATATACAATATAATTCGCATTTACGTAATACTCAAAAATCATCTCGAAATAGAATATTCAAAAATTAGCAAATGAGCTGTTGTTTTTCAAAGACTGTGATAAGATGGATTCATTGCTTATTGGCCAGTTTAATGAGGACATCATCATTTGAGATTCAATTATGAAACAATTGTTATTTGACATGATTTCAAGTTTTGTGTATCAAGCATTATTAAAAAGTACACATGCGTAATCACGATCCCGGATTTCAAGAAAACGCTAATGACTATCTTTCAAAGAACACGGTACGTGCGTAATAAAAACATATACGTGGAGATAAATATGGAAAATCATAATTCATTTAAAGACAGTAGCGAGTGACAATTAAAAAAAAATGCCCCAAACAGATAGCATGCAGACAATTTCATTTGAAATATGACTCGGAATTGATAAGCAGAATAAAAAAGATATTGAAAAATAATATTTGTAAGTTGCCCGAAAAGTTCCCAAGGCGAATCGGGAAACGGGATATGCTGGGCTACGAGGGATAAAAATGGCGTATCCAGGGACCGATCCGCGCATTTTTTCATGAAATTATCATTATTTTGTTGTTCGATCATTATTGGGTGCCTATCGGAATTTCCAAACAAAGAATTGTGTTTTATTTTATAGCCTTTTTTACGTCTCCATCAAGCTCCTAGAGCGTACGACGATCCATTCATGTACGTACATGCCTATAACATTTAAATTATTATACCACTGATGATCCATTATGATGATGTATATCATTTACAAATATATACATACACATACAATTTTTAAAAAACATGGATATATCATTGAATAAAAATAATTGTTCTGCGTTGGTTGATGAAAATTAAACCTACACAAATGTTAACAATAAATAAAACAACCGTTGGAGAAATGAAATATTACGAATTTTCGCTTATAGGGCTTCATCAGGAAATGATGAACTTTATTCAAAAGACCTTTTTGGTGTCTAAAAGTGCTGCCGGGTGCAAAAAAAATTAATGTGTAATTGTTTGCCAAATGTTGTTTTGCCAAAGGAAGAAGGGAAGGGCGCACCGGCGAATAACCCTTTTTTTACCATCTATTTTTTTAGAAATGCCTGGAAACTGACAATGATTATAGTTGCATGACACGTTACAATCTTTCTCTGCCGAGACTGGGAGTCAACGCGGGGTTCGTGGCACATCGACATAGAAAGAAATAAAATAAAGCTATTTTGTCAGTAAAATTACAAATGTCTATTTAGCATGTTTAGGATGAAGTCTCTTGGGTATCAAAAACATTGTAGCCATGGTAGCATGGATATTTCTAGAAGACATTAACGGAACAATCAACTTTGAAACAACATTGCATTGGGAAGGGGGTAGAAAAAAGGTGCAAAAAATGCGTACAAACATGAAAATTGGCCGTCACTTTGTTTCAAACCAGGTCAATCTCATAAAACTCTTTTGACTCGCACCTCTGGGGAAAGATAAACAGCTAGATTGAATAGCAGGAATGATTTCCCTGTGGATGCAAAGGTCTTGAAATTACTCCTTCGAGTCAGGAGCGTACATCGGATTTGCATATTAACACAATTTTAATGTTCGATCAGACATACAGGGGCATTCCTTCCACCTGCAACAGGCCATATTGCGTAGTTCAATTGTATTTCTCTTGAATAGTAAATGTTCTTCCGGTTTTTTTTGGTATATCCCTTTGCACACGCACGCAAGCACCCACCCACGCGCCCACCCACCCCATTCAAGAAAATTGTGATATGATTATCTTTGTTTTTATTTGTCCCCACTCTCGATTCATTTGGGAATTAAAAGATTTTTGGTGTTTTTTTGCAAATATTATTTTGTAATTGCTATGACGTAAAACCAGTCCAAAATAACATGGAATTGATGAGAACAATAAAGCAAAACACACACAAAAAACCCTAACCCAAACTCAAAACCCCCAAAACAAACACCAATTTAAAAAAGGCTTTTAAATACTTTTTGTCAAGCTTGAGTAGAAAAAAACAGTGAAGTCGTTAGTTTTTACAAAATTGTGATCACTTGGTTTAAGCTCTAGATTATGAAAGATATTCAAAGGGGATTAAAACAAATTCATTAATAACTGAAAATATTCAATAGAATCTTTTAAAGATAACATAGCCCATTTAAACTTAACTTTTGAAATCGAATGCATCTTAATAAGGCCGATAAAAACATATTGTGAAATGTGAAGCAAAACGAGTTCGTTTGATTATAAAGTTTATATATTTCGATTGTACGCGATGTCCGTTCTCGTCTTATCATGAAGCATTTTTTATATCATGTGTTTTATTTGATAATAGCATGTTACTTTGAAGTTAGATACAATTCAACATATACTCACAAAAGTTAGGTAAAGTAACCACTCTGGTTAGTTGGCACAATTTACTTCATAGATGGCGTACAAATATAGGATGATTTTAGATTGGTTGGTTCGTTGGTGGCACACTTCCCTGCCAATATTCATTCACAGAGATTGGGCAACTTACTTTCCGCAAACATGGCAAACGCCAAACCTCACTGAAAAAGGGTTGACTATGTCAAGTACACTTTGCATGATCTAATAGTTCTGCCAACACATTGATGTTAATTCCAATATTGCCAGCAATTGTGTTCATGGTTAAAAAACACAGACCTGACAATGAAAATCTGACGTCCAATGATTATATTCGGCATCGATCCATCTTGGAAATAAAGCCCCAACATAGTGCCAACAATGACGAACCTAACTGAATGTATATTGTACGTCATAACGCAGAATTGCTTTTAATAAATGTAATAAAAAGACGAGTGAGCTTAAAGGTCTCGGATGTACATGTAGTATCAAAGGTTCACTACACAATATAGATTCCAAATCAACATTTTATTGAAAACCTTGGTTTTTGTCAATAGCAGAGTAGTGTGAAAAGAACGCACATACACACTCACACACACGCACACACACACCAAATAGTTTTTTTTAAGATAGAAAGCGTAGTGTGTGTGTTGAAAAATAGTTTTCATTTGTTTTCTTCAAAAGTGCTGTTGAGATGTAGGATGTCAACAATCTGGCGGAATCAACGAAATTCTGCTTGAAATAAATGATGAGAAGGAACAATTTTGTTTGGAGAATCCGACCATGACATTTTGATTTGTGCATTCCTATGAACATGGACGGGGGCGTTGCAATAAATAGGAAGCATTATTTATTAACTATAGGACCTACATTCTTATCAATTCTTGAGGCATGGATATGGATATATATATATATTTTTTTTTTTTAATATTTTTTTTATTTTATATATATATATATATATATATATATATATATATATATTATATTATTATTATTACTTTTTTGTGGGGGCATAATAAGGGATAAGCACCTATGAGCTGACATAGTTCAATTAGTCAACTCTATCAAAGTTGATGAACGAAATGAAATCAAAGTGAGAACACCAGGTTGGAGAGATGAATTCTTCATTTCAGTGTTTTGCTTCATTGGTCTGTCATTAAGATATATCTAGTGTGATATAATGGCGATTTGTTCAACGAACCGTTTCAGTGATTTATGTTGGTGTGCTTGTGCTGCTCACGCATTATATCAGATGATTAGTAGATCGTGAAACATGTAGAATCTCTGTTGGCTCAACCACATACATGCATGCAATCAAGAAATTATTTAACACCGTGATTTTTCACTCTGCACAAGTTGACGACTGCCCTATGTTGTATTCAGAGGTATTATCTAACATTCCGGTGCTGCAGGATATTGGCTCTACTTTAATTGGGGAGGAAATAAGAGATATCTCAGAAATATGGGTCAACATGGGATCACCGTGTAAAACGATAGCCCCAAAGTAGCCCCAGGAGTGTAATGCGTTCCCGCGCTAAATTGCCGCTCTATTCCACAGGCGTGTCGTCGAATGCGCTTTTCGAAATTCTGGCGGGAATTTTAGCGCTTCCCCCAAAATTGAATATCTTATTACGCATGCGTAGACAAAACAAAACCATTGATCTCAGTGGAGAGCGGAGTATCGCGAATAAGAGCCCGTCTATGCTATATACGTATCATATGAGAAAAATAGCTGGAAGGTCCTATTAAATGAAGGAATCACTCGCCGCATTTTAGATGGCGGAGATATTTCTGAGGTTATACCCGCAAGGATTTCCGAGTTTAAATCTCCCCAATAGAACCTACTAAATCTAGAATTCATGTCGTAATGCGGTTTTTATTTTAAAAGAGGGTCATAAACTTGCTGCGCTACGCTCTCCCCTTGGGACGTCAAAGGGTCATTAGCAGAAAAGTTCGATTGTCAAGTGATTAGCGGTAGTCTTTGAAATGTTCATTTAATCAGTTTCTGGTTGATTACATCACTGATTATCTCGTAGGCACTTGCAGTATACTTAAAGAAAGAATACCGTATGGAATACTAGCATCCTCGAGAACATCCTTCTAATGTAATTTGATGTTTTTAAAGATCACATTGCAAGAAAATTCCATCAAAATAAATATTGGCTTAATACTTATTATTGCATAGATGGCATAAATTATACAAGGTTATCCAAATTCAACGCTTGGAAACATTTGAATTAATGATTATTATCAATTATAAAACGGTAAAATACAGCCCCCGATATAGCAGCTGAAGAGCTCCTTGAACGCTGCTGAGATGTGTGACGACACACGAAGGACCAGTCCTGTCTAAGCAGACGATGTCCCATAACATCTTACACATTTTTTCAGTGCCTGTTTTGTCATCTCCTCTTCACTTATTTCTCTTACTTGACTAGCGTCAGTCTTAATGTTAGTCTGTTGCCTCACTCTTAACTTCGTGTATGGTATTATTTTGATGAAAAATGCAGCGTTAAAAAAATAAAGGAATCAGTCACTTGTAAACAAAATAAGACGCCATTGTATTTTCAGCTGCTTGCACCGGGGCATGTTCGGCGTTTCAAGAGGGAACGAATACAATCTGTGATACTATTCGGAGGGCTTTTCAATTTGAAAATGGGGTTTATTTCATTGATCATTGACCCTTCTCCTGTGTATTTACAATCAAACGGTTTTAGTTATCAGAATCAGTTTCACTTTCCCTTTTAGAATGGTGTGAAATAAGGTCATGTTAAATATACCAAACTCTTTATAATTTGATAAATAATTGCATTTTAGGACGTCGTCTGCTTAAGCAGGATCGATCCCTAGTGTGACGACATCAAAACATCGCTATATTTCTGGCGAATCCTCGGATATTCCAGATGCTTAGAAGAGCTTTCATTTATGTTGTTTTTATAATCATCAGATACGCAGTTGACATAAAACTTATACGATTGCCATCTGTAAGCTTCCCAGTTTCTAGTGATACATTAATTGCCATATTTGTGATTTTCTTGCAATGTGATCTTTAAAGATTTTTTTTTTGCTGAATCAACAAATTCTTGTTCTTATAGTACTGTCATTTTCTAAATCAGTCCCTTCAAGAAGCCTAGTACCTTCTTGGTCCCTTTTGCATAGGGAGGGAAAGAGGGGGGGGGGGGGGGGGGGACGCAACAATTTCATACAGCGATTGATCTTGAATGGTGTTCTGATGTAAGCTAATGGTCAGTATTTCGCATATGGAACCTGATAGTGCAGTTACATTTAGAACGAGCTTCGTCCATGATCAGTTTTTTTTTTTTGGGGGGGGGGGGGCGGGGGTCTCAGGTGCAAAAATGGAAAAAGCCTCAAGTCGAATGATCAAACAGCAAAATGAGAACACCGAAACTAGGTAAATATAATTATTCTACCACACTGTAGTGTAGGAAAACTACGTATAGTATACGTTCATTCTTCGTTTATAAAAGGCACGATATGAGATTTTTCATTAATGTAAAAAGAGTATAATTAGGTTTTATTGCCATGAAACATGTATTCTGGAGTAGTAGTTGGAGAATATGCCCGGAAAACTTTATTTTATGCATGGTATTAAGTCAGTGAATCTCGGACCACATCATGCTATTTCAAGTGCACAACAGCAATAACAACAAGAACAACCACAACAAGCCTTAACATACGTGACATGTAAAAACGCCTCATCCATATTGTTCACCCTGAAAGAACTCATCTTTTAGAGCATATAGGCATATGAATAGGGATGCAATTGAAATTGTGGAACAAAGACTATTTCCACTGGTTAAGCTATGCAGATATCTCACTTGAACAATAGTGAAGTAGATATCTTCTTTCACATTATACACAAGATATGACATTTAAATTTCACCAATGACATCTAAAGTTATCCATGTCACAAGGTTTGGTTAAATTTTTTTAATGTATCGACAACTTTAATACACTGATACATAGCTTGCCAAAATCTGCGTTTGAACGATTAGGAGAAACCGTGAAAGTATCGTATGCACTGACCACAGCATTCAGGTCATGTTCTTCGAGGAGCAAAACAATAATAAATCCTAATTTCTGCATGCCAAACAACTTTAAATATCGCAGTTCAGACACGATTGGTAAATCTTAAGTCATAGACTACGGGAACCGTATTAAGCCTATGAGAGTTAAAGAATTCAGTAGGTAACGGTTAAGTCATCTTCGGCAGAATCGTTTGCCCCTCTCAGTCCTCTAAAGATAGCTTGAACGGGTGCAATAATCACAAATTTTCAGGGGAACATGGTTATCTGGAGCGGAAAAAGTTAATCAATAAGAAGTCGTGTTGCACGATTAAAACTGCTCTCATTTGGCCGACCTACAAATGAAGCGGGCTAGAAATGCCTGTCGACATCCTCAAGTTCGGTGATGAGTGGCCACGGAGAATGGTGCAGACACCATCACGATGGATGGACGTGGCCAAGTCCGCCCATCTTCAGTTGCTACCCTGAGGCGACCTGTCTACAGATTAAAGGGCTTTGTCCTGGATGAAGTAAGAGGCCGGTTTTCGAAAGTGACAATTAGCGGGAAGAGCTTCAATGTATTGATGCCTGAGAGCAGTTACACGCCAACTTATAATTTTCAATTGCTGTAAATACTTGATTCACAGGAAGGAGAAGGGCTGTCTAATGGGGCAATGGACAGAAAGATTTAAGCAGCCAAAGGGATCACAAATTCATTAATTAGATTAATTTGAATTTGTATGTTTATTTTGAAATTGCAAAAAAAAGAAAAAATGAGACAAAGTTTTGAACTTCTAGACATACCGCAAACGACTCTTTTGTAGTATCAAAACGTCAAGTTTTTGTAACTAGTACACTTTTTATGGAAGAATGTGAAAGTTTAGCGTTGTTGCCAGATGATATAAAGACACCGAAGAATGGATTTCCTAATGTTCAGCAATTCTGAAGATAAGGTTCCTATTAATCATTTGTCTATTTATGTCATCAATAAAATAATCTAGATTGCACTTATGTATGTATATACATGTGCATTTAAAAAATGATAAATATACTTATAAACCAGCGTCATAGATCTTTAAAAATAAAAGAGAGTACGCAGTAAATCTCGATACATTTATGAATATATCCATGTTAGAATTTTGTTCACTCCCCATGTTACATAGTGATATAAAAACAATACCCCCTTTTTCAAGCCGCGCGGCAATAAGTCAATCTTGCGCTACAAGCAAATCGGGAACAAAAGTATATATATCTTCATCTAATAACGCTCAGTAAACACAATCATGTGTAGGCGTAGACTCGGTAAAAGGTCTTCAATTTGCTTTTAATAAAGTAATAGAGCAGTTGACACCTTTTCAATATTTTCAAAAAGCTCCGTGTGATGGAAAGGCCTTGGGGAAGAAATTCCAACAGAATCTGAATCGTGTTTGCACGCGGATTGCGTTGTAAATTTTTGTTCCTATCACCATTCTCGTTATTTCATATTTTTATTTGCCTTTTTTGCTTCATTAAGGTCATCGTAGCAAAAGCAGCTTTACTACGATAAACTTTCAAGACATTGTCTAGGATTGGCGCCGCAATTTCTACGACACCTTCAGGAAATGAGTTAGCTGCCTAGCTTTGTCTGTTCTTCCGTGCGTTAAACTCGTTCATCGAAGGCTGATCTTAAAATGTGCTCTATCCGCTTTCCTTATAGGCAGTTCATTTCTTTACATAACTTATTTGTAAACTTTTACAAACCAAATAAATAAACAGACTTCAACTCATTTCACGAAATAAAATACAAAAATCTTTGGAAATATTTGGGTTATGTTAGATGATTATTTGGAAATTTAGAAAAAAATTCCCCGATTTTGAAGATGCTATAAGAGATTTGAAATGAATCAAGCGAACTGGAAATATACAATTATAGATACGTACATCTAATTTTACCATAGAAGTCGATGACTGAGGCAGATTAAACGTAACACAAACAAGCAAAAACAAAAACGAAACAAAACAGAAAACATGCTAAATATCGTGATGATAATGACGGAAAATCCCTGGCTTACAACTTACAGTTTTTTTGGGGTTTTTTTTCAGTGCATTGCTTTGGTCCGGGGGTAACATACAGCAATGATCATGAAAGATGGAGGGGAATTTGTTTTTTTTCCCTCCTATACCCGAATATGATTCTTGGTAATTATTGGCTGTTGAATAGGAGTCTTTTTTTGAATTCAAATTTATTATCTTGTGGATGGAAATAGTGACGAAATAAGGGTAAAAAAAAAACTGACAAAGATTGAAACAAACCCAATTCTAAAAAAATGCAAAAATCACACAGGACAGTATGGAGTAATAAGATTACCCAGATAGCTCTCTGTACATTTTATGGCCCCTCCATATAGTAAGAAAAAACAAAACACACTTCTTCCGAACATCCAGATATGATTAAAACCCAATTTTAGACAGGATCCCATTAAAAACAAAAATATTCGTTGCAGCTATAGACCAATAAAAATATTCACGTTATGCACACACAATAAGAAACAAAGCGTGATTTATTTTTCAGTTATATACTCTGATTGGCCTTAGCCTTCTGGAATTTTTTTTAAGAGAAACATTAAAGCAATTATTCGGTTAGTGCAATATGCTTGTACTCAGAAGGGAGAAAGTGTATCAAAATGGCAAGTCTGATGTTTCTATAGGGAAAGGCCTACATTCAACAAAAAGTAATTGCCTAAGAGGTTCGCTTATGATTTCAGGAAATTAAGAGCAGAATATTGCTGTTTGCCCAATTCAGTACCTATTTGCTTTTAGAAATATCAAATAGGTAAAATCAAAGAATTTCTCTGAGAGTATCAAACAGGTCTTTTTTGGTTATCATGTGTAAAGTTGAGAGACAGCGCCAGGGGCCTTAAAGCTATTTTGATTCTTTTATGCGGATATTAAATTCAACTGTGGTCTAAAAATTTTCAACGAACACAATCGTTTTCGCACTCTCAGAAATGTTGGTTGAAAATCATTAGGTTGGTTAAAATATGAACATACCAACTGTTGGTTAAAAAAAAATTGTATGTAAAAAATATGGGGATTTTTTTTTTATACCAGGTTAGTAGGTTCATAGTTTAACCAACCTAAAAACTTTTCTGAGAGTGCATTTATCACCTGTTTTTCTTTTCATAATTATTGACATTTTGTTTTGCTTGTCAGAGAATTATGGAGAGGAACTGGACCCCATAACCCCCCCCCCCCCCCACACCCCCCCCACTGAGCGAATTTTGGAGGTCTGGCAAAAAAAAAATACGGGTCTACCTTTCCAATAGTTGACAAACCTGCATTTGTGTGCCCCCCTCCTTATACTAAATCCTAGATCCGCCCCAGTGTCAACCCATCCCCTCAATATTACGGACTATCGTTAAATGACTGAAAAGATTTCAGTAAATTCATCAAAGAAAAGAGGATGGATAGGGAATGTAGAGTTATATGATTAACGCATATCCGTCTCGAGTAACTGATCAGATATATTGGTTGGAGAAATTAATTTACGCACATTTTTTTTCTCCTATCACCTGATAAGGCTTTATGTCATATACACAGGAAAACAAACTGTACGTCATAAATAAACTGTCGAATTTGACCCCTCAGACATGATGAGCATGACCCTTCCGGAGTAGATGACCCCTCTTCTGTATATGCACACGCACGCACACCCTTTGTCCGCCCACACATGACTTGTGTCTCTGATGCCTTTTATACGCATAATAGCGTGTGATGTCCTGCAATTCACAGACCTACAAAAAAAAACATTGAAATTTTCTCACACCTTTGATATATGTTTGATTCTCTCAATTAAGCTTTCACGGGTGCGTCGTCTGGTTTGAGGCGTAGAGTATGTGCTACCCTGGAACCCTGGAACAGCCTGGCGCCTTTGATAAGTTGTACAGGAATGACGTCTTTTCTTCTTTAATATTTGAGGAACATGGTCTTTGCTATTTTATATGATGCATTAATGCCTTCTTTACCATACCATCGTATGGAGGAGCAAGGAGATATCAAATGAGATAGAGATCAGAGTATACGTTTTTGCTGTATTTATTCTCCCAAATTTATTTCATACTTTACCAAAGAACTTTCTTTTCTTTCGAGCACCAATAATCGATTAAAAAATTTGAAAAGATATGCAAAGGTCATAGGTTTGAGATTAAAAAAGAAACTGAAAGTTTCTGGAAATATTAATCTGGAAATGTCAATCTACGCAAGCCGCTCTCTATTACGTTCTTTAATTGCTGTTAGTACGAAAATTGTTATTAAGAAATGAGGGGTATAATATTTATCATATTGGAGCTCCTTTAGCACCTTGCGTGGTCCATGTAAACGTTATACAAGTAGCCATTATCATTACTATTACATGTACTACCAATATTATATTATCATTATACCAATATTAATTAACGCTGCTACTACCATTATTATCATTATTATTATTAGTAGTAGTAGTATCATTATCATTATTATTATTACACTCGAAAAACTTAAGTGTTAACATGGTTAAATCACCATTTAAAATGGCCGAGGAGTGACCATTTTTTCAAAATGGTAGATTAACACTTTTAACATGCTGGATGTACACTACAAAGGCTGAATACAGCATGTTAAAAGTGTTAATCTACCATTTTGAAAGAGTGGTCACTCCTCGGCCCTTTTAAATGGTGATTTAACACTTTAGGTATTAGAGTGTATTATTATTATTATTATTGATATTATTTATATCATCATGATCATTACCATCATCATTATCATTATAATTATACATTTTATTATTCTTATTTTTGAAGGTCAGCTTTGATAATATTAGCGTAAGTATCAAGCAGCGCAATCAATAAGCACTTTCAATTTCAATATATATAACCGGTCATATAGGCAAAATTTCTATCTCCGTAAGCACCTCATTTGTATAATGAAGAAATAGTCTATTACTCATGCATAGGCTATTACCTTTGAATCTATAGAGTAGGTCAAATACGCAGTGATATCTATCAGCATCGCGAGGTATCGAGATAATAATCTCGCTTCAGCAACAAATTAATTTATAGTAATTTGTCTCTCGAGCTTCAGACGACCGCGGAACATGATGGAAAAGGCGATTAACAGCTGGCCACCTGTTCGCGTGATATCTTGTCAATTCTAAACTTCATTCACAACTAAGCTCTCGTTTTATTTCTCTTAAATATTCCCTCACAAACGCACAGATAGTCTGCAAAATACCTTTCGAAAAATTACATAAATCAAATTTTGTTAATTCATTAAAAACCGATGTGTCACATGTAATTTCATTACATGACGCAACAACGCCGTGTTATCAATTTTCCTTTGACAACCAACTAGCCAACTTGCACTAATTTCCATAATTAGATGTTAAATTTAAAGCTTTAATTGAGCCATTATCTTTCATACGTTGTTCCAGATTTGAGTACACAATGAAGCTAAATGCATTGAAACGTCATCATGACATCACATATGGCTTTAGGTGAAAAGTTATAATTATTCTTAATTTGACGTTACGATGGCGTTAATACGCCATTGCCACTTCATTGCATATCGGGTCTTCTAGAAAGCCTCACCCGGCCCCGTGTACTGGTTCTATACCTGTTATTAAATCAGAAATTTAAACGGCTACAACTTCTATCTTACATCAGAAGTACAAAGAGACAAATGCAGTAAAACGGCATTCAACATTTATTATGTCAATATTACTATGAAGACGATTTGGCAATCTTCATCACATTTTGAACAAAGCAGAAATTGAGAATGGGTGATTAACTGTTCGTTAATGACTGGGTAAATGATTTAAAAAAGAATAGGAAATAAAATAAAATTGATGTGCGTATATGTATTCTCTCGGTTTGTATTGCTCGTCGGTTTTACTCTCTATTTTATGATATTTACATATTCATGTTATTTTTAATCATTAATGAGGTTTTTGTTCTGGCAAATTTGTATTGTTTTGCAATACCAAGGAAACGAAGAAAATAAAGTGTTTATGTTCCGACGGATGTTTCAATACCTACAAAATCAAATTGTTCTTATTCATTCGGCAAAGCAAAGTGAATGTACAGAACAAAACATGAATTTGAGGAGTTATCTTCTTCCCCTAAAGGGCTGGTCACATTTGTCCGATAACGATAAAGATTAACGAGATTTTCCCATGAAAGGTACACCCTAGAGCACGAGCATCTCGTTCAGTTCTCGGTATCGTTATCGTTATTGGACAAAATGTGACCAGCCCTAAAGTGTACTGACAATGTGGTAGGTAAGCTAAATGACTGAAATCTAGGGTCGAGCTGATCAGTCCGACTTGCAATAGACCCCAAGGATCAATAAAAACAAGTATTGAATACAAGCCCTCTCTATACTGCGCAACGTAAGTAAAAGGACAAATAATTGTTCAAAGTAATACAGTTTGGAATGAATAATAATTTTCACCTCTATGTCATATAGTTGCATATTACTGACTCATTATCCCTCGACGTGTGAAATGTTCACCTGGAAAGAAAAAAAAAACAACCTAGTACAAAGCACTGACGTGGTTCGTAGTTACATCCGCGTCGCGCTTTTGATTACTACGTACTCCCACTCAATAGAATTGGTGTTGAGAATATGTTATTTTTATAAAGAATCTGTGAAAAATCCATTGATTTATCGACGGATATCCCGAGGGAGCGGTGGAAGGAGTTAGTGACCATGCTTAATGTGACATTGTTGGCATTGGGTACGCTCTCGTCGTTAATCTAACCTTTGCTCAAAGGTGACAAGATAAGGTTGTGAAGATACAAAGAGGAAATAGCTTGAATAAGATGGGACGGATGGCAAATCATGTGTCAACAAAACGTCGTTATGGATAATAAATTGTTTTATTGTCACTCTATGCTACATAACCTTCCGCGGTCTGTTCTGCTTCGATTATTCTTATTCCTTCGTATTTCGTGCTTGATTATATTTACAGTCTCGGCTATTCAACTTTCTTCTGCCAGACTCTTTTCTTAAATTGCAGCATTGAAATGGAGGCTAAAGCGACTACCGATCATGCACCCTCTCTCAGGGATGTGTAATACCAGCCGACACAAACGTGTCATGGTGTCTAAAATGTCGAGTGACAAAAAGCGTGTACTTTCCTCGATAATGGATGCATTTTATGAAAAGATGAACTCACCCAAAGTGCATTAGAATCAAATATAGATGTGAAGATGTGAAAGGGAGAAGGCTTTTTAGGTATCATGTAATGACATAAAATGTAATACACTAAATGCCTTTTTTCGAGTAATTCGTATGACCTATATTACCAATATATCAGAAAAGGTGAAACGCACACAAAAAGGGAGAAAACCTGGTGGGAACACTTTGATTACTAACAGATTTCTGTTCAATCATTTACATTATGATTATATCAATATACAAACCCGGTGGGTATTATTTATGTAGATGATTTTAAAAGGCTGAGTTGTGTTCTACATTGTTTAAGCCAACGGAAAATAAGGGGTTTTTTACTCATATTATGTATGCTACAGGTTTACCTGGCTGCGGAGGAAAAAAGAGACTATAATTAGCACACAAAAAGATGTATTAATATTTGTTTGGTATGACGTCACACTATGACCTCTTAAAATAAATTTTCCATTTTCGGGTCACGGTTATTACGTGTTTTCTTTGATGGAAATGCATTAATTTGGCGGAGCTTTCGAGGCATATAAATTACGTCAATAAAAGAACCAATTACATTTTCTGCTTGTCTAAGCAGTTACACATCACGTGGATCGTATGGAAGGTGAGAGTCACTCACTTATTATAGGAACTATATATGAAATAATTATGTTTTTATCGTTTATTGAACTCGTGGTCGACTCTTTAGTGTTCAAGGTTCGATCCTCAGTCGCGTTACCTGGATGGTGATTATGGAAGGTCGGTCCCCAGACATTTAAAGTTATATATTCCTCATTCATGCCGTATTCAAATATGGGGGGGGGGGGGGTGAAAATTAAAATTCATGACGAATGGTTGTACTGGTTATGGTACTTGGCCAATCTTACTAAATGTCCGTTTCTAGTTTAATAATACTAATAATGCATTATGTGATAAAGTAACAAACCAGTTTTTTTTTTACTGTATTGTTATATTGTGTTATTCTATAGCGTTGAGTTAAAACTTTATTCTATAGAGAAATATAAGGCTATCATGTAAAACAGTTTTGATGGACTTAACAGATCATCCAGTATTCAGAACACAGAAACATATTAATGTATATAATTATAAACAAATATGGTTGATTTTTTTGTAGTGGAGACTGAAAAACATAGCTTCGTACTTATGAAATTGGGCCCTTTAAAAATTCTCGATGCCAAATTCAACCCAGCACCCTTGAGAAGCAAGCTCATTATCGCCTTTTGCAGCTTATCATGTCACCTCCTGAAGTTTAAAAGGCACTATATCCCTTTTTGAGGTGAAAAATATGAAATTTTCAAGAAATACTATTGTCTATGGAAGAAAATAGTGGTTAAGAACTCCCCTCAGCATTATGAGAACTGGAAACTGACTTTTCTTGGAGTAATCGACCGTTAACTTTCAAAGTGAATTTTAGGCGGGTCTCCGAATGTTATCTTGTTATGGGGCGCAAAATGTAGCACTTGTGATCCGTCACAAAGTAAATGATTATGTAACGAAATCAATCTTCCCATTGATTTTGTCTTGGAAATCGGCCCTGGGACTGATTTCGTATTAAAATCAGAGGGCAGATTTGTATGGTAACAAAATGCAATTGATGTAGAATGACAAGTATACCATATTAATCGGCATGAACAGTTTTTCCCCCCATTATTAATTCTACGAGTCCTATTACTGATAGGATTCTACATGTGTTATTGCTACGGTATGGTTCGAAAGGGTACTGATCCCTTTTGGGATACACGATCGTTTCAGAGGTTGCGACAGGTATAAACTACATATCAAATCACTATCTTGGACTGGGTAGGTGCGGGGTCCTAGTTCATGATGAAGCAAGAGTCCACAGGGAAATCACGGACACTCACGATCTTTTTTTTTACTTTTCGCTGCACCCCCGAGGTCATAGACTTACATTGTCAATAATTAGATTGAAAGCTTGATCATTTGGCGCTGGGGGAGAAGAAGAAAAACAATTTCCTAGAGCCGTCAAGCAAGTCATAGAGCTCGGGAAAAAAAATGAAGTATGGCCGAAACGTGAAACGTAGATTGAATGCAAGGAATGAGTGGGAAATAGAACGAGCAATATGATATGCAAGGATGACTGAGAAAATTATTAACTGATAATTTCATTTAGACTCTTCTTTCGGATGAAATTGAATTGCTGTGCACAGTGTTTTTAAAGAACATTACGGGTGGTTTATGATCGTGTTTTTGTGTCTCCTATGTCATGTCAGTGGGTGAAAGGGTGAAATATATCATTTTTCCAATACTGGGAAATTTATTTTTCTTAAAGAGGTTTTCTTGACATGTATCGAATGAATGATTTATCTACTTGTAGAGGTGTTGTGGATCAGTGGATAAGTCCCCCGACTGTCAACCACGAGGTCCGGGGTTCGAATCCCACCGCAGCATTAGCGTCCTTTGGCAAGACGTTAATCTACATTTGCCACTCTCCACCCAGGTGTTAAATGGGTACCCGGTAGGATGCGAAAGTTAATGTCGTTTGTTTAGCAATTTGAGCGTCACTGTACTGCCCATTGCTGGAATACTCCCCAGGGAGCGGAGAATGTGCATACATTGTGTGCGGGCATGCTAGTATCCGATCACCGGGGTAATAATATCTCCTTTGTAAAGCGCATTGATATAACCTTCGGTTATGAAATGCGCTATATAAAAACTACCTATTATTATTATTATTACTTCCTGTATAATTTTCATCTGTTGCTTATATATATATATACATGCATGTATAATTTTCGAAAATAAAACTTATTTCATTATTAATTTCTATGTCAATGTTGCTGCAAGGGTGACGTACGTACTGATTGGTCCTTAAATTGAAGCATAAATTTTTGCCCATAGCCATGTCGCCTCTTTTCTTCATTCAATTATATCAACTTGCCCCATATGCTTCTACAATCATGACAATGGGCACGTAATGCAAAACTCTGTCATTATCCGAAGTGACATCTTCTTCATTGTATGTTAATGTAATGTAATGTAATGTAATGTTAATTGTATGTTAATGTAATGTTAATTTCCAGTTTTGATTGAAAGAGCTGTGCATACATTTTATTTTTCGTGATATCATTTTAAGAACATGTATAATGAATCGAAAATTGTTTTGATAAAATCTTTTTATTTCTTATCGACAATCATAATTAGACGCAGCGTTCATCACACACACATATATATGTATATACATAATGTAATTATATAATATATATATACTATATATCATGTGTTGAGATAATAACAACATTTCCTCATTTTTCTTAGCATTACAAAGTTTATAGTGCGCAACATGCACATAATAAAGATCTCCTCTAAACTTTATCTGGTAAGAAGAATAATCTAATTCGAAATTATGACATCCCCATGACGTCATATAAAAGATCAAATAGCAAAGGAAAATGTAAGGGCGTGATTCGACTTGCAATTAGCAGATCTCGAAATGAAGATCCTTAGCTGTTGAGTGTGTGATGGCATAAAAGCCGCCCTGCAATGCATACTCCTTTGCCTTCCTTTACCAGCTTTCATGTTTTCAGAAATATCATACTTTTCCGACATCATCAAGTGGATGTGCCGGGTGAGAGGGGAGAAAAGAAGATGCCTCACAAATACTCGAGATGCAGAAAATATGGGCATATGGCTTCCTTCTCGTTCGAGTATCACTTTACTTTAGGGCGTCAGAAATCAGTCAATGAGCCAGATGGGAGCCGACATCGAAAGAGGAAAAACAGCTTCGTGAGGAGTAGCGAAGCAAACAAGCTAATTCGTTAGATTATTGTCTTCAATCAGTTCATTTATGGATGTCTCGGACTTAAAAATATATTGTAAAAACCTTCTCATGTTATATGGAAATAAGTTTCGAGAATCGGATGTGCAAATTTGCTTTCTCAAGAAGGAAAAGAGATCATTTGAAGTAACACTTACAACAAGAATAGTTTATATCTTCACATAAACTTGATTTATGATGGTCAATTCAATTGCACGGTAGAATAGAGGGAGCATAAGGCGAACCCCGTGGAAAGAGCATACCAAGTTGGATGGCACAGCTGATCAATTCTATATTAAAATAAGGGCAATGCTTATCATACCTGCAAATTTGGAAATCTTGTGCATTTCATCTTCCTTTCTAAGAATAGCAAAATCTGATGATATGTGAATATAGAAGAAGGTTATTCACAGACGATTTATGAAGACAGAGGGGGACAGGGGTGCAATATGATACAGGCATTCGTCGCTCGCTATCCTTTATGGTATATCATCGTTTCAAGAGAAGAGGGAAAGGGGAATAGAGAGAGGAGATAAGAGAGAGGAGATAGAAACTAATAATCTTGCTAATCGCATTGGAATTGAAAATCTGTTCCCGTCGAAGTGGATTCTGTGTGAACTCAAATATATCACAGACAATGTAGATATGAATTTAAAAAGTGGTATATGTTTGATGGCCAGCTCCTGGCATCATCAATCAAAATTACGACGCATACGCCTCGGAGTTCCGTTGGGATACCCATGCGAAATTTGAGGTGATTGGGAAGTAATAAATTAGAATTATACAAGAAATGATACCGGTAAGAAAGTTCTAATGTTGAGCAAAGGCATTAACAAAAAAAGTAATAAAATGAATGGTAACATCACTCTAAAAAAGCTCGGTAAAAAAATCGACCCATTATTGGGTACAGACAGATTACCCATGTTTGTTGGGTTAACGGTTTGTTAAAATGTCCCCAATATTGATTAGCCTGTTACCAAACAAACGCGCATGTTCTCATTTTACCCAACAATGAGAAAATAAATTTACCCAAGGATGTTCGATATACACAACCGTTCCCTATTAAGTGCAGATTCTAAATTGATTTATACAGGTCGGTCGATAAATGAAGTTATCAAGTTTATAGCTCACGCCCATTAATACCTCGGTAGTTAATTTTTGCTAACAATACTAAATCACGTGACATTCACGGCGATCATAAGTATTTAAAAAACAATTTCCTGTATTATGCAAATTGGCGAACGACCTTAACAACTGAAGTTTCCAAACCAATGCTGACTACGATATTTTAGGATACTTGTTCATGTTGGGCAATGTGATGGATATCTTGGTCAATGGTTGCGGATGGACGGATAGGTTACTGTTCTCATATGATAATTTTATTCATAATATGGGAAAAGCTTCACGGATAGGATGACAACGCGAGCGTAATTTTCCCCAAACAGAACCGATTTAGGCTGTCACTTAAGGTTTGCTTCCAACGCGTTTCTAGGGAGTATCCCCCTTGGTTATGAAACGCGCTGATCGGAGCCAGCAGTCATGGCCAAATCATGAGAAATCCATATCGAAACCTAGCAATATTGCGCGCTACTGATACATGTATATTAAGGGAAATGAAAATATAATATCCATGGAAATGATCACTGGACATGATGAAGCAAATATGTGTATCTCGAAGCGACGACAAATACGGAAAAAATTCACACATATAGACCCAAATGATTATGCCCATTTAAGTGGTCCAAGGCGTTAACATGCACCTCTGCTACACAGGGGCGTCGCTAGAACACTTTGAATGGGGGGGGGGGGGGGGGGGGGGGTGACACAAAAAAATGCCGACATAAAAATCTCTTCCTCTCCCCCCACATATAATTATAAAAGAAAATTGCTGATGTAGAGTTCTTGATCATACAGGCCAATTTTCGATAGGGGGCTGACAAATTTGAATGAATATCAATTTTTCCAGTTCTAAAAGCTTTGCGAGTGAACAGAATTTTATAATCTTTTCGCAGTGAAAATGTACAGAAGTCACATACAGAAGTAATATAATTATCTGGGAGGCCTCGCTGCCTAAAATTATGTGGATATGAAGTGATGGTTGGGGGGGGGGGGGGGCTGCAGTACATTGCCGAAGGGGTGCCTTTTGCCCAAATATTAACTTTCCAATGTTTCAGTCATATTTCCTTTTTTCTTTTCTTCCCTTCTTTTCTTTCTGTTTTTGTTTTTCTTTCTTTCCTTTTCTCTTTCTTCTCCTTTCTCTTTCCCCTATTCCTTTTCTCTTTCCTCTTCCCTCTCCCCTTTCCTTCCCTCTCTTTTTCCGACAGCAAATTTGAGTGGGCGAGGGGGGGGGGGGGGTGGTTAAACCTCATCCCCTAGCGACGCCGCTGCTGCATCACTCCTTATCTTTAGTTATTAAACCAATAGATAAGGTTATAAGGTTTATATTTTATTAAGCAGGCTGTGTGCGTAGTCAAGCGTAATGCTTTCGATCAATATCTCCCACCTCTCTATGGAGCAGAGCAAACACTTCATACCAACAAATTTCGTTACACTCACACTAATAAATGTCTTTTTTAGTGACATGAATAATTCCACAACTATATTTGTAGCCTATAAACTACGGGTAGCTGATTGCTTGGAGATAATATTAAATAAAACAGGCTGACTGTCATTACAATACAGTGAAGGGAAAACGTACGATTTCTGGGTGTTAGTTTTGACAAGCATTAACATGGACAGAACACCTTAGTGATGTATGTTCAAAAGTCTCTCGGAGTGTTGGTGTAATTTCTAAACTGAGGTTCTTTCTAACCCAACACACCTTAGTCACTCTGTATAATAGTATTGTTGTGCCTCATTTAATGTACTGTAATATTGCTTGGGGACATACATTTAGGAGCCATATCTATAAGTTGCAAGTTCTCCAAAAGAAAGCTATCAGGTTCATAACCAATTCAAATTACAGAAGTCCTAGCACTCCTTTGTTTATACAATTACATATGTTGCCTTTTGATGAATTGGTATGTCTTAATTGTTTGATTTTGATGTTTAAATTTCAATCCTCTACTCAGTTTTCATTCCTGAAAGATGTGTTTATGGCAAACTCTTCCCTCCACCATTATAATACACGTCAGAGAAATCTTATTCATTAACCTTACGTAAGAACTCATACTGCTCTTAAATCATTTTCAATATTTTGTCTTAAAGAATAGAATAAGCTGCCCCTGAACATCAGGACTGGTACCATATTGTCTAGGTTCAAAATTATGTGTCAAAAATATCTATTTGGTAGACTCAAAGTTGCACATATTTGAAACTCAGGAAGCCATGTTGTATGACGTGTGTGTGTGTGTGTGTGTGGGTGTACATGTTTACGCATTAAAACCGATGACATCGAACAAAGAGAACAATGGGTCATCGGTAGTAATTCAATAGGTCATCGGTTGTCAATAATTGGTGAGGTTTATTCCGTCAATGAATTTTGTGACGCAATTCAATAGTGGATTCATCGGTCATTCGAACAATGGAAAACACAGATGTGTGGGTGTGTGTGTGTGAGTGAATGTCAGTTTAGGGAAGTAAGTGTGGGTGGATCGAGGGATGGAAGGTTTCTACGCAGTGGTAGTTTCGGAGGGAATGGGTAGGTAGGGGCATAAGTGGGTAGGGAGGGGTCCTTGTTGTTTGGTTTGTTTGTTTGGGGTTTTTTTTTAATAATAGATTCCGTAAAATTATGATTTTTTTTACTTTGTTTGGATATACATCATCACACTAATATGTTTAAATCTTATAAAATCATGTATGGAATAATTTAAATTCAGTTACAGCATTAGAAACGCATATTCATTAGTTTTGATTTTACATTTCAGAGGAAGAATATTTTGCATGATAATTATATAAGTGATGATAAATTATTTTATTTGTTCATTTTGTTAAAACATTCAAAGAGATTATGTTGATTGTATAATTTGTATTTCATAGAATCATTGATCATTGGGAAAAAAAGTACTTCTGTAAATAAGTTAAACTCTTTGTGCCTATATATTTATCTTGCCATCTTATTACCTTATAGTACCTAAAAGGGGCCCCATCTTTTGATGTTTCAGCTTTCCATGTGCAGAAAACTGTATTCAAAAGATGATCATCTGACCCTACTCTAGATTTATCAATCAGTAAGAACATAACAGTAGTCAATATCATACAAGAGTACCGACACATGTCCGTACAAGGGGGGGGGGGGGGGGGGTCCCTAGGACCTGGGAACGACTTTTGCACTAAAAAATTGACAACCCCAATTTTTTTTTAAAGAACAAAACGTTCTATTTTTACTACAAAAATAAAAATATTTGTTTAAATTCATTTATCACTATTATTATTATTATTATCATTCTTATTATTATTATCACTCCTATTTATTACTATTATTATTATTGTTATTATTATTACTATTATGTCATTATTACCATTTTCATTATTATCATTTATTTATTTATCATTGAATTCATTTATCTATCTTCTTTTATTTATTTACTTTTTTTCTTGGGGGGGGGGGGGGGGAGGGGTTCGCTCTAACGCCCAGAATCCCCTGTGACATGATTCCACTACCGCCGAGGTGGAATTGCCCATTCTAAACAGGAAGCTCCACTGCATCGTAAACTGTCGCCTTCGTGTCAATTATAATGGAATTCACAAACTACCAAAGACAATCTTGCAATTAGCCTTCCAAGGTGAAAAGAAAATGACAGATAATTGAGCCAATCGAGGTGTCCCATGACTCGGATCTTTGCCACCATGGGGATGGTCACAATGAGCGTTCAAGAATATAATTAGTATAAAAATAGTACGTTCTTTTGTTGTTGTTTTTTGCTGTGGCAATCTCAAAACAAATCATTAGTACAAATAAAAGTGAGGCATGAAAAGGGAAACTTCATAAATGCGTTGACGTCTGAATAATATGTTTATAATAACGTCATTTGTTATATAGAATAAAGGAAATGAGCAGATAAAAGGAAATGAACACCTAACAATACAATAATTAGTCCAAAAAGCTGTAGAGTGTGGGCTTTTTAGGATTATTACGTGTACCTATTTCGTAAAATATATATCTCGAGCAAATGTACAAGATATTGGTGGGATTTGCAGAAACAGCATCGTATCAATTCTAATTCAATTGTGTTCATGATGACACGAACGTATCCCTTTCTCAGAAAGTGTTTACTCATGTTTTTTAACCGGCTACCGAACGCAGATAGCAACACTTGATATTCGAGCTTTACCTGAGGGACCTTTTCAAGATTTAGGCTACAAAACTAAATTTAGTCTAATAATAGCCCATCTCATCCTTGTTTGTCATTGACTACCTTCCAAGAATCCATATTTGAGACCTAGCTGACGTCACAGCTTTTATTCTCTGACACCATTCCGTTCGAGTTCTCACCTTACACATGATAACCAAATCCATAAGAAGACTGCCACAAAGGTCCTAATACTTCTCCCCTTATAAGCTACTTACACTCAATTCCTTGCATCAATTGACCATATATGATTTACATTTGTTCATGACAAAAAAAATCTGTGAGTATTGCAGTCATCGACGTATACATAGTGGGAGATGAATAAGGCAGAAAATATTCGAAAATGCATGAAGAATGACAAGATATTTTTGTATCGTCTGTAGAACGACTGACTTGTGACCTTGGCGTGGCGTGATATTGAGTTTTCTCTCTGGGGTCGATACTTTCAATGAAACAAATTCTCTCCATTTGACAGATAAAGTAATTTACGTTCTGATCTCAGAGGGAATGAATTCCAACTCCTATAAAAGTGACAAGAACTATATATTTATTTATATTTATTCATTATAAGGATTTCTTTGAAATTTCATACTTTAATTATACACCTGTATAGTTTTACTTTTAATACTTATATCATGGATACAGTGTACCAAGCTTTGGATAAAAAGAGCAGTATTGACCTTGTAGGAAGTAAAAGCAAAGCATTGTATTCAAAATACGATAAGAAAAAAAATTATATGTATCTTTTAATAATCTTGTAACATATTTCAACGCGCATCGTGGTTTATCTTAGAAGCCCTACAAACACTGAAGATTATTATACTTAAATGTTCGTTAAAAAGAAAACCCATATAACACTTTGACTGTACGGTATAGTGTACAATGCCGTATAAAAATAAAGCAGTGTGCTTGCATAAAATAAAAGCATTATAATGCAATAAAAATGATTCACACTTATAATACACATGAAATCCTGCGAAAGGTGCGTTTTTTTAAAGAAGCCTACAGAGCATTTAACTTTTATTTCTGGGTTGTAAATGTTGGTTTTATGTCACGTTTTCTGGATAATGAAGATAAAGAACGAAATCGTAATGTTATGTAACCTTAAAAAGGAAATATGAAAGTTCAGAGTATACGCAATATAATCTAATTTATGTTACCAACAAACGCAACGTTGAATTCTATACTGTGCACGTAGGTGCCTAAAATTGAAGCAAATTAATCGCCGCTGAATTTTAAGATTTGTAGAAATACATGTAGATTAAAAATATAGGACAGTTTGCATTGTACGAAGTAATGAGGGAAGGTGTGGATTTATGACTGCTTACGTAATCAGAATGATACGTAATGTAACCCTCCCATTAAACAACTAACTTCCTTTTTTGAAATATGAAACACATTGTACTCTATTGATTTTTACAACAGTTAATATTTAAAAAAACAGTATTTTATCTGAAGAAAAGAGGAAAAGTCCCATGTTGGCGGTATCCATCATTTCATCATTCGTTACTGATGACTTTATTCTGCTCTCCTAAAGGCCTGGCCACTGGCAGTCTTGGTGGATACAGTGTCGGCCCCTGACGACACATGTGACAAGAAGCTAGATTCCGACATGGATTAAAGGCGTGCTCTGAAGTGGAAGGTTACTCTGTGGTAAGGGATGGGAGTTTTTAACTCTCATTTGCAGAAATCAGCATGAATTAAAAATAAAGGGTTGCATCAAGAGACAGAGGTGAACCGCTACTGGGATAAGGAAGAGAAGTGAAATAAAAATACAGAGAGAGATAGACTGATACACTGTAAAAACTGAAGTGCTGTATATAGCACTTTGAGGGCATGCATAGGGACTGCACTCAGAGTGCTATTGTAATGCACACAGCGTGCTATTTCAGCCTCGAACCAGGTTCCGTTGATTGAGAGGCGCTGACGTTGCCGATAGACTAACGAATGCTTCTTGCAATCCAGTTTAGTCATGGGAGTCAAGTAGATAACATGAACTATGTGGAGTCGTAAATTCACTATATGATCTGCCCTAAATCGTACGATGTGAGTTAGTCTAGCGGTAATGCCAGCAATTCTCGATCAGCGGACCCTGGTTCGAGGCTCGCCAAAATCACGATTTTTTTTTAATGAATGTTTAGGAGTTTAAGGAGCCGGTCCAGCTCCCGTGAAAGTGCTAAAATAGCACGTTGTGTGCATTACAATAGCACTCTGAGTGCAGTCCCTATGCATGCCCTCAAAGTGCTATATACAGCACTTCAGTTTTTACAGTGTAGAGAAAGAGAGAGATGCACATAAAATGGACTGATAAGACAGATAAGATGTGTATTTCCTAATACTATTTACTAGAAACATACATTGCATTTTGTGTCATCTTGTTATAACGATAACACACGAAAATATAGATTTCAGTAAAATATTTAATGTTTAAATCTCATTTATACGCAAGTTGTTGTTGTTGTTGTATGTTATAAGGGCGATTAGTCAATTCTGACTATTAACACCAAGAAACATTTAATCTATATATATTTATATATATATATGTGTGTGTGTGTGTGTGTGTGTGTGTGCTGTTTTCTTTTTGTTATGTTTTTCTACAGATAAATGGTATCATGGCAAGTTGCCGAATCATGTCTGTTCTAAAATGGCGCCGTCCTGTCAAACCTCCTCGTGTTATTGTACGAAGGTTCTTCGGAAAACAAGTTTCCTATGTTTCTTTGGTGCAGACAGGGGCTCCCTTTGCGATACCTTTCAGTATCTTTAAACTCTAAATGAAAAAGAATTACGAAATCAATAACAGATTTTTTCCGAGGAAATCGGTTTCGCGCATCATCGTATACTTATCAAAATTTTGATAATAATATTCATAATAATTGCAAATTTCATATTCTTTATTCATTTATAGATTTAAACCGAAAAAAAGTTACAGAAGCAAACAAAATATGGGTTTGAAACGCAGTTGCTGCATTTAGTCATGATAATAATGACAGAAAATTATGTATTCACACAAACATGATATGGACAAGGACATATTTGTTGTATACGTCTTTCATAGTCATATACTAACACCCCTGCATACTATAAAACCTTTAAAGGAAAAGAAAATAATATTAATTTACGGTGAAATGTTACAATGTAATGTCCCAAGTAAAATGGAAGTATCTGCTAATACCTAACTTGTTTATATTTCAAAAGTTACAGCAACATTTTATGCTGTATTCTGAATCTCCCATAGAGGTTTGGTTTTCTTAAATCAAAATATTTCGTTTTTAAGCGATGCAAAAATTTAATATACCCAGTGCCAGTAAAGTTTTTAGTACAACGAATACTTATTTCATCTATAACATTGGTGAAATGATCTAATTTCAATGTGTATAAGGAAATCATTATCTGGTCCCTAATCACGATCTTAATAAGCCATGAATAATAAAGCGATAAATGCTTTTGTTCCTGTAGTTCTATGCTAGCTTTACAGATCACAATTTCCAAGATGGATAAGGCTTTAAAATGCATAATTTACGAATGTAAGCTTAGGAAAATCTGCCATATAATATTGTATACGTATAATATGCAAGCGTTTGCTTTAATTTGTGTATTGCTCCTTTGGTGGAACACAATTCAAGAGAAAAGTATAGAAACTTGCGCTCATAGAAGACAAACTTTAGCAATTTTGAAGTATCAATTTACTGGTAAATCCATGTACATTGGTAATGCAGATTAGGGAATTGATGCGGCACGAGAGATTTACTGCGTGCTTATGTTGTCAATATCGATGCTTTTAATAATTGTCATTCTTGATATAAGCACATAAATTGTGACGCGTGTCTGTGGGGTTTTTTTTTTTTGTACGATGCCATGAATTATTATCTGGTTTAACTTTTCGCGCAAGCTCGATATGTAGGATTCAAATCCACGACCTCTCGATTGGATTTGACGTGATACCACGACACCTTCATTGTATCACACCATCGTATGTTAGGAAAACGGTTTTTTCCTCTCAACAATCAATAAATATACACGATCGGAAAACTTCGTCGATTTTATCCTGCACTCTTAGAACTAGCGTGTTAAATCACCATTTTAACAAGGCCGAGGAGTGACCTTTTTTTACCCAAAATGGTAGATTAACACTTTTAACACGCTGGATTCAACACTATAAAGGCCGAATCCAGCATGTTAAAAGTGTTAATCTACTATTTTGAAAAAGTGGTCACTCCGTGGCCCTTTCAAATGGTAATTTAACATTTTAGTTTTTGGAGTGTGTATTTATCATATTTCATAATTTCATTTCATCAATAACAAAGTTTAGATCCATCGATTTAAAGGGTTAAAAGTGTTATATGTATAGGTGGAAAACTGTATCACATAGCTTTGCCTGCCAAAATTGTGCGGGCATGCATTCTACACTGAAATAGGATTTCTCCCTCAATCTGTGTTCCGAACTGATTAGCAAAAATTGTTATTTTGGTCCATATGCCTGTGATTTATGGTGACTACTTCACCCTTTCAGTCAGACTGGAGGAATGTGGTTCCCTCGTGGTAATGATGAAGAACTGGTTCATCTTGACTATTCCGTTGCCAATTATCTGATAATGATGGCCTAATTTATATTAAGATTGGATAGGAGACCGGAATACCCACAGCCCAAATTTCCCTATATAATCCGTTATTAATGTGAATAAGCCAGATCGTAATTAGTATATATATATATACACGGCACAAATGACCCTGATTATGACCCCAATTTGTACGCGCACGTGCATGTATTTTGGTCATATACTAGTATACGCTAATTGTTTAACACGTAAAATCATACTGGTGCGCGCATCATGGTGCGCACATTATGAAAGCGTATAGAGGTCATTATTGTACTCGTTACGAATGACCTTTATCTGCACATGCGCAGATCGCAATTACGAAATGGCTTTTTGCATAACGTTGTTTGATGATAATAATCTGAGCGGTGAACAGCACTCTCATGATCTCATCAGTATAAAAATTAATCCGAACAACGAATCTTTACTTCTTTACTTGATTATAATTATTGTCAAATTATTCCTAGTGGTATTAATACTCTTATTATTCGTTGTCTTCTTCATCTTCTTACTATTACTATATTACTACTGCCATCATTAATTTTTTTAGTGACTTCTTTTACTTTGAATACAAGGAAAAAAATTATCTTTTCTTTTTTAATATCCCCTTTCTTTAGTATTTCCTATATTTGTAAAGGATTGCCACGCCATCAAGCTTTGCTTATGTGACAATCCTTTTTGATTCATTTACGTTAACTATACAATGTAATTTCTTTACTTGATAATGTATCAGTATGTGTTAATTATGTTGTAATCAGTTTGTAAAATGGTTGAAGAAAAAAAAATCATGAAGAGAAATAAATAAATCAAATTAAATCAAATCATTACTTTTACTTCTCAAATATAATAATACCACTGCTATACTAATGCATTGCAGACACCCGACGCTAATTTCCGGAAAACAAATCGCATCACACATACTCGAACACACACATGTATACTAAAGAGAGGGAGAGAGAGAGAGAGAGAGTCACAGAAATAGCATCATTATCTGCAATTCCATCTCTGAAATTCTCATAATGCTGTACGAAGGTCTTATCATTGTTCTTCACTTCATCACCTCGAGAATTATCAGTACCGTGCTTATAAAGAAAAAGGGTAAGGTGAAATAAAGGGGGAAAAGAACAAAACAGAGTTATATCACGCAAGACATTGAGCTCATCGTAGGATTGTATTTCCTGGCGCTTTTCAATTTGATATACTTTTTCATATTTCGATATCTATTGCAGACTGACCCCTTTTTCATGCAATAAAGATTCACAGTCTAACAGAGGAAACCCGATCTCTTATCGCCACATTATTATGACGCTCTTTCATCTCTTTCTTACAAATAGTGACACATTGTATTGGATGATGAGTGAATTGATATAATCGCGTGCCCTTCTACATTAAACACTGCAGAAGAAAAATGAAATGATACCGTAGAAGGAAATCAGAACGTATAGCATTGCAATATGATGGTAATGCTATTAAATGTAAGTCTCTATTAAATATCATGATCACCTTGGGTCGTATTAGCACTCTGTTATGGTACTGGATATTGCTAACAATGACAAAAATATCTCCTCGCGTACATTTTTAGAAGAGAGTGATATGTTCAGGTTCATATGATTTAAACATATAATACACTACAGGATTTTGTTTTTCATTTTGTGTGTCAGAATTATTTCAAGATTAGGTATATCAAATTTTGTTTAGATTGGTGATAGCTAAGAAACAAATGCTTTTAACCAAGAGTGTCCTGACTATGCATGATGGTATGACTTCGTGAAGAATGCTCATTCCCTCTTGGGATAATTAATTAAATAAAATCAACACCTGCTTTACATCATCGCGTTTGTTCCATGACTTACCTATAATTGACGTCGACAATTAAATCGGTAAGCACTTTTTCCTTTGTATGACTTTTCGTTTGCGTGCATTACTCCTTCGTATTCGAGCAATCGTAGGTTATAACCAGCTATAGTGGTACCAAATATTTGTACAAAAAACAACACCATTTGCCCTCTGGTTTTATCATATTTATCGAAGATGAACCATTTCTGTAAGCAATCGCATTAAAGGGTATTCAAAGAACATTCACATAACATATTATTGAGAGATGCCAATGTATGGAAAAAATATACACCCTGTGAGTACCCAACGACGGAAATACAATCTGAAAGAGTGTATGAAGCTTACGTGCATGTGTATCTTCGACACTTGGCAGTACTTAGGGTTAGAAATGATCGTATTTGCAAATATACCATGGGTAATTTTCTGAGCAAATATGATAAGAGGGCAAGAGAATATGTTTGATTGCGCTCAACATATACTGGAGCACTTAACAAATTCGGATGATGTGCGGACTATTGAAGTGATTTGTACTTTAAGGGATGACGAAAGACTCTACATATTCGGGATGACATGTGCATTATATCGTGCATTTAAAAATGGAATAACTATCAACAGAAATTAGTGGTAATTGCAGAAAACTTACACTCTTAAAAGGTTGGATAATTTTTTGGGGGCAACTGATGGTTCATTAAAAATGGCCCAACGTTGTGTAACTCTTGCCCAAATCTCATAATTAATTAACCAATTTGTGTAACAACCCAACATCAGTTAGGCAGATTTTAACCAATAGTTGTGTTGACAGTATGTCTTCCAGTGTTGGTTAAAAGTTGGGTATTTTATTGCCCAATTATTTTAAGAGTGTAGATTCTTCAGTTTGTACAGTAACTGAAACTACGGAAAAGAATATGATTATCATGCCTTTTTCATGGGGTCATGCTAGCTGAAGCACCACAAGTTTAGGAAAAAATAAATTCTCAAAAGAGATACTATAGCAGTATGAGTTTGATATTAATAAAAAAATGGTCTCGTTGTAAACATGAATTTGAATTAAGATTGTTTAGATTTTTAGTGTCTCGTGATATTTCTTTAGTCTTATTTGTGCAAAGTATCTCTTATTTTATACATGCCACATTGCCTTTTGATGTAATGCCGTAAAATTTAACTTTTACTTTCTAAGGGAAAATGAGGTCCTCTCAGGAACTCTAGAAGTTTGGCATGTTTATTTCAAAATCTGACAGAGAGCACATTTTCCACAAGATCCAAATATTCATTTCCAATCCCCCTCCTGACTATTCTATATATATATGAAGAGCATGCTGAACGAAGAGATTACAAAGAAGAGAAATAAGCAGATCACCTGTTCCTACACAAGACATGATCATTGATGTACCATATTTCAGCGAATGTATGAGATGATATCATTATTTTTAACCACAATAAGAATGCTTTTCTTTCAGAAGTGTATCCAGAAGTAGATGTTTCCTTTAAGTGATATCAAAGGAGCGCTTTAAAAGGATACGAACAGCGAAGACAGTGTACCGAGGTACAGGGAAACGAGACCGATAGTACTGTGACACTACTCCATAACTCTAAGTAGTATATCCATATCTCCTCCAGGAGCTGCATTGGATATGGTCAATGGAAAGTGAGCATTCGGTGCATGTCAACAAGTACTTCACTACTTCACCCGCAGACCGCATGAGGAGGGAAAACCGTCGAACACGCCGATGTTTCATCTGCACCCTGAAAGATTGGTACATTGAACAAGACTGGGAGAAAATCTGAGCGCCTCCGAAGACATATACCCGACGGTGTGCAAATAGAGGATTCTTTTACTTTTAGCGTACGGAATGATCTGTTGGAAATAAGACGTAAATATATAGCGAATATACTAAAAAGAATACTAAAACCTTTTCCTTTTCAAGTAGGGTTGTTTTAAAGATTGCTTCAAGAAAGCATTGCAGTTCCTGTAATTTTCCTGGTCCACACGAAAAACCAAATTTTGCTTTTAGAGAGAGAGAGAGAGCAATTTAAGTCCATTCCGAAGGTCAGAAAGTCAGAGTCATATGAAAACTCGATTTATCAGATTGACAGATCTTGTCTCATCGAGCCTGTTTTAATTTTCCTCAAATCAACGGATCTCCTTTGAGTGACAGGAGCGTTTATCTAGACTTTGTCAAATCTTTCCAGTAATTATTCGCGAAAGAAACGTTTCTCTCCAGTCCCATGACCTTCCAACTTGTATTAAAGAAATCGAATCCATTTCACGTCTCTTAAAAAATAATATAGTAATGTTGCTTGACATCATGCTTTATATATCCACAGAAAAGAGTAATAATCGGAGTATGCACCCATTCTAAAAAATATAGAAGAAAATGGCGCGCGTGATTAAAAATAACGTTGACAAGTGATTTTTATCTAAATAATAGAGAGGAAAAATACAACAAATAGCCGTTGTGTGAACCATATTTTTCAGGCAGCTTTACAATCAAAGTTCATGATTATAATACTCGTAATAATTATAATGAAATTTCATGAATGGAAAGTAACTTCTAAGCATCTCTAAAAATCATTTCGGTATTTTGGGAGTGTTGTTTGGAAATGTTCTTTGCCCTCCTCATTAAGACATATCAAAATTCGTAATTCATTCAAGAGGAAGCTCAAATTATACTTATTATATTTTTATCATTAATTTTAGATTTTCCTTAATTTGTCTCTCCAGTCATACTCTGCGGCTTCCTGACTACCAACCTGTCGAGCCTCAATAGGCTTTTAATGCATGGTTCTTTCTTTTCTTCTTATTTTGTAATATACCTTGTATTTTGTTTTTAAACGCTTTGTATTGATATAGATGTTTGTATGTGTTTTTTTTATTGGAAAATTAAATAAAGACTGATTGTAAAGAGTATTGTTATGAACGAAGTAGCGACGCGTTATGAACCATATTTCAAATCTCAGCTGCATTCTTACTTGAATATATATATATACACAAAATACCACGAATTGAATTACACTGGAAAGGTTGAGTTACCCTCTAATGTAATGAAAAACAGAAAAACAGTGAAAAGACACACCGATTATTATACAAGTAATAGATTTCATTGCTCGGTCGAATTGAAGGGAGAAGGATGGGTGCTTTGGGGATATTAGGATAAAGAGGAACTGGAATCGATCCACCTTAACCCTGGAGGAAAAGCAAATTTCACAGCGTCAACACACAAAATAAGAAAGAAAGAAAATAGATGTTATCGATGGTACTTGGGTCAGCGTCATACTTGTATACGCCACCCACGATTTAAACAGCCAAAGGGACTCTTGAAAACAGATTAAATGCCCTTCGTTGGTCAACTTTATTATAATCGATGTCTGTTAAATGCTTGTACATGACTGGAACAGTTGATAGGGTCCTGGTGTGCGCGAATGCAGGTGTGTGTATATGTGTGCGTGTGCGGGAATGTGAGTACGTGTGTGAGCAGTTGAGCATGAGGGCGTTCCATTATGCCAGGGAGCTCTCTCTGGAGCACGCCATAAAACACTGTCCTCTACCCTACACTGGGCTGGAAATATCCGTACTCCACGTTTTTTCTTGTGGAGTTATTTTATTTTTTGAGCAATCCTGTAACAAAATGTTCAATAAAATCCCGGTGTGGTGAAACATATCTAACGTGTTTCTTTTTTAAAACTCTTCCTAGCGCGTGTGTTGTACAATAAAAATAGTCATGTTGGTACTATGCTCCCACCACAGCATAAAGCTACATGAAAAATATTTCAAGAAAGCAAAAAGTTTAAAGGATATGACAAAAAGTGACATTAATGACAAAAGATAGATATCATATACATGTATTTTCAAGCATATCCTGTTCGTACAACCTTTAAACTCTTTTCTGAAAGGATTGAATGATAATAGAATGTTGAGCTTTTGTCTATCTAGGACAAGCATTGGCAGTCTTGAATTTCCATAGAATGCACAAAAACAAATTGTTTATGCACATACGGGAAAAAGTCACGACATACCTGAGGACATCATCTTTCAGCATGTTCACAGCCTTCTCAACTTACTGCCGTCTTCCCGATTCTTTCAGCAGATAACTTTGTTTTGTAGCACAAATAGTACATATATTTTGTTTTAATCGTATGAAAAGCATACATTTTGGTCTTTAACAGAACTCACTTCGTTTCTTATCTTTGGAAATGTTGAGGGTTGATCGTTTTCAACTCACTTACTGAGATACTTCACATGGAAAGATCAAACGAAACAAGTAATATCAATAAAACAAATTTTTGATTGAATGATTGATTGATTGATAGATCGATTTATCAACACAAATGACATGTTCACAAATGACATCTTTGCAAATTGTCATATATATCAAATTCATACAGAAACAATACATATATACAACAAATATAGCGTAAAAACAAGGAGTGGAAATGGGACCAGAAAAAAAAAAATGAATCAAAAAAATGATTTCCTGCAACGGGTTTCTGTATGACAGGAGTTTTACATCAAGTGGTACTGTATTGCATAAATAGCTCCATAAAAAAATTAACAGAGTAAAACAACAAAAAAATGCTATCTAGATACCTTTCCAGCTGCTCTCCAGACAATTACTCTCATTCTCGCGAGATTAATTACTTTACTATTAATCTGTTAAATCATTCTTATTGCTCAGGGCTTTATTGTTAGAGCTACGGCCCATGTGTGTGAATTCTATTTTGGGATCCAACTTAGGAAAGGAGCTGCCATTTCTCAATGTATTTATTTTTTTCTCAGTGCTGTTCATGTTCTTCTCGTTCAAAAACTTATTATTACTGATCCTTAACGTTTTTGATGAATAGCTTCAGTGTTTCTGTATCTTATGCTTTTTCTACCATTTTTGCAGTACTAATCACCTCTTTATTCGTTTAAAATCTTTTTACCAGAGTATGCTGTTTTGCAAAACGAATGGGTGTATCATTTAAGAACATAAGAATTATTATGTTAAAGGTTTTGTGGGGGGGGGGGGGTGTGGGGTGTGTGGGTGGGGGTGGTTGTATTGCTATTTGGTTCGGATCATGTTTACTCTGAAGTTCTCCGTCATACTATATTTTATGACTTTCATTCATCAAAAAGGGAAAAGGCAAGATTTTCCTAACCTCTGAAACTCGTCCATCCCCTGATTTATACCGAGATGCAATTTGACCTTATTTACGGACAACAATCATCGGATGGCCGGCCTTCGTAATTTGAGCTACGTCCCTAAAATGTATCAATCTAACACCAGAAACTTGCAAATGGGTGTTACGATATTGTCTTTGCACTTTTGGCGGCAAAACAAAGGGGACGTGTGCCCGTTATAGTGCTTCGCCCCGCTACACTCTATTGCAGAAATGCCATTAATATAGCATATCAACCAAGCGCAAAATGTGCAGCGGAATATAAAAAAAGCAACAGCAAAAGTGTCATGGGCGAAAATACGGGGGGTATTTCTGATGAGCTATTAGAATGATTGACTGCTCATAAACCCTTTACAATCGACAATAAATTAGGAGTGTGACGTAGTCCCGAACGATGGCGAAGTCACACTCGCTTGTCGAAATTCCATTGGGTATTTCTCCTTCATCGAAACTTTTGACAGAAGATTAATTAAATAACCAATCAAGGTTATCTAGTACTTTATTCGGAATATTCAGGACTTTGCACATGAACTTGAACATATGCTTATCTTTTGGGTGATATTGTTTCTGGATGGTTAAATTACAGGATGATAGGGCTGCCTTAAAGAGAAGTTTGAGTTCTGGGAAAGGTGAAAAAAAATTGTGAGCTTTCTCGTTCCTGTTTATGTCAAAACTTTGTCCGAACTTTATTCCTGTGAACATTTTGTGATATACACATGTATATATATATTTATACTTAACATTGTGTGAGTGTGTGTATGATTTCATATATACATGTACCATGTCAATATATAACATAGTATGTGTGTGTGTGTGCGTGTGTGTGTGTGTGTGTGATTTCTTAAAAGGTTGTCCCCTTTTGGCCAAATATCGAACATACGGCGATTTTTTTTCCTACTTCATCAGTGTTTCAGAATAGCTAATATGAGAAGTCGTAATCCATGGGCCTGACCAGTTGGCCTGACTCGGGGAAATTCCGATACAATCAGGTCCAATCGTGCGCGCGCTACCGAAGGAATGTTATTGCCGGATTCCTCGCGCGATCGTTAACTCGAATCCCTCCATACGCAACCGACCAATGAGATTCAAATACTGGAATAAAGAACGCGCGATCTTGTTTACTCAAATTTGGGTCAATGTGCAAACTTTTATTAGCTGCGCTCGATAAACTGAAGGCGCTTTGAACTTTGATCCAGAGAAAGGAGCAGCCAACTGTAAAAGCGCCCATAGATTGCGACTTGTCGCCCCTTTAAAATGCAGTTTTGCTACCAGATTACGTTTCTTTTTTTTTTGTGCTTGCTACGCCACCGATGATGCCTATGCCTTTGGGATTCGTCAAGGACATATGCAGCGTTATGTTATAAATATTTTTAATGCCTTCATTATTGTGTTGTCAGTGGTATCACACTTACACGGTATAATATGTGTAATTTCCCTCTTCTATCGCCCATCTTCCCCTTGACCTGTGAAAACTGTAAGTCCGCATTATACATTACAAAGTTATATAAACATCTTCTTCAAATTACTCTTTATATGTTTTCTTCTGTAATTTGATATCGTTTATTTAGTGCGTTTTACACACTCGAGATTTGTTTCAATTTTTCACCAATATGACCCAAATCAGTGGTATTTCATCTGTAAAGCAGTGGCAGGGCTAATTATCTGAAAAAAGGTGTTCAATAAACGCAGATATTAAATAACCACATTTTTCTTAACTTTTTTTCGTCATCGTCAATGCCTATATAATTTTTATAATCGGATTGAAATAGCGATGAAGTAATGAAGAATGAATCAAATACAGCAATATTGAACTATTTTATATTACTTCTTTCAGCTAACAATTTATACTTGTATTATGCTTTTAAAGTTTGTGTGATCTTCCTGTGTTTAATAAGCTATAGTCAGAGTGGGCAACATGTAACCAAGCACACATGACCCGTTAGTGATACTTTCATCATGTTCATCTTTGATGTAAGTGGGCCTGTTTGGGGAAATTACCTCGTTAAGAGTAAGAATGGCAGAGAGACGGGAGAGAAAGATAGGAGTTAGAAAGATAAGAGAGAGAGAGAGAGAGAACGGGGGGGGGTTGGGGTGGGAGGAGATCAGGAGTTTCTTAAATTGGGGAACACCCCTGGTATTTCCACATTCACGAAGAAACAATCTGAATCAACAAAAAGTAAACGGGAGAAAATTAAAGCTTGCTTGCTATTTGTTGGTAGTACTACAATGTGAAGGGGGGGGGGGGAGTACGTATCGATTCTAACAACTTAAACACAAGCATAATTTAGAAATCAGGAGAGTAAAAGACTAGAGTTAGAGCAGGTTTATAAAATTGAGTAGGATCTTCTTTATTTCTGTGAAAACAGCACCATGTATGGAATCCCGTAGAGAATAAGTCGATCTTGCGGCTAGTCTTAATTTTGCTAGAAGAATGATATGCAGCGATCAAACCTCAAGAGATATGCCTGCCTACTTTTAATGTTCGGTGACAGGAGAGGTTTTACATCATCCTCATTTCTAAGGCATTTCTTGATGCCACCTTGGTATGTTTCTCACCATAGAAAGTCCTGGGGAAAAATTAAACGAAGAGGTCGAGACTTTTAAACCTTACTTCTGCGCATGTATTGCATATTATACTGCATAGTATGAGTATAATCAAAAGTGCAATGTATGATTGAAAATTACTGCAAATTTTCCTCAGAATTGTATATGGCAACGAAAAATAATGCTACGAGAAGGGAAATCTAATTATTTGCTTTTGTGCATATTTTCTAAGTGCTTTCAAGTATCGGTATTAATACAGACATTGTAGTTAATATATCAACTATACAAGCTTCGAGTGACAGGCCTTTAATTAAAAAAAAAACAACAACACACCAATATCATGGAACTTAATCGTCTAATGCATTTCTGGATAGCAAATGCATATCTGTATCCTTAGCGGACTAAAGGGTTTATTGACCATGCTTGGACATATTACTTGTATTACTTTCACAACTTCGTCACACTATGGAGCCAAACGATTCCTGCTCATGCTGTTATAGTGGTGCCCCTACTTACACCTTTGCGTCCCTTTCCGGCCTCTTACGTCTCAAAGGCAGGTATCCCTTTCTATTGCAAAACATAAACCGTCTCACGACGCCAAGTCAGTTCCAAAATAAGGTAGGGGCTTAGCAGCTTTCATGCTGTCATGTTTCGCGTAATCCTAGCTTCTTTTTTAACGCTGTTAACCATTCACTTCCTTTACCTCGCGATCACGAAGCCACTCTCATCCCGTTGGGGTTGTGAACAGCTTCTCGCAAAACACATCAAACTAGTGCCCAAAAGTGGAGAGTGTGGACACATCCTTTTACGTCGTGTATAGTTTCGGATACTGATAAAGTCAATTCTGCCTCCTCGCCGCAGGAGAAAATGTGCATTTATTCTCAGAGATACTCGTATCCTTCTCAGGGAGAAGATGTAATGCAAGGTTTGCTTAACCCATCACTAATCGCCGTAACGGCGTCATCTTAACGAAGCAACGCGGTATAAGACATTTAGGAGATATTTACATAAGAGGAGAGCTTGATAGGATCCGATAAGTTCAATTAAACATATTTAACTAAAGATATTTTGAGGTAGAAACCAGGATCATGTTACTGAATGTTTTAGATGTTTTATCAGGAAATAAAATGTACGGCATCTTTAAAACCAAGTTTTCAAACAGTCCTCAATTTTTAGGACAAGATATCAAATAATATCACGAAGGCGTATTATAGAGTAAGTTAAATAGTATTAATGTTCCGCTCTGAGAAATTAATCATACTTTTGCTGTCTTCAGTATTTACAAGTACATGAAGGACTTATGGGTGTTTCTACCAAACCTTTTCCCTATATAGTTTGTGTTGTTTCTTCAATTCGTCTCTTTATACAAAAGGGCAATAGAGATAATGACCAAATTCAGTTGGGATATCAATTGATCTCGCTTTATCTTGCGATAAAGATATGACCTGGGAAATTATTATCACGATAAATTATAACAAAGATTAGATACGATCTTGATAATTGTCCGCATTTGCTTTCATCATAATCAGTTTTCAGGGAAAGTATTTCTATTCTTCATTTTCACTCTCAACTGGTCAAGTCACCGCGGCGTAACGTCATTAGCCCGAAGTTCAGGTGAAATTGATGGTGCAAGTACGAGAAATATATATATAAACAATACATCATTTCAAAATGAACAAACCTTCGTTCATTTTCCTACTGAATTTCATCAAACTATTCCTTGATTTTTTTTGGTTAAATTTGTACGTCTGCTAAGGAACCGAAGAGTTTATGGCATAGACACAAGATATATTTTGAGTATAAATGTATTTTATATTTTATTAAGAACAATTACAAATAAATATATGTACATATCAAATCAATTGTGAGGATTAATCTTCATCTACAAAGACATCGACGCTTGAGGATGAATTAATCTTCCCCATCTATACTTGAAGATTAAATCATCTTCCCGACCTCTACTTGGAAATTAATTCAGATTCCCCATCCTTACTGGAATATTAAATCATCTTCCCAACCTCCACTTGGATATCAATACATTTTCCTGATCCTTTCTTGAAGATTAAATCATCTTCCCCACCTCTATCTGGAGATTAATTCAACTTCCCCATCCTTACTGGAAGATTAAATCATCTCCCCCACCTCTACTTGAAGATTAATTCATATTCCCCATTCCTACTCGAAGATTATTTCATCTTCCCCATCTCTACTTGAAGATTAAATCATCTTCCTGATCCTTACTTGAAGATTAATTCATCTTCCCCACCTCTACATGGAGATTAATTCATCTTCCCCATCCTTACTGCCCCACCTCTACTCGAAGATTATTTCATCTTCCCCATCCTTACTTGAAGATTAATTCATCTTCCCGATCCTTACTTTGAGATTAATTCATCTTCCCCATCTCTACTTGAAGATTAATTCATCTTCCCCACCTTTACTGGGAAATTAATTCATCTTCCCCATTCCTACTCGAAGATTAGTTCATCTTCCCGACCTCTACTTGGAAATTAATTCAGATTCCCCATTCTTACTGGAAGATTAAATCATCTTCCCAACCTCCACTTGGATATCAATACATCTTCCTGATCCTTTCTTGAAGATTAAATCATCTTCCCAACCTCTACTTGGAGATTAATTCATCTTCCCCATCCTTACTTGAAGATTAAATCATCTTCCCCATCTCTTTTCGAAGATTAAATCATCTTCCCCATTCCTACTTGAAGATTAATTCATCCTTCCCCATCATTCCTTCCCCATGCTTCCCATCGTGATGACGATGGGAAGCAGATTCAAATTAAAAGGAAAATAATTAATACAAAGTAGTTGGACCAAAACCACAATAAAGTATTGAGTCGAAATTTTTTCTTACGCCCATCACTGATTTCAAAGAAATTCAAGGTATTAATTAATACAACTGTGCTTTAGGATTCTACCTGGCGTCTTGTCTAATAAAATGAAGTGAAAAAAGGTTCCATCCCTTCTATCATAAATTTTAAACGCACCATTCATCGCAATTTATCAATTAAATATATGAACGATTGCATGCGATGCCTAAACAAACCTACGGTGAAGTTGAAAAATATCATGTAAATAGATAAATGGCTAGCTTTAGATGAAATAATTAAATGAGCGGCGGTAGCTCTGATCATATATCTATGAGATCTAGCACGATGTCCTAGATATCATTGTGGGGCATCATAATCGTTATGGTTATCCAATGCCCCGCACAGCCCCTTTATAGACCGTTTACCCTAGGTATGCGTGGCAACAACACTTCCTTGTTATTGAAATCGATTTATTTCTGTCACGTGAAGAATCATCCTCGTTGATGATCAATAATTTAATTTCAAGACATACTTCTACACATACCTTAGCGCTACTCCCACTTCATCGGCATTTAAAAGGATTATTCAATGCGATTTCCTGTGTCGGAGCTAAGGCTCGTTACATGTGGAATATAGGCAATTGTAAATTACTGTACAAAGTAACCGGTTAACGGTAACGTATTCAAAGGTAATATAATAACAATGATGAAAATAATAATGGTGATAATGATGATGTTGATAATAACAATGATAATAACAATATTTCTAATAATAATAATGATGATAATAATATAAATTATCATGATAACTAGGGTAATAATAATAATAATCATGATAAATAATATTATGATATTATTAATACTAAGTGTAGCCTCATCAGTAACATGAGGACTCTGCAGCAGTTATTACCCCAGCATTTCCAGGTACTTATCCATGGATATAAGCACCGAGTAAGGATCAACCCCACTCACCCACGACCCTCGTATGAGAGACAGGAGCCTCCAGCATTATACTACAATGCTTTACTAAAGTAAAATTCTAACTAAAATCTACCCTGAAATGTTTTCGTGCAGTAAATGTCTTATTTGAACTAGCCCAGCAAATCTAAAGCGCACCGCACACTATACGATCGGTCTGCGATCCGTTTTGAAAACATAATGTAATAGTATTTTATAAAAACATTAAAACACATTATAAAACATTTGATTGAGGTTCTGAATAGTCATATAGATGGTAACATCGAAATACTGCCTATTGCGAGTTTTCTAGTCGGGAGAAAGAACAAATCGGCTGCGAGTCGTAGTGACGTCAAAGCAGTCCCACGATTGTCTACGATGTGGAACCTAATCCTATGTTAAGTATTCATAACACTGTTCAGAATCTGAATCAGGTATATTTTATTGGTTAACATTCCAATATTTAATGCTATTGCGATTTTGATTTACAAAGTCGGATGGCTGTCGATCGTATAGTGTGCGGTGGGCTTAAAATGTAAATAGGCTGAAATAAATACAGTTGCAACACTAACACAATTTGGTTACATGTGAAAACATTTTCTTTTGTTATCCCGATCCACACATTTTCCAAAACCTTTTTTGCACCCAATAAAGTTGAGGTCTAGTCATGGAGACTACGTTGTGAGAAAAAAAAATAGGTTATTGGGAAAAGTTGACTGTGCGGTACTTAAAGTATGATTATGATATTTTTTTTAATCACCAAAATGATAACAAACTGACTAAATACTGGTGAAAATCGCATCCACTAGAAAGCACTGCACACAGATCTGGTATATGGGACTATACACATGTGGCAAGTTTCAAGATATTTCCAGTCATATTCCGAAAATGAGTGTATTTCAAGACGAATCCTCCTCAGTGGACATTTCTAATAATCATGATATTCTACTACTGTCACGTTAAAACAATTAGAACGCTCAAATCATGGGAGCGTTTCATCAAGCGTTTTTGTCAGTGATTTTTACCGACAACTGTTATAAGCTACTGAAATCCTTGCATCTGATTGGCTGAGAGCAAATTTGTCGGTAAAAATCACTGACAAAACACTTGATGAAACGCTCCCCATATTTCGTCTTCATCATCACCAGAACTCAGCCTTTCCTTTAATCAGTGGCTATCGAATTCGTTCGACAGATATATCATTTACTGTCCTTCATTCTAAAATTGTGACGAAAAAGAAAGAATCATGAAGTCATTCGGGAGTTCATGTAATGAAATGTTCCAGTAGATGGATAGGAAATGACAGTTTCGGTGAGATCGTTTCGTCGGGTGTTTTTAAATGTGTAATATGAGTTAGGAAATAAGGAAAGAGATGACAGTATGTTGATATTCCCTGAAGGACACAGAATTGAGAAGAGGCTAAAGAAAACGATACCAAAAGTAAAGACGTTGATATGAAAGGAGTGGGTTGTGTGAGATGGGATTTGTCGGGGGACTCAGGCTATTAACGCATCCTTTTGCCTTTAATGCCACCTTTGTCACATAAATTAAGGTGGAGATTAAAAATATCGTGAAAAAATATCTTTAAAAATCGCTGGAGGGAGGATTTCTTCTTTTGCACCAATATATTAACCTAGGGACTGAGGGATTTCATATTCTTGAATATCTTATAAATTTGAATGAAAAAGCTATCAGCGGCTTCAAATCTCTGTAGAAATATTCTATATTCTATATTTATATATAACCATAGATGTCATGATATATATATATATATTCTATATGTATATATAACCACAGATGTCATGATATATATATACTGAACTACAAAAGAAACGTCGCACATGTATGTGTTTGAAACTGTTTTATTTACAATGAAACATATTCTTTATTCAAGAGTGAAAACTGAGAAAATGATTTGCCTTGTTTTGATTAACAAGTACAGATGTGCAATAACGACTCTCGTCGTTGATAGCGCCAGTTCTGACGTCGTTGGGCCCACAGGAGACGTTCCCGACGATGTCGAACGGTGAGGATAGGGCCCCGAGCAGGACGCCGACAAGACAAGCATCTCAGCCGACGACGAACAGTTGCTGCAGAAATTGGTCTGTTGTGTGTGCCAATAGTCTGTAGAGACGATTCTGTTGCTCTGCGGAAGCGATCCTGCAAGTGGTCCCGGTGAAGATGGCGATCTTGACGTGCTGTTGTCACCCTGGGACAACCACTGCGCTGACGATCGTTGGTGCTGTTGGTTGCATTGTATCGCTCCCGAAGTCTCTCTACTGTCCGAACGCTGCATTGAAGTCGTTGGCAATGACTCTAGGACGTTGGCCAGCATGAAGACGTCCGATGGCTTGTTCCCTCTGGTTTCGAGTCAGACGTGGCATGGTGACAGCGCTCAGGAAACGAATGACAGGATGAAGGTTTTGGGTCCCTTTTAAACCCACTGGATAGAGGATGTGCATGTGCATCATGCTTTTCAAAAAGCTGCGCTCGAGTGCACTACCATGTTCACGGAAAGGATATGAGTTTTAATCCTACACAGAAATCACATTTTGTTATGATGATGTGTTATGGACGGTCAATGCCATATCTGTGATGTTATAAAAGCATAAAATGTGATTTTACGTATCAAATTCCAATATCATGTGTAAAAGATATCAATTTGAAAAGTGCGACGTTTCTCTTGTAGTTCAGTATATATATATATATATATATATAATTGTAAGGAACTAACATATACAACAGCTTTGGCAACTCTCGTGGAAATAAATAAATACAATGTGAAAGGAAATGAGAGAATAATTGTTGCGTAACTTAAATCAAGGTTCCCCAGAGCTGTCCTCCCTTTTTGAAAAGGTTAAAAAATGTCTCCGCCGGGATTCGAACTCAGGCGTTGGCTTAGAACGCCAATGCCTTAACCACTAGACCACGGAGACGGACCAGTGGTTTCGGCGACACCAGATTCTATTGACCGACAGATTAACAAATCTTTAACCTTATCAATTAATTCCTTTGTTGGGGGCATGTGAGTTTCGAAAGGCAAGCCGAGTGCCTCAGCTGGATCCAAGCGAATGCTTTGAGATACATGTTGAAGAGCTTGAAGATTTGTTAATCTGTCGGCGAAATTAATCTGTGTCGCCGAAACCACTGGCCCGTCTCCGTGGTCTAGTGGTTATGGCATTGGCGTTCTAAGCCAACGACCCGGGTTCGATTCACGGCGGAGACGTTTTTTCAACCTTTGCAAAATTTCAAAAAGGGAGGACAGCTCTGGGGAACTTTGATTTAAGTTACCGAACCATTATTCTCTCGTTTCCTTTCACATTATATATATATATATATATATATATATATATATATATATATATATATATACATGTATATATATATTCTACCATATAAATTTATATCACTCCTTTTCCTCGACTCACCCTGCATATATGTTAAAATGATATATTATGATATATTTACACCTTGACTCCCCCCCCCCCCCCCCCCCTCTCTCTCTCTCTCTCTGCCCGTTTCTTTATGAAATCAAGTTTCGATATTTGTGTGTTGTTTGTGCTCTTCTTTTGAGTATGAAAGCAACGGTGTTCTTTGTCACAGGACTATTTAGCCTAATTAAATTGTCTCAAATCTCCCGTGAAATGATATGGATTACACGGTATGCAATTAGACATGGTCTATGGGCGTAATCAAACGGATGATAAAGCAGTGCCGATAGATAAATGTCAGTTCCTTAATTTTTGTGGGAGATGTGATACGCTGCTTTGATTATGACAAGAAGTTCAGTGCCCAACTCTCCTACCAGCTTAAACCGTGCGTAGAGCCTACTTGCCTTACAAGCAGGGTAATAATATCACTATAGCCTAAAACCATGTTCAACTAATTTCAATTTTCTCTGAAAGTCTGTAACCACCATGGATATCACATCCAAAGGCTCAATATATTTAGCGACCTGCCAACGAACACCTGCACACCACCACCCGATAGTGTTTTAAAGCTACTTTGCCGCTTAAAAGGCGCCAAACTATTTTGTTACTATATAGCTTATCGACCTTAATATCGTCCACTATCTGCAATAGATACATAACATCACCAATTACCATTGCATTTATTTTTAAGTGCGCTAGTTTTTATATTAAAATCTTAGCGTGTTTTTTAATAAAACTATTAAGTTTTTCTGTGCTGAGAATTAATGCATGCATAAACGTATATACGTATGAGTATACACACACACACTATCCCTCGCCCACACCATATCGCTTGGAAAGATGCTTTTATGCATAATGCAGGAAATACGGCTAATGAACAGAGGCATTGTGAAGAGCAATATGCCTAATGAAATATACTTGCTATTGTTTCTATCTGCACTTAAATTTTGCCTAAAGGATGTTTGTGTTTCTGCGATATACCAAAGAGACAGGAAATAGATATTGTCGATGAAAATGTTTGTGAGATGGACTGTGGGCGAGGTCATATAGGGGCACCAGCGATAACTACAGATCAGGCACGCTGATGAGTTCACTGTTATCTAATATTCCATTCTTTCACCATCGGGTCTTCTTCCTCTGATATTGACTTTTATTCAAAGCTAGGAGCAATAATTTGAACCCTTACACGTCAACGTTAGAAGAAAAAAAACAGTATCGGTCATTGCCAACTAAGCAATAACTGGAAATATTTTCCTCAATTTCCTATTTAGTCTAATGCAGATCTTTTATTTAGATTTTTAAAATCTTTTCAAAGATAACTTCAAATACTTAGATGAGGGGCTGGGGGTCAAGTTCGGTACAGGCTTATTATTAGAACATTATAAATATAGGTTCGTAAATTTTCCTGCCCTTTGGAAGCATTTCCGAATTATTATTATTTCCTAATTTCCACCGCCCGAAAAAAAAGCAACGACACTTTGTGTCTATTTCATTGTGACATTATTATTATTAATGCGTTTGATTATCATTGTTAATGCAGTAGCTTTCATTATTGATATTATTACCGTGGTAGCTTTGGTTTTTATAATTAATGCTGTGGCTTTGATGTGGACAACACCAAGCTACCACAATAATAATGATAATTTTACATTAAAATGAAAACAATAGGAGCAACATTATATACATTCAAATTTAGACTAATAATGATAATGATAATAATAATAATACTGATGATAGTAATAATGATATTTGATATTTATATAGCGCTCATGTCCAGCGTGCAAGTTGCTTAAGGCGCTCCAATATTATCCCGGCTCTAGCTATAGGCTACGATTTTCGGCGCTCAGAGCATTCAAGGAATTCCTTCCTGCCGCTACCCGTTTAAAACCTGGGTGGAGAGTAGTAAATGTAGATTAATGTCTTGCCAAAGGACAGTAGTGCCGCGCCTGGGTTCGAACCCACGACCTTCCCATCTCCAGTCAAGTGTTTAAACAACTCGACTGCAACACCTCTACACATTCCAATCTCTCCCCTCAGCTTCATAAACATGAAAGGGAGAAAAGATTTCAAATAAGAATGTCCCCTCCCTCCTTCCGACACTTCTCTATATTATCTTTCCCCTACCTCTGTCTCTCTTTTTGCAATCCCTGGTGTTCACTCCCCTCCCAATCTCTCCCCTCAGCTTCATCACACACTCTCTCTCCCTTTCTACCCGCATCTCTCCATACCTAATCATGTCATGACAAATACGCGGTGTAAATTTACATGGACTCCGTTGCCCTTTTGGAATTGATTGCAAGTAAAATGATGGACTTCTGTGAGGGCTAGATAATTGTATATGATCAAACGTTCATTGTTCTGGAATTCCTCCGATATAAGCCCTGCCTTTCCCAATTAAGAGATTTCTGATACTGCGTCTTGTTATTACGAGAGGCATGAATGGCAATCTAGAATGGTGACCTTTGATGGTCAAATAACGGAAAAGAAATTCTATCTGATATCATACTTAAAATTGGGGGACCGAGCAGCGAAAAAAAAATGTGGAAGAGAGCCAGAATTAAGGTAATTACTAAGAAAGAAACGGTAAATATCTCCGCTGAGATATGCGTATTTTTCTGCATTGAACTTATTGGGTATTGTGAACCCCTTGTTGAAGGTGATTAACTTTTCTGTTTGCTGCATCAGAGATCAAAGTCGAAAGACCGGCAGAGGCCAGCATGGATATGAAAACACGTGGCCCATTCACCTGTCCAACCTCGCATCTTGCATTATATGACAAATGCTTACCATGAAACAACCGAATCTGACAACGTTCATGTTGCAACAAAGAAAGTATCGGAATATTAAAAACTATTTTGCTCATCGGAAACGCGTATTTCCTCTTTTATGAATGATATTGCTGCAGTTGCCCTATTGATATTTTTCCACGGTGAAGAATAAATATGTGGTTGGCCGGTCAAAGCGTAAAGGGCTTAATAGCGGTAAAGAGTTATCTGTAGTTACCTGATACATAAAAAACATGTGTTGTATATGACAAATCTTTAAATATCGATAGTGTAAATCCTTTGTATGAAGCTAAATGCTATCAGCAATTTCTAACTCTTGGAATATCTAATTGAATCGGGCTTACCAGCTAAGAATGACAACGTTTAGCAAGAAATAACACGCTTACTATAATAAGTACATTCAATATTAAATTTGGAATATTAGACCTTTAGGTTGGGACACAACCCTACACCTCCGTAAACCGCATCCACTCATTAACACATAAAGATAATAAATGTATATTATGATTAAAAAAAGAAAGAAAACGCGCTTCAGGGTTTATCGGAGAAATATTACAATATCTATTGTGGTAATGTGGTAGATGTTACGTGAGGGGAGATTTAGACCGTCGGGGTATTGCATATACAAAAATAGATGTAATTGCTGTTCTAAAAGTTATTACTAAGAATTCTGTAATGATGGAGCTTATTAAACATTCAATTCATCATTTCAGGATACTTCTTAGGGTTTAACTTGTTTTTTTATTATGTTTGATTATGTTTGGTTTTATTCTAACGAAACACGAGGATGAATGTACCGTTTGTTTCAGGTGCACTGAATCATATTGTTCTTGGTGTTTATAATGTTGTTGTTTTTTTTCCAAGGGGAACAGGAAGTTACGTTCATTACATTATCAATTCTGGTACATGATGATTTGGTGTAGGAGATTCTCCATCTTCTTCTGCTTCTTCTTCTTATATCGATTTCCTCCGCTTAGCGGAGAACTGTGCTTGCATGAGCACAGGTGATCACAAATCCATATCACTGTCAGATTTGGTCATTAGAAATGAGAGACACGAGAAGAATAAATGACGGGGGTAAAGTGTAAAGTGAATTTGTGATATGAGTGCAGATTGTCTCGGCCAAAGTCAAAATCAGGGATAACTCTAGAAGAATGAGATATGTGAGAGCAGTAGTCATCAGATCATGTGACAGAGAGGGAAGCATCCCCTGAATGCGTAGTGGTAGGCTAGTATTTTTAATTCCAATACTGAATTTGTTGCTGCATTGCACACATCAAGAAGATAAGGAAAAAGGGCGTGTTAAAAATTAGCTATCGTTCCAACCCTAGCATCTAGATTGTGTTTGGTCTTGCGAGATAAATTAGTCAAGGGATAAAGCATGTGTAATCTTATTGCGGTATCCAAATAGCACTTTAGCATAATGATTTTATCCTTCGGTAAGTGATTTTTACACTTTTTGAAGATCTCCATTGCTTAATTATGCTTTCAGAATGCCTCTAAATAATTCGATAAAGGAGGAATTAGGCATCGCTTGTTTTTCAATATTCAGCTCCAATGTACAGGTAAAGGCCATAAAATAAAGGGCAAGTGCTACATTTCTTGCATCACCATAACACAGTTCAATTTTTCGTTAATTCATAATAATGGTAATTATAATATTAATAATAATAATAATGATAATATCAAAGATAATGACAATAATGAGTCTATAAGCTTTGGATAACCATTAAAAGTCTTTACTCAATTTCATTATTTCTTTAAAAATATTTCATGACGAAATTCCGGCATAACACAATCTAAAATATCAAATATTCCTAAAACGTTCCAAACTATTTGAATAAATGCTCCTAGGCAGTAACAGCTCCACTGCATTGCATTATATACCTCGAAATTGCACAAGCAATGAAAAATATATTCGTTTTTAATGATCGCTTCTGAAACACAGTAAAACTACATCAGTTGGACATACCTAATTATAGCGTGATTTTATTTGCTTTACACATAAAGTAAGATCTCATCAAATTAAATAGAAAGGGCTTCTTGAAAAAAATGCAATTTAACAAATAAAAAATTATCAAACGAGAAAATGTAAAATTAAATTGTGTCACCAAAAAAAACTATGCCTAAGCAGAATGTGGTGAAGGGTTTTTGAGTGATTATATTTTATTTATTTAATATGGTGCGGAATGGTATCATGACTGTATTATGTATTTCAAGCCAACTCCCATTATCCACATTATTTTCAGTACTTTCACGCAAATAGCAATGCACTTTTATTTACCTTAAGAGTCATGCATTTTGTGTATAAAAGTGATCATGCATGTTAATAGCTTTATCCCTGTAATCCAGATAAAAGCACACGCACGAATATATAAACTTACAAAGGAGAAAAGGCTTGCTGCAGAAATGCTGTAAAATTAATAATCTTTCTAACGAATTCAAACCCGCAACTCCTCTCCAGTGCGTAAGATGCAAGGCTTTCAGCGAAGATGAGAAGAGAAAGGGTTTTTTTTTCCTTCTATGGGGATGTCACTCGCCTCTCTTTGTCGGTTTCTTGTCGGTTATGTCAAACCTGATTGCGGTTATTTATACGGTAACGTTTTCGCTTGCTTCACTGCCGATTACCCAAAACACGTGTTCGATGCTCGTTTCTTTTACCTGAAGCACCAATTATCCTAGCAGATGGGCTCGCCATCTTCAAACTTTCCATCGATCTCGTGCTCGATCTGGAACAGACGGCAAGAGCATCATCAGACACCTTGTTATGACCCCTAGTCAGGAGGCGATCGACGTAGCAATTTCGCGGTCTTGATATAAGAACGGGAAAGGATCAGATTGCGGGATGACCCTGAGGAGTAGATCGATAAGAGTCTTGAAGAATTCGACGGAACACCTTTTGCCACTTGTTGCAACCGGATCCAACGAGGAAACACAGACCGCGACAATGGGATACTTGCTAGCTAAAAAAAGAGCCATCGCATTTAACATACTTCGGTAGTTAGAACAGATAGCAATTCGAAGATGATAGGGAGAGTTCTTTAAGCATTCAATTGATCAGGGAATGGTGAAAACAGAACATAAATTTGCCTCTTCTTGCTCCAAGATCCAGTAAAGTTCGCAGAGCTGTTTTCAGTATTGTCGTATGAAGAGTTTATTGCATGTTGAAAGGCAAAATGTATTGGTCATTTATATTCCACGCATGCTTGAATTACTGTTACAATGCAAAAAAAACTGTCCGTAATTGTACAGCAGAGTCGCCATAACTTCTGATGTAAAAATACAGATTGGTTGTAACTTTTTCCTATAACATTGATGTACAAATAACATCAGATTAGCTGTTATTACAGAATACAGAACTAATCTGTATTTTCCCCCCTGTAAAAATACAGATATTTTTTACAGTGTAGCTAAACATAAGGTATACAATACAAAGTCTTAAATCTCTGACATTAAATGAATAGAATGACAGAAGCATATTTTTTCTGACATTCGATAACATTAAACTAAATACACCTAGGAAAGCTCTTCTGTCAGGAAATGACATTATTGCGTTCCGAATACGGCTATAGACATGCGTTGTTCAAAATTCAAGAATGTAAGTTCTCAGAATCTATATTTAGCATAAAAGAAAATTAAATGATGGAACAGTGTGGGAAAAGGATATATGTTCTTTGTTCTTTCCGGCAAATTATTTCCCTGTCTTAATGAATATCAGATTTCAATTGGATTTATGATTAGAACTTTGCATTTAATAGGGCATAATGACACTGGCGCCCTGCACTCTATCAAACAGCTTGTATATTGCGCAGCAGGATTTATTAGTCAATTTGACACGTTTAAGGGAATTAGCTAACACCTGAAAAATATGTGAAAGAACGTCATCCGGGGATACGGATTAATCTAACCGTTTTAAAAGATCATTTATTTGATGCTGATTAATTCAATTTCACTCTTACGTACCAACTTCTCTCTCTCTCTCTCTCTCTCCATCGCTCTCACACTTTTTCTCCCTAACAACAACTAAGATTGGCACGCAGATAGTTGCGTACATATTACATTTATGTGGTAAGAGTTTATGTCCCTTTCAAAGCATAATGCAGATGTTCTTAACTATGTGATGTAACAGATTAAAACCTTATACAGATGTAATTGAATAGAGCTATATCTATATTTAATATAGCAAGATGAATGACTTTTGAGCTACTGGAAGGCGGAGCAGGGGGAATGTAGTTGTAATAGATTAAGCAGAATAAACCTAAAAGAAAAGAAAGGAAGATGGGTAACAAATGGAATAAGGATAACAACAACAAGAAAGGTAGGGAAAGCACGAGGATTAGAAAGAGGGGAGCGAGAGACAGAGGGAGATAGAGAGAGAGAGAGAGGCAGAGAGAAAAGAAGAGCGATGACGTCTCCACCTTTTTTCGTGGCAAGCCATATAAAGTCTCGTTATTAATTTTACCTTCAATCCCCAAGTCACATGGCCACTCGTCATGACTATGTCATTATCTTCATTCATCGATGCCTCTTTTTCATTTCGACCATCTTGATTTTTGTGAGATTCTTTTCAAGCCCTCAATAATTACCATGAAACTCTAGATACACTCTCCGCCTCCTTCATACATCGCACACAGCATCTGGGGAATTGTAGACATGTTTTTGATGCATGCTGTCGTAAATTCATTCATCCTTTTTGCTTAAAAGTTCACGAGGCTAAATTCATTTCCAGTACATCTCCTTTTGATGTAAAACCTAGTCATGAGACAATCAATCAACTTCGAATGATTTTATAACAAACCTAAAATTTCTTAGACTTATAATAAAGCCCATGACCTTGCCTTTTAAAGTGGAGCATACCACTTCAGGTTATAATGAAATGACAGTTTATTCTTTCCCAAATCCCAAAACCCAAAAGAAAGTACGTCGTGCTTTTTGCCTGGTATTTACTTCTCCTCACGCTTGGTTATCTGGAAAAAGCCTGAACCTCATATACCAAGCTGCATCCCACCTCCCCTTTTGCCATACTACTACCGCCCTTGCTGTCATGTAGTATGGATTTTAGATTTTGAGAATAACATGAACATTTCCTCCGAACCAATATTCATTTGACTAATCGCATTTCGTGCTAGCCACACTTCAAGGATGGGGCAATAATATCCATAAGAGTAATCATGTTTCACAAGCCATTTGAACACCTATCGAACTACAAATACGGGAGTGCTTGTCTTACAATCTCTGACAACACAAAGGTCACGTATTCCTGAAAGTAGATTCTGCAATTATCCCTTTTTGGTCCCAACCCAATAGTCCCTTTGTATCCTAATTTCAGATGTTTCGCCCTCTGTGCGCAACGTTCATCAGTAAATCATTATTTATTCATCTGACAAAATCAGATATTGGAACGTTGAGATATAATAACTGTAGTCTGCCTTGGTGGACAAGCGTGGTTGCCTCTGAGGATTAGGAACCTGTCATGTCCTGTCCGGGAAATGACAAGATGATTCGGCAATGTTTGTTTGATTAGAAATATTTCTTTAACGAAAAAAAACACATAAGAAACTGTATGTAACCTTTTTCTTTTTAGTATTTGAGACGTTATCATTCTGACGCGCAATAACGGAATTAAATTTGGATTAGTTTTATGAGTCCTTACATTGTGACGAAAAATAAGAAAATAATGTATGTATATCGTCTCATGAAAAATTGCAAACATTAAAAAATAGCCTATGCCGTAAATCGAATTCGTGTCTCTCGCTAGACAATAAAGACGATGTTTAATCCATAATATAGGCCTACTCATTTAACATATTTTTAATTAGTTAAAACACTGATTAAAAATGTATCCATCAAAGAGTTGAAAGGGCTTAAAAAGGGCTTGAAAAGATGTACAAGACATAGACATAGAGATTGAGAGAGTAATTGAGATGACGGGAAGGTGAGAAAGAACGTCACTTCCCAACATGATGTTCACACATGGGGTTCGCCAAATAAATCAAATACAGCATCTAAATATATTTCACTGTCTGCAAGACAATCAGTTTTAATTAGACAGAATAGTAAAATAGTAGCATGTTTTAAATTGATTGCCACATGACCTGTTTTTGTAATCCAGAGATTTAGAAACACATGCGAATACACAATTATGAAGCAATCAGGGATATTGAAAAGGAATAGAGACCCACCAATATCATCCATTTTGGCAAACTTTCTTGGCTTTTAATCGAGTCAGCATGTTGGATATTTTTCTACAACTTAGAAGCTGAAAATCCACGCTTTGCTTTGAACACGCACAAAACTTATACACACCCGCACACATTCACGCACACCCACACCCACACATGCTTTCGGTAATGTTAACGGGCCACATGTTTATCTTAGTTGCACTTATAACGTCCATTTTCCCTGTCACTGGCAGCCCTTACAGCTTTAGGGACATCTCATCATGTAGAGGTGAGATTGAAAAGGAGATTAAGGGCATGGAACGGAAGATTTCTCAATTCATTCTTCTTTCTTTCTTGACTCGATGCATCCGGTGCATGTTCCCAACTTTAGAGAGTTCTATAGAGGCCTGCATATATCTTTATCATGTACTATCCGTACATGAATGTTTTGTGCTGCCATGGGACAAGTTTTATAACAAATTCTTTTAATGAGATTTTTGCCTTTCTTTGACTTAAGGCGATGCTGTTGGGCGTAACATTATTTAACCATCGGTCTCTTCCTTATCCACAGTTCCAATCATTACCGTTAGCATTTAAAAGTAATAAATGTAAGAAATATTAGTAGCAAAATAGGATAGGTATGCGTCTGCCTGTTTTGTTGCTCAGTGTTTTTGTATGCAAAGTCGAGAAACTGTCGTTGGTACATCAGTATCTTAGTAATGATATGGTGCTTTTCCACAAAATGCACGGCGTAAAACTTTGCCAGATTTTGTAAACTATAAGTTTCTTCTCAGGACGGATATTTTAAAACATGCATTGCAAAAGCCTTTTCCTAATTACCCAGTTATGATAATCTATCGATTGATGCATTTACACCTACGAATTGATTAAAACATACTAGATCGGCTTGAACAAGATTATAAAAAGGTGTCCTATAAAAGACATCAAAGAGTATTATTCGTAGCGTTTTTATATGGGGTGCATTTAAAAAAAATTGAATCGGACAAGCATTTATCGAAAATTATTTTTGTAAACAACGGAAGAAAGAGTGACTTTAAAGATCACATTGATATCCACTTCAATGTCTTTTTTTTCTAGTTTACGATTATCAATATTATTCAACACAGATTGAAATGAGGGAATGTAGTATCCGTAATTAAGGACTATCTGTAATTCATTTTTGGATAACGAAAGGTTCTTTAAATCTATGTATGGAAATTAGAATTTCCTTGGGAGAGGATATCATTCTATGAACTTTACGATACAACAATAATAGAGTGAATCCTCACAAAACATGCCCCCCCCCCAAAAAAAAAGCAAACAAACAAACAAAACAAAAAACCCACAAACAAACAAACAAACCCCCCCCCCCCTCAACAAAAACAAAAAAAGAAAAAAAAGAACAAAACAAAACAACAACAAAGAAAAAAAAATGGGGGATGGCGACAGTGGCGTAGCAACGTAACATGTCCCACAATCTAATGGCGATAAATATATATATACGGAGGGGGGGGGGGGGGGAGTTGGGAGGCAACGTGAAAAGCGGTGATACGATTCTCCCCACATCATCCCTTCATTCAATGGCCTTATTTTCACTCATTCCATCATGTAGCGAAGAAAAAAAACAACAAACAAACTGGGGGATGGCGACAGTGGGGTAGCAACGTAACATGTCCCACAATCTAATGGCAATAAAATATACATACGGTGAGAGGGGGGAGTTGGGAGGCAACGTGAAAAAACGGTGATACGACTCTCCTCACATCATCCCTTCATTCAATGGCCTTATTTTCACTCATTCCATTATGTAGCACGGCTGTTGTCCCCCCCCCCCCCCCCCCCCCCCCATATCCACGATTCTATGACACCACTGCTCTTTCAATAACTGGATCCACCCTACTCTACTGGACAGAGAGGTGTCAAAATTTCAAAGTTCAAAGTTTATTGATTTTTCACATGTATGTCTTTAAAGGAGAATTAACCTCAAAAATACAGACGATAGTGTTCAAAGGTGTTATTTATTCCTTCTTGTTAGACTATATGGCTTCGCGTCAAAATATACGAGATCGATACGAATCAGGATTTTCTGAGCAAAATTTATCATCTGCTCGCAATATGTATCGTCTGCTAGCAGTACATGGGGGCTGCCATTTTTTTTATGTGTACATTAAGATTTTCTTAATCCAAATGCCCAATTGCCTTTTTCAAAATTAAAAACCCGTTTGAGATTAAAAATATAGAATAGATATGTCAATTTATTTTTAAACTGAAGATTTCCTTATATATTTCTGTTGAAAATCGATATTCGCTTAATAGCAATCTATTTTCTCGATACTGTGACGTATGGGACGGAGCAAATTAATTCAAATTTATGGATGCTTCTTCCCTGAGCATCTATAGCGGCAAACTATGCATTCACCTGCTTTCGGATAATGGACTTGAAAAGTCAGAATGCATGCTGCATATATTATGTTCTGCTCTGTTTGGCAAATCCAAGAAAATAGATTTTTGTTAGGCAAAACCAGACATTTTAAAAATATCATTATAAAGATTTAATTTTTATAATACATGTAAACACCCACTTTATATTTTTCGTCACATATGGGATTTTAGGTAATGAAGAAAAGCAATTTAGGTCTTGGATTCAAAATATCTTCTTGAATGGAACATTTCTCAATGGTTCATGTACAACTCCAAATCAGCAAGAAAATGGCAGCCCCCATGGAAATGAGTAGGAGACGATACCGGGTGTTGGAATATCTTTATTTATACCCTTTTCTGATATCTTATTAGAAAATGATTTAGGCCAATAAGTAGGAATATATTACACCTTCCAAAATAAGTAAATTTGTAATTAGGGGTTGATTCTCCTTTAAGAATAGGAAAAGATCATAACTCCATGGCTTTACACTGATAAAGCGATAATTAGTATAATGTAAACATTATAATTGTAAAGGAAAACATAAGTGGAGGAGTCTCTTAAGTAAGCATGGATTGTATTTCATAGACCCCTGTTTGAAAAAAAAAATATAAATAGTTACACTCCATGAATTACGTGCTTACTTGAGCACTATTAACACGATTTTAAAGAGAGAGAGAGGGGGGTGGGGGAGGGAGAAGAAGAAGAAAGTTAAAAAGGAAGAAGAAAGAAGAAGGGGGATGTTGATAGTATTGGGGAGAGCAAGAGAGAAAAGTAAAAAGAGAAGTAGATAAATACAGGCAGAAATACAAGAATGTTGGGTCGAGATGGGGATACCGTGAGTAAGGTATATAGAGAGAGGGAGAGAGACGGGACAGTGCTGATTTGCCATTTTACTCTACCTCGCTGTGTTCAAGATAGCTAATGGCTTTAAAGGCGGGCCAAAATAATTACAGAGACCAATCATTATGGACTGTCATGGAACGTGAAACCGCAACGGCATCGGGGTGATATTTAAATTGGTCACGAAAGAGAAATGAAACTGATGATTAAGTGATTCAGATCGCCGCCAACAGACAGAGACAAGTCGGTCAGTATGTCACAAAGGAAAAACATAACCTACAAAGATCGAAAGTATGATTGTAGGCTTTTATGTGTCTACTTTCATTCCCCTGGCATGGGTGTGAGCTGAATTGTTAACAAAGTTGTCCGAATGATCGGAGGACCAAATTACAATCGGGCAACAGAAATTAACGAACAGTTTTACTTCCATGTATGTCTGGACTTTTTAAATTACTTTGAGCTATTATAACCTCCAGATTTTCATGGTTTCTCCTCTTTCTGCTCGTTCTGCTTAATCCTTAGACAAATAGCGGCATATTCATTCTTGCTAGTATTCTTGTAGTCCTACATTATTAATCATATTGATACCCCCATACAAAGAATCGCGTTATTATTATCATTTTATCATTTTTGCTTTCCACGGGGTTCTTTGTTTACAAAAAACAACAATAAACAAAACAAACAAAATAGGCATTTATGTCATTGGAGAATTTATTCAACCGGGTATCCATTTACTTCACTTGGGTCGAGAGTGGTAAATGTAGATCGATGCCTTGCTAAATGACATTAGTGTACTGGCAGGTATTCTATTATCCCTAACGACTAAAATATACAGGAGAGTAATCACTATCTCGTAACAGGTGACAGCATCAATATCAATACAAATTCGGTAAACTAAATGAAAACGTAACGATCGTGTGTTTAATCTATCATACAGAGTACACGTACAGAACATAGTTCTGAATCCATATCTTAAAGCCAAGACCTATGATCACCATGATAATTATGAAAAAGATACACTTATTCAATTAGCAATTAGAGCCCGAAAACGTGTGTTATTTTTTGTGTATACATGTTGTATTTTGTCTCTATACAGATGCACATAATTTAAATGGTTTGTGGAAAATGTTTTGTATGTAATTGGACATAATGGGTTTTTTCTTTGGTTTTTTTGTTTGTTTCTTTGTTGTTGTTGTTTTTTAAAAGACAGGTTAATGCATATAGTTCGAAAATGTTCTATGTGTTGTATCCAACTGGACCTTTTTTAAAGGGGGAGGGGGGGGGGGGGGGTCGCCAGGAGGCTGAATTCCGTCATCCTTGACATTATTCCTAGAAAACGGATACATTTGCATGAAGTCTCTCTAGAGTTCAGAATTTAAAAGAAACGAGAGAGAAGTAATTTCATGTAAATTTTAAAAATTGGCAGATTCCTAGAAGATTTCCATCCTCCTCCTGGTGATATAGATGCAAGTCTTTCCCCCCTAGCATATTTTCTAATTACCATTTCGAATAGCGGCAACATTTGTAAAAATAAGGTAAGTCAATGAATTAATTTGCATTTAAAATTGTATTACTGAAGAGTAATACCTCCTCCTTTTCCTTTACCTCTGCTCCCCCAGCCTGTATATTATGTACAATTTGTTAAAATATTGAGCTCGAAATTTTAAAATGAGAAAAAAATACCAAAGAAACGATCATATCGTAGGATAAGTGGTGAGTGCTTCTCGATATCGATTTCAACTCCACCATACAACATTGACCTTTTGGGTTTCCTTCACAAGATTTATAAACGCTTGTATATTTGCATTACTTTGTGGCATTTATTAGATGACTTTCAAATACGAAATTTAATCAATTTCTTTTTTTTAAATCCACTGCCCTTGGGGTGATATTCACGGCATTTTACCAATATCACCTACATTCATGTTTTACGTAGGCGAATGCTGATGGTTATTAATTTCAAAAAAGCACCTGGTGCGTATATTCATATTGCATTTAATTAAACAATCGGCTAGATTGAATTATGTACCCTTCCCGTCAAAATTCCAAGAGCTAAAAAGAATCGTTATACGTCTAGCTATTATTGATACGTATTTTATAATCTCGCAAAGCGCCATATTTCAAATAAAATAATGAAAGATTATTTTAACGTCTCATATTTGTTTTTCCTTTTCCACTACGTGTAAAAGATATATGTATTTATATATGTATTATATATGTATTTATAATGTGTGTTACGTTAAAAGCACATTTGAGATTAAATATTTCAATCGATTTATTTTATCTTCAAGCATATCAATGCTTAAATCAATACTTAAATACTTAAATACCTAATTTGTTTTAACATACATTATTATGTTTTTGTTATTCATTTTTTATTTGTTTACAGAAGTTATGATACCGAACAAAATGTTGATATACGACAACGAAGTAATGTGAATAAAGTAGAAAAATACATACAGCTAAGAAATATGAGAACTAATCTTCTTGATTAAGATACAACAGAATAATTGTGCTGACCGTCTTTGAAAAGGCCACGCAGACGCTAGTCACGCTTCTAGACGTTATCATGTACATGAGAGATACCGACGTATGTAAGTTTATATCTTAATTTCGGGCTATTGGTCTCAAATATTGTTTTTGAATCCATTTGGGTTTCGGTTCAGGTCAAGAATTACGTTATGGCGTTGAAATAGATTTCCAGCTTTAAGTCTATGTTCAGGAGACATCATCACTTAAGTTGTCACGAAGCTATAATTGTTGCCGAACTACCAATTGCCAAACAGCGCTCCCCGTAACAGTAGATTTGCCATTGTTCTATTCAAATCATAATCGACATTTGGTATTCTTTTCGTTTCTGGCGCACATTCTGGTTAAAGGACTTGTAAGATGAAATTAATCTGCTCTTTCGGGTGTTTCATTGGTACCTGTAGCTTCACAAGAACATTCATGATATGTCCTGGATGGTCCCCATTCTTATCACAATGGCGAATCCATCCCCCCCCCCCCTCCCCAAAAATAAAAAATAAATAAATAAATAAGCAAAAATTGATTAATACTTTTTAAAAAACTAGCAATGTGGCATAACTTAAGAACACCAAAGAGAAACAATGATCACAATAAAATAATAGAAAATTGTGTGCTCCCCTCTTCCCTGTCGAAATTAAGAACCCTTTGCCCCATGGATTTTCGTTGGATTTTCGCCTGAAAATGGCTAGCAAATATTGGCTGCGCATAGTATATATTGCGGGAAAGGGACAGTTTAAATGTTCAATAAGTTTTTGTTGCAAAGGTCATGCGAGAAAGCTGTTGAATATATAGGCATATCTGCTATCAAAATATCCATGTGAATCACATATTCATTCCTGAAAATAAATACGACAAATAAGTTCTGTACAATATATGTTTAGCACTCTAGAATAAGGCAGCTAGCAAGTTTATTTTCTAGTGATGGGTAACAGAATTGTAAACAAGTATTTAAAATTTGTTCCGAGTTATTCGAGGAGTGTAATGATCAGAATCAACCCCTGGATATGGCTACGGATAGGGACACCTTGCTTCGAAAGCTTTGAATTTCTGATCATAATTTTAAAAAGGCATTTCTGATCTTTCGTCGGTAAATAAGAAAAGAAATCAGACACAATGTTTGCAAAATAGATTTCACTCTCAGAAAACTAAATAATCTCTTGTTCTTGTTCTTCTTCTTCTTCTTCTTCTTCGTCTTGTTTTTTTTTTGTGTGTGGGGGGGGGGGGTGAAACTAAGCGAGCTGGAAAGACTTTTGATAAACCTGGCGAAAGCCCATTCCCTCCTATTCAAAATGATCTAGCGCCACAGATTGTTTTTGGATTGAATACAGATTAGATTCATCCTTCAAATAAGCGTCCTAACATCACGACTGTACTATTTACCAGGAATGACATCAAAGGCAGCCCGATGACATGGTAATGAACTTTTTGTTTGCTATTCATGGTTTCAGACGGTCTACTTCTTCATTAAAAAGTCCATAAGTTAAGCAATGTGCAAGTGCAGATCGCAAGAAACTTAATTATTGTCTCATAAAGGTCATATTACATCTTCATTTCATGCCAATTTAATACACTGAGGTCTTAAAACTCTACAGTCATAAATTACCAAGTGTGTAACTTGCATTCTATTTTTCCAAGGTATTTTACAAATCTTCGTGAGGATCGTTTTAACAGTAAATTGCGTCTTTTATAACTTAATATCATATCTCTTCGGGGTACTTAGTATTAGTATAATGAAAAATAATTTTAATACAAATCTAAGAAAACTGAATTAAGTGCAATATTTTGAAATTCCAATTAACCATTACATTGAGGCATTATATGAAATGATACATTTTATATTTAAAATGCGGTTTAAGGGCCTGTCTGAGGGCCTTGGTCATTGAGGATCAATGCCTTAATACTACAGGGCTTCAGTAAATTGACTCTCTCATATCGTAAGTATTGGATATAAGGCAACAAAGAAATGGCAAGCTCGTATTCCAATAATTCACGAGCCTACTATGGTTATGCACAACATGAGTGAAGATCAGACATGCCGACAAAATTGATAGAGAAGGCAATACACCAAGCAGTTGTTGCTACGAAACCCCAATAAGTAGCAGTGTAAGTGGTCTCTGATTCTTAATAAGATTAGCATAACTTTTTTCCAACTTCTTGCATTATCATGAAGAAAGTAAGATAATTGGATATGGCACTTAAAAATGGAATAGCTTTTAAGAAATTTGAGGTTTATTATGGATCGGGGAAATCGCTTGGAAAATGAAGTTTGGGAATACTAAGCAGCAAGTTTTCACATTTATTTCCAAAATATATCATTAACTCGTTGATAACACTTCACTCTAACATAAATGATCCATTAATAACAAAATATCTAAGTCATGTCATACATCAAATGGAATTAATGAGGAACAAAGCAGTTGATGAATAATGAGTAATTGGATTGGGAGAATTATATCATATGGCACGAAAAGATGTTACAGTGACACTAAATGTCCATTAACTCGTTTACGACTGAATTCTCTTACCCCATAGGGGACCACCATAGGACCACCCGGTCCCGTAGGCAATGGGTTAATGGTGCAAGTTATAGTTCAGGCATTTGAGTTTATCTTGTACTTTTGCATTTCAAAAAAAATGTGGATATTTCCGACGAAGAAAAAAAAAATTGAAAATATTACCATATTTACTGATTTTATATTCAATGTACATTGCCGGGAAATGGCTTTTCTCCATTCGATACATACTTAGTGATGATAATCGCACCCGAGGGCACAGGATTGCTGTGCACTTATGGATTTCGAAATACCGAAAGCGTTTTATATCGCCCAGGATAAATAATACACCGCGCATTACATATTCGGTTTACCAGAAACATTATCACAATCGTTCTTGTACAAAGAATTTCACTTTTCATGAACATTCGTTAGACTTTCCCCTCTTAAATACATTAAGCAGGCCAGGTTACAATGGATATCTTTATGAGTATTGCCACATTTAACGTTTAAAATTGTGTTCCCACCACAATAAAGGAATGCGGTAGAAAATTGTATAAAAATATAAGTACATTTATTTTCAGCATAATTTCAATCAATGAGTTTTATAGAACCTAAATTGTATAAAGATTTATAGGCCTATAGCTTGCAGGACTATAATTCCTCGTGACTAATACTGCATTTTTGTTTCAACTTAAAACCTGGCATTTTCACATTTTTACGCGGATATACAATTTATAATGATTGCTAATCCTGTGTTGGATTTTTCTCCGTCTCCCTAATCATTTTAAAACCTCGAATATTTTGGAAATTGCAATATGAGGAGTTTTATTCATAAGGGGCTTCATTGGAAGCAACTCCTAAACAACTGAATTGGCCATGTATCTACGTATCGCATGCAGTGTAGACGTTTCCTATTAGCTACCTGATTTGCACTTGTTTGTAGAAGTGGTTTTACCTTAGAATCAAACAGGAATTGTGAATGAAACACAGTAAATGTTAACCTGAAAAAAGTACTATGCATATTAACACTTCACAATGTACACATCCTCCAACAAAATTATAACGAAAACAGCATGCATTTAACATACCTGTTCTTGCATTTGTGGAAAGTCATCTTCTGCAAGTTCCATGACAGGCAGGCCAAGGTCGAGACTCCTCCCCGCTGCTACGGCGAGGATGGCGGCCAGTATTGCGAGGTAACACGTCGTGAGATTCATAATATATACTAAAAATTGTCCTTTTGTTTAGGGGAGGTAAAACTTTGAAACCAAGTCAGTTTCTGTGAATCTTCTTCTCTCCTTCGCTTCCGATATCAGGTTAATTTCTTCTCGCTAAGCTACCCCTACGAAGGTGTTGTTGAGTTGTCCAGTCCACGACGAAAAAGGGAAGCAGGGACCGAGGTTGTAAACGTTTGCTCGCTGGATTTCTTTGGCGCGTAGACGTTGTCGTTCAGCAAGTTTTGACCAATAGCTAGGCGGGGAAAAATCGTGATACGGCCACTTTCGGATCGTGCCTACTATTAAAGAGGATGTGCCGTTCTCCCGACATTTTATATAAGGACCTCACGCCGGAATTGATTCAACGCTAACTTTACTCCAGTGGAAAATGTACACGCAGGAGTCATTAGGGGGCGTGAGTTAGAATACCAACACACAGTTTTTGAGTGACACCTGTTAATTTCGCTTTGCACGTGACTTGGTAAAGTACGCTGTCCATCACTATCTAAGACACGCCCATTCTTCTCGGAGCCACCAGTTCATGACGTTGATCATACGTCAGCTTGTGTAGTAGAAGACCTGAGCGAGAAAATAAGAGAGAAAAGATTCACTCTTTGTAATTTGTTAAGGGTTTAGGAAGCCGCTCAGATTTATGTAATGAAGTGCGACGGCATGCACAGAATATCAAGTATGGTCATTGTGGTATACGACCAACCAAGTACAGTAGATGTAATAAAAAGCAATTTTGAGGACGAGGCCATTTATCTTCATTTATATTTCTTGCCTGTAGGTCTATTATTTTTTCTAATTTGGGAGCCAGCATAACAAACGATGTGACGTAAAGGTCGAAATTTCTTTTGTAATTCATCGTATACTGTTTTTACTGATAAATTTCATTCAAGGAGCGATCGATGAAACTAAAAAGAAAAATATTTTGTCCCTCTAATCCCGCCAAAAACTTTCTAGGACACTGGGGTTATAATACAACTGCAAATAAAGTGAATACAACAACAAATATAAAGTGAAGTATTGTAAATCCGAACATTAGAACTATAATGCTTAAGTCAAATTTACAATTCACATTTCCATGCAATACCTACTTACTCCATTAATGAAGAAATTATTTATTTGTACAATGTAGACACTATAATCACTAGGGCCAGATTTTGAGTAAATAGTTTTATTACAAACTGATAATTCGGACTTCCCAGAATATCTCATAAATGCATTTTATCTATCTTTCCTATTTTTTTTATCGCCAAAAAATGATGTATTTTTTAAATGTTCAATAGATGAATTCAGAATAATGTTAATTCTATCATGTCTATTATGAACACGAGATGTCTAGGTTCAATTAATAAAAAATAACAAACAATTACATTACACACTTTTCATTTCTCTTTTTAGTCTTGTCCAAATTAAAGAAAATTTTAATTCAGATAACCCATGATAACTATATATAGGCTATATATATATATATATATTTATATATATATATATATATATATACATACAAACACACACATATGCGAAAGGACATGAGATAACATTTCATTAGAGCTGTCCTCCCATTTTGGTAATTTTGGGAAAGGTTGAAAAAATGTCGCAACCGGGAATCGAACCCGGGTTCCTGGCTTAGAACGCCACTGGATTAACCGCCAGGCTACGGAGGCGGGATTGTAGCTTCGGTGACACCAGATTGAATAATCGACAGACTGACAAATCTTCAACCTTCATCAATCAATTCCTTTATCATGGGCAGGTGAGTTTTGAACAATGAAATGTAACATGCCTCAGCTGGATATACACACATATATATATGTATGGTCGCTTGGCTAAAGCCGGGGTAATATGATTGCAGGGCCCTCAGGGAGAACAGTATATAATACTGATGAGGCTACCCTGGGTAAACAAGACATATTATTATTCTTATTATTATGTGAGAAATTAAGAGAATATTTTTCTTAGCATCAAATTCATTGTTCCTTTTTATGAAAGTCGAAACCGGGTCTTTGGCTCTGTATATATCACTAGATCTTCGTTTGGGAGACACTTTTGTCTCCCTCTTTGTCCATGGTGTCTCCCTAATACACTAGTCCCTATTTTGACGGATGATCAGCATTGTCGTGTGTCTCCCTAATACCCGATCCAGAGGAATATATATATATATTGGAAGAATGTTCATCAAAAAGCCATCATTTTGTGATTTTATTGATTTTATAGAGTCCGGATGTAGATCCCAGATCGAAAGCTTGACTGCAAATAAAGGAGGAAGGATAATAAAAGCCAATAATAGTAGATATCACGCATCGCTATTTATCCTCACTTTATTTATTCGTCAAGCTTTCAATGCACATCTTCATCAGGACTCTATAAGAAGACACAAAATGATCGCTTGAATTAAAGTCTAAATTCCTACATGCGTATACTTTGCAAATTGTTTGAATATATAATTATATACTTGCATCTATACTTATGCCCATATATTGACCTCTATGCATATTTGCATTAGATACATGTACAACTATATTTTTCGAGGTATAAGTCAAAACGGAGATACATTTATATTCTGAGCCATCTCTATAAATTATTTTGATTTATACAGGTATATAGTATACCACAATGCACTTGCTTGGTTGTTCCCAATACAGATTTGATGGTATTTATTATTTCTTTGGGCAAAATTGCAGGTTTATGACAAATTTATTTGTCTGTCCTTTCTCATGATCATTTGTGTATGTAAGGTCAATCCAATCTTACACACACAATCCAGTAAATAAAATTCACTAATATAAACTTGTCATTTACAAGATCCACTAAAGTATAAATGTTTCGTACTTTTCTAGCTAATGCACTTTAAATGATGAGTAAACATCACATCCCACAGTCACAATGTCCAACGAGTTTATTTAAACGAAACAATTCTCATCTGTTCTGGATCTTTCTTTCTTGTTTTATATGAGGATAAATTCACCTTTGGTGTTCTTCTCTCAGCAAGATTTCTTCATTCCTCAGCTGGTCGGATTTATGACAAATTTATTTTGAGTGTGTAGCAGTTCTAAGTAAATCAAAACCTACAAGGCCTATACACATATGACCGGAGAAAACGGTGTTTATAAGAGCAGTATAGAAATTGAAAATATCTTTAAAATGAGGGCTTTGTAATTTCTCATCTGAATGTTAGAAGTTTCCTAAATCATTGTTAAGATAACTTTGAAATACTGTAAAACATGTGTAAACCATGGAGGCAGGGTTTGACTGAGACTATAACAATTCTAAAATTTCGGAGAGACCGGGCTTTTCTATTGTTGACCGGCCATTTTTCTGTATGACCTGCCATTTTTAACCAAAATGTTGACCGGCCTGTGGAGAACCGACCCCGTTCCCCCCCCCCCCAAAAAAAAATATTAATGGCCAGTCCGCCCCTGATGCCCGTAACACTCAATGCGTCATTTGTTGATGTATGACGGCGTCAATTTATTTATATAATTATATATCTATTTCTGATATTTATACAGGGTGACTCATTATCACCAGTCTTGGTGGTCTTCCATGAGGCCTTGATAGCAATAGTAAGTAACAATAATAGCCAACAAAATCATGAAAATGAACTCATAACAAAAATAAATAAGAACATACTTAAATATACAAAGTATATTGTATCCTCGTAATCAACATTGTTTTTTTAAGAAAATGTTGAAATCGTTGCACATTTCTATCATCTTAAAAAAATCATCATAATGTATAGACGGTGATATTTTCTAAAATCCGTAGAAAAAAAACCCATGTATATATGAGTTATTTTGAAATGGCACTATATAGTTTTGAAAGTACATACACAAAGTATAAAGACTAATTTAGCTCAGTATAGAAACAAATTGTTATATACACACTTAGAATAAAAGGTTCAGGTTTGCACCCTAAATGCAACACTGTCATCACCTTTTTGGGTGCAATCTTGCACCCTACATGAAAAACGTTTGCATCCAAAAGGGTGCAAATTTGTACCTTTTCTAAAGGGTACAACTCTGCACACTTTAAGGGTGCAAATTGTAGCTAACTGCACCCTTAAAGGTGCAAAAAGCTACTTAGGGTGCAAAGTTGGACCCCAAAAGGTGCTGCCAGTGTTGCATTTGAAGGATGCAAAATTGTACCTTTACTTCTAAGTGTGTACATAATTATTTACAAAACATATTATGAGGGTAGTATGCTGAAGGTGTTGACAGTTTTTGACGCGCCATTTAGAGAATGAAATTGTACGGACAATGAATGTAAGATGAGCACTGCAAACATTGCGTTGAATTACTGCTGGTTCGTGCACTAATTTCATAGATAGGTTGTTTATCGTAGGTAACAAAGCAAACGATATATATGAGTAACGGGCATTGGGGAAAAATGCGATTATCTGACTCTCATTATCTGACATCAAGGACGGGAAGAAAAAGTTTTTTTTTTTAAAGAGCTCGTTCAGCGATGAGGTAGAACTTGAAAACAGATCACTGAAATTGTCTTAATTTACCAAATCATCTGCGAAACATAAATATCACCATGATCACAGCGTCGTCGACCTAATTCACTAACACACACACACACACACACACACACACACATGCACACACACGCAGCTTTACATGGCTTTACTTCCGAGGACAAGTATTGTTCCTCTATTGTTCCTCGTCCTCGGACAGTCGACGGAATAAAGCACAAATTCATTGTTCGACGTTCGAGGACTATTGTCCGGCTTTTTTTTTTGTTCTCTGTCCGAAAATGTCCTCGGACATACTGCTAAACAGACCCACATACGTATATATATATATATAATTTAGAGTAATTTAAAATAAAGTTCACTCCGAGAATAAAGACATAGTAGATATCCGTAGGTTTGCTTCCACAAGCGCTTTGGTTTAATTCTTCAGGTGGTTAAATATATATATATATATATATATATATATATATATTTAACAAAAAAATTCATATTTTCTATTGCGCACCTAACTATCCCAAGGGATGCTCAAGGCGCCTAACAAACATACATAAATTCAAGAAAATTACATAAGACAGAGTAAATAAGAATAGTATACCATCATGCAATATATTATAGCATTATATATATGTATGGGTATAATTATGTATATACATTGTGAGAAATTTTCCTCGAACACAACGCTGGTGGTCACTCATAGTTGCTTAGCGGAAGATAAAGTGATATAAAATTAATAATCACTTTGAGACGGTCGCAGCTTTTATTATCCTTCTTTATTCGTCAAGCTTTCGATCTGTAAACGTCATCGGGACTCTATCAAAACACAAAATAATGACTGACATTTACATCGCAATATACATTTGAGTTTCTTACAATTACATACTGCACACCTTTGCCCAAGAGTGAAGAAAGTTTCAAGTGAAGTCAACGGGGGAAGAATTTCTGATCACGACAAGGTAGCATTGCAAATCTACATGGACGTGATGGATAATTCATTTGATCACAGGCAAGAGATGTAAAGAACAATATGTTGGAAAACCAAACATTTCTTCTCCCCCTCCCACCCCCCCCCCCTCCCCCTCCCCCCTCCCCCTCCCCCCTCCCTTGACGATTGACGAATAAAGGAGGATAATAAAAGCTACGACCGTCTCCAGAAAGCGTAAATGCGCTGCGCTTCTGGCCAGAAGCCAGAAGCGCAGCGCATTTACGCTTTCTGGAAGCCGCCTACATTCAATCGCAAGAACCCCTTCTGTGCAGACAAAAGGAGTTCGTCCAAGCTTTGCGATTGTTCTAAAATTACGGCGTTCGGGTTGCGTCCGGGTTCATCGAGTATAATATAGTTGATTTCGAGTAATTTGTTACATACCTGCGTGATAACCTGATGAGTGCAGGTCGAAAAGCTTCGTTATCATGTCTCTTTTTCGTGCCATATTGAAATTTTGTAGTACCAATAAATTATATACACTCAACCAAAAAAGTAAGTTCCCCCCTCGCATTTTTTGATATATCTCAAGAAAGAGATAGAGAAATATGCAATAAACCATGCTTAAAAGTTCAGAATCATGAGTGATTGTTTGATTATTTGTGTAAAAGTCAATGCAAATCACTAAAGTGCAACTTTGCATATTTCTCTATTTCTTTCTTTTCATGAGCATGCAGTTTAATGGGGAAGCATATTGTACCTGAAGAAATTCCTGAGAATTACATAACAATTTAAAAAGGTAATTTGCTAACTTGCATAGGAAATATGCTTCATATAACCTTAAGTGCAACTTTTTTTCCCATGCATTTTGACATAAAATGCATTTTTTCACACCAATAATGATATCTGGTGGCAATGGTATGCCATTCATGTTATGAGTAATAAAATTCCCTATCCATTCCCGTTTGAATTATGAAAATCGGTAAAATACTTTTTGAGATATATCCAAAAATGCTAGGGGGGAACTTACTTTTTTGGTTGAGTGTATATATATATATAGTACGTGTATTTTAAACTGCAAATTACTGACAGTGCTCAACTAGGGGAGCTAGTGTTATATAAATATAGGTTAGAGCGGTTCGACTTTTATTCAGTTGAACAGACTGCTTCACCCGAAGGCTCATCAGCAACTGAATCAAACTTTTTACAAGGTATAATGAGTTAAATACAGCATAAAGACACTTTACACATGTGCAGTCGAGTATGAGGAGGAAGGGACGATTATAACTTGCAACACAATTGTTTAGCTAATAACAATAGTGCCAAGTCAGCATTGTGCCTAAGAGGCTTAGAGTGGTGGGTTACCAGTAAGCGTATGGCAGGGGTGGGGGCGGCGGGGCTGGGGGCATGTGATGTTAACCATTTTCGGAAAGTAGAAACTTTTTCTTATGTCTGCATGTTGAAATTAGTTCAGTTCTCGAGTTATTGTTATTAGCTAAACAATTGTGTTGCAAGTTATAATCGTCCCCTCCTCCTCATACTCGACTGCACATGTGTAAAGTGTCTTTATGCTGTATTTAACTCATTATACCTTGTAAAAATTTTGATTCAGTTGCTGATGAGCCTTCGGGTGAAACAGTCTGTTCAACTGAATAAAAGTCGAACCGCTCTAACATATATACAATATATATATATATATATATATATATTGGGAACGTTGAATATACATGGATTCTTAGGTTTAAACGCATTAATTTTGCGAATATATTATGAATAGGCCCTTTCTTAACCTTCAATAACCGATTGTACGACCCAATAACCTATTGTCCTGATTGTAGACAATCGGTTATTGAAAGTTGTTGAACAGCATTTTGACGGGCAAAATACATATTGGAATTTTCGAATGAAAAAATACACCATCACGTAGCCCTTTATTTCCTCATTTTGTCTATTCATTTTAATTTATATATTGGCAAGGTGATCATTTGATACCATATTGTTTTGGTCAAATTAATGGCTTGCTAATGAGCAGGAGCATTCTTTTAAAAAAGGGCAACAACATCGTTGAGATTTTAAATGAGTAGTGAATACACAAATGAAGTTTTCAAAATGTTGTTTTTCACCTGTTGTTGTTTGTCAGTAGTAAACAATGATAACTCATTTATTTGATAAACACTTTCTTTTTAAACCTTTGTTTTCAGCTTAGTAAATACCATAAATTATTATAATATCTGGTAAGGTATTAACCATTGAGTCCAAAAGTGACGTAGGACAAGTAAATAGGCACTTAATCATTATTCAAGTTTAGGTCCCTCACGTTTTCCGATCTTTCTTCATATTACACTTGTCTCCCTATATTTCGGTGTAAGATACGTGAACAATGAATCATGCACTTTAAATAAAATCGCACATAGAAAAAAAAAAAGACATGAGCTTACGAGCAGCTGATACAAGTCTGATTCAATCCTTACTCTCATAATCGATTTCCTATATAGCCGGTATTAACCTCAATTTTATTTGTAGCTATTCAAATAAACAGTATCCAGGCGTGCGTTTAATATGACATGACATAAATTTGAAAGCAACATATATTTCTGTTGAAAAATTTAATTTTACTATACCGAAAATAAAATGTGCAGCAATTTCTGCTACTTATGAACAATGAATCATGCACTTTAAATGAAATCGAACATAGAAAAAAAGACTTGAGCTGACGAGCAGCTGATACAAGTCTGGTTCAATCCTTCCTCTCATAATCGATTTCCTATATAGCCGGTATTAACCTCAATTTTATTTCTATAGTACCCAGATGTGCATTTAATATGACATGACATAAATTTGAAAGCAACATAATAATATTTCTGTTGAAAAATTAATTTTACTATCCCGAAAATAAAATGTGCAGCAATTTCTGCTACTTATGGTCCAAAAAGGAAGGATCCTGTTCTATATTAGAGGAGAGAGAGAGAGCACAATTTCGAGACAAAAAATCTCTAACAAGCAATAACAACAATGACAACAGAAAAAATTACATGACCGTATTTCACATCATTCTAAAAGAGGAGTGAAACCAACTCTAATAACTAAAATCTTTTGTTTGTAAATATAATGATCAATCAAAGAAACCTCACTTTCGAATTGAAAAGCCCGCCGAATAATAGCATGGACGGTATACATTCCCTCTTGAAACGCCGAAAATGCCGCGGTGCATGCAGCTGAAAACAAAATGGCGTCTTATTTCGTTTACAAGCGACTGATTCCTTTATTTTTTAACGCTGTATTTTTCATCAAAATAATACCATACACGGAATTTAGGGCAAGGCAACAGATTAACATTTAGACTGACGCTAGTGAAGTAAGAGAAGTAAATGAAGAGGAGAAAAACAAAAACAGGCACTGAAAATGTGTAAGATGTTATCGTCTCCTTAGGCAGGATTGGTCCCTTGCGTGACGTCACATATCTCAGCAGCGTTCGAAAAGCTGTTCGTGTGCTATAGCGGGCTGTATTTTACCACTTCATAATTGGTAAATAATCATTATTTCAAATGTTTCCATGCCTTGAATTTGGATAACTCCGTTGTAGTCCTCTTCCTCTCTATTCTCCTCTCGCCTTCTTTCTCTCTACTTCTCTCCTCTCTTCGTCTGCCCCTTTCTTCCTTTCTTGTATTAACTTGCATTGTGTCTGTGTACTGTGTATTCAGGCGTACCGGCTACAAGCGTCTGTTTATTGGGTTCGCGCCCGTCTTCCTTGTAATGCAACTTCTTGTTTATTTCCATACTACTATACTGTATACAAATATAAATTGTACTGTTTTGACAGATGATGAATATTGTCAAATTTAATGGAAGAAAATAAATGTTAATTTGAATTGAATAAATGAATGATCAAAACACATTTTATAATCGGAACCTGAAAAGGAACATGAAAAGCATGAATGAAGTAAGTTGTTTTGTTGGGGATTTTTTGCTCGGCGTCTTCCCCAGTAATTCGTGCATTCTTTATATCATACCGCCTCCTCCTCTTTTCCATTTCTACTGGGATCATGAAGAAGGATTAGGGTGGATCGTCGCAAGAAATAAAATGCGGGATATTTGGTTGACGCATGGCGAACGCGCCATCTCACCTTTATTCCGCACCAAAATTTAGATTCGGGTTAGGAAGGTTACCCGATCGAGTTTCGAGCGGAGGCTTTGGGTGGCTTGACAGCGACAGTATTAATTATTTCGAAAGAGCGATGAAATATAAAAGAGAATGATTGAAACGTAAGACGGCCTTAAGATAATACATTTGGACGAGAGAAGACGGTGCTCAGTAGGATTGCGAGAGAGTTCTAAGTTAGATGGATAAGTGCGTACAGACCTCAGTTGTAATACGATAACCGGATAAGAAATGCTAGAAATGGCAAGTCTGAAGCTCCATGCACAGGTTCTTAGCTCATTTAATTGTTTCTAATGAGATACAGTGTGGTTCCGCAGTTGCCATTGGTGATTCGATATCTCTATCTCAAATAATGGTCTGCTTATTGTCACCATCAACTTTTCTCTTTGTTCGTTTATCTAAATACGAATGTTCACATTAAAACATCTGATCTTACTCGAACATTTCTTTTATTCATCTCCTACGTGCTTGATTTCTTTGCTCTGAGCTTAATATTTTCTATTTCCTTATTTTAATTTTTAAAAAGCAAAGCAATAATTACAGTAACAAACTTTCCACAAAAGAAATGTGATTTACACCATAAAGATGTACAAGTCAGACCAGTTAGTGTTGTCTAAGTTTTCATTTAAGTTTACGAGGTTGTGTTCGGTTATTTCACGAGTGTACGTGTTAGTAGACGTCGGGCTAAAGATAAAGGAAAGGTTGACCATGTCTACATAAGAATTGTTTGATAATGTGCTGTTTTGGAATCATCAAAATAGATCAGAAATTGACCCAAACTCACTGAAAACACATGTACTGCACACACAAATGGGTATATGGGACTACACAAACAAGTGACATAAATGTTGGACCCGAACATTTCAGCTATTTCTAGTCATATTTCAAATATAAGAGCATTTGAAGAGCAATCATTTTCAGGGGATGTTTCTGCTATGATGTTCTTCCAAGCTGACATAAAAGGAATGAGAAAGCTCACAAATTATTTTTCACCTTTCCCAGAACTCAAGATTCCCTTTAACGTGTGTTTGTGGGTAACAAGTAAATATAGGGTAGTGGTCGGATATATCAAATAAAATTATGCCAGTCTTGGGGGTTTACATTTGTAAAAATGTCAATGAGTGTGGATGAGTGGTCGGTGATTCTAGTGGGTTTTGTAATGAGCCGCCGTAGCATTCAAGGTATTACTCACTACCAATTAACTACATCTCGGTTGAGAATGTCAAATGTAGATTAATTTATTGCCAAAGTATTTTGGTTCCGCGGCTAGAACTTGAACCACGAACTAATTTATCTAAAGTCCGTGACGTATCTACTCGACGACAATACATCTTTATGGTGTAAATCACATTTCTTTTGTGGAAAGTTTGTTACTGTGATTATTACTTTGCTTTTTCCCATTTCCTTTGAAACACTTTCTTTCACAATGTAATTGCATGACCAGAACTCTACTTTATCTTTAACCCGACGTCTACTAACACGTACACTCGTAAAATAACCGAACACAACCTCGTAAACTTAAAAGAAAACTTAGACAACGCTGAATTTTCTGATGTATACGACTCCCAAGAACCGTACGAAGCATTTAATTTTCTTATGCGTCACATCTCAACCACTTTAGACGCGATCATACCCATACTAATAAAGGGACTTTTAATCGCAAAAAAAAAACGCCAAGACATCCATGGATCACAAATAACATTTTACGATCAATTAATAGGAAAAATAATCTTTACCTAACATATATCCAAAGCGACAGAAAAAAATGAATGTAAAGCATCACTTATAAAAATCGGAAAAGTCATTCAAGGACATTTCTGCACCACCCAAATCCCCACTCTATATTCTTCGCACCTGTTCTCGAAACAGAAATAAGTGACATTGTACATAATCTTAGCAACAAGAAAAGCTCAGGCTTGATAACACTCTCCTAAAAAACATAATTTTTCTGAAATATCTGAACCATTATCGCACGTTTTTAATTTATCACTTCAGACAGGTATTATACCCGATGACATGAAGCTAGCTAAAGTAGTACCCATCCATAAAAAGGCGGACACTCAGGAATTGAGTAATTACCGGCCAATATCACTTCTAACTTGTTTATCTAAACGACTTGAAAAAAGTATATACACTAGAACCATGGAATTTCTTCAGAAACACAGCATAATTAACAACCACCAATTTGGCTTTAAAACAAACCACAGCACTGATCACGCTATTCTTACACTACTCGATAAAATTTCTCGATCAAATGATACTTTTCTCCAAACTATAAGATTGTTTCTAGACCTCTCCAAGGCTTTCGACACTATTGACCACAGCATCCTGCTTTATAAGCTAAATCACTATGGGATAAGAGGGAAGGCCTTGGAGTAGTTTAGAAACTACCTTCAAAATAGGAAGCAATTTGTACACCTAAATAACCACACTTCCAAAACAGAAAAAGTAAATTGTGGAGTACCACAAGATTCACTCTTATGTCCCTTACTTTTCATAATCTAGCTATATACATGTATATATATATATATATACATACATGACTTCCATAAATCCTCAGACCTTTTATCACTCATATTATTTGCAGATGATTCTAATCTATTTTTTTTTTAAATCGCAATCCTGAATATCTACTTAAAACTGTAAATAACGAGTTAAACCTATTGCAGACTGGATTAAAGCAAACAAGCTTTCACTGAACCTACAAAAGACCAGTTATATGTTATTTAGCAATTCATTAAAAAACCTCCCAGGACAAATCATACTTAACAACACTAACATCGATAGAGTGAATAACATGAAATTTCTTAGATTAAAAATTGACGAAAAGCTTACATGGAAAGCCCAAATCGATAATATATGTAGTATAATTTCGAGAAATATTGGTACAATCAATAAACTTAGTAACACCTTTCCTCCACACACACTACTCACCTTACTCCACACAAGTACATCCACACAATACTTATGGGATCGTAGCTTGGGGCAATACAAGGAAAAGCCAACCCTCCAAATATATCCATGATGCAAGTCACACGCTGAAGTTTGATTCTGATCTCCCTCTTTGTTTGTTTGTTTGTTTGTTTATTTTTGTTTTGTTTGTTTTTTATAATTTATTTCCCCTCTCTTACTCCCTTTTCTGATTCCATCTCTTTTCCTCTATTAACCCGTCCCATCCCGCAGAAAAGCATACCATCCATCCACACTTTAAATTCGACACTCTTTTGACACCAAATAACTTTCGATTATACGTGACATATTCCTCCCACATATGACACGGCAATAGTACTGCGCAGTGGCGTAACCTGGTCCCAACCATTGCAGGGCAACGGAAATATTATGAGGATGCAATTCGAGAGAACGAGGTCATAGGATGGGGGGTCGTAGGAGGTGATGCATCATCTTTTCACATTGCATTTCCCCCTTTCCTATTCTTTCTTTCTCTCTCTTTTATTATGTTCTTTTCTTTTATCCTTCTTTTGTTTAAACCCATTCGATTGGGGTGCATGCCTCCATGCCCTCCCCTCTAGATACTGTTACTGATAGTACGCCACTGGTAGTACACGAGATAATATTAGTAATAGGGACATCTGCTTTTGAATGTTCAAGAGTAGTATCGTGTTAAATTCAAATACCTGCGTGTTCGTTCGAAGTGCACATCTGGCGACACGTTTCCACTTCTGAGTTAAAGAAAATTGTAAACATGTATAACAGAAAAATATGAGTCCTTCCTCTTTATTACCCCGCTGTCAATTATCTAACCATTACATACAAATATATGTAAGCATAATCATTCGACACCTCTTGTGAAATGAACACGTGGTGAAAGGAATGAGATAAAAATATTTCCTTAGTTTTAATCAAGATTCTTCATAAAATATCGAACCCTAGCCCCTGTATTATAACGCCAATCATTCATTCCCGCATGGCCAAAGAGACGGTTCATGGTTAAGATGACAAAGAATTCATTTTACCTTTAGCTGATAGATAAAACTTCCATGCAGTCTTTACAATAATTCAATTTAGATGCTCATGATTAAACAAATATACATCTAATCATGGAAGTTTCACAATATTTGGTAATGATGGTGCATTTTAGCCGGGTGGAGGATGGAGTCTTATGGTAATGTGAACAACGCTTTAAAGAGCGTCTCTCAAGCCTCACTTCCTTTATTCAACCGAAAAAAATCGGATCTATCCGGTCTCTTGTCACCGATCGATAGCTCACATTTGAAGTCTCGTTAAGCGATCGGTAAGTTGAATGTCAGTGCTTCCTTCAAATCACGTCGCGGCGTCGATCGATAGCAAACAATCTGCGACAGCTTCAAAAAGATATCTCTCGAAATCAACTGGAAGTCATGTTCGGTCTACTTGTCGAGTTTGGGTGAAGGAGAAGCGATGAAATCGATCCGTTTATGTTAGCTCTGATGAAAAAATTATTTGAACAGTTATAAGAAGCATTAGCGGGTAAACGAACGTGGGAGAAATATTAATGCCGAGGTTCAACAAGATGACTGAAGAGTTCTTTTAACTCCATCAGTCATACATGTAGAGACAATGTTTTTTTTTTTTTTTTTTTTTTCGTGTTTAATGGTGATAGGAGCCATAATAGCAATGTGTCTTGAATTCATCTCTAGAAATTGAAGACAATCTGATCCGTAATAAAGTGCAGAGATGTTTGCATTTGGTGTGTCTATCCAGTCCCCAATGATATTTAAAGGGCAATCAATATATTTCTAAAAAGCTGATTTGAGTGAAAGGAGAAAACAAGAGAAACAGGATGGTGGAAGTTTGAAAGAAATCGGACAAAGAATAAGAAAATTGTGAATGTCTGAATAATGAGATCACTATACATCTATGCGAATCTTAAATTGGGAATTTGTTGAATCGATTGTGAAAATTCGCTGTCGACTATTTTGTCGTACACCAAAATATCATTAAATATCGGGGATTTCTCCTAATATGTTGTAGATATCATTTTGTTATAGGTCTTCCAAAAAGAAAAAGATTCTACTGGGTTATATATTTTGAAAATGGAATGGGAAGGTTGACAGCCGCTACATCACAGTGACTGTACCGATGCGGCCAATTTGAAATTTCCATATGTATGGTGATTACACTTTTAACAATCACAACTTTCTTATAGCTTTTCCGATTTCGTTCAAACCTTCACAAATCGGCTTCTCTGATTCTTCTGCTTGACATAAATCAAATTACTACAAAGTTTGCATTGTCCTTTAAAGACCCCAATCGTAAATGAGGTTTCTTCATAAATAACATTCAAATGACAAAGGCTTCAGTATAATAGACGTTTAAACGTCTCCACTTCAGTGATGAGTATAGCCACATTGAATGTATCATTTAATCGAATTGACATCATCCGGCCATCATGGTAGCTCGGAGGCTCACTCTGTTAGAAGGTATTTTGCATAAAAGGACTGGGTTTTCACCTTTTTTAAAAATGGAAACGTGTAGAAAACCAGAAAAAAAAGCATCCCTGTTTTACCGTTTCAAGGATGTTCTTTGCCCAAAACCCTTTGACTGCATTTCATGGATGATTTCGAAACAATCTTGAACATTTTGACCATTTCTTCTTTAATCGTGGGTTTTGTATTCAAGAAAAGAAAACACCCTTATTTTTTTATTTCAAGTTCTCTTTTTGAAGTTCTCTTTTTAACTATCATGATCCGCGAATTTAGGTATATATGGAATAACAAAAAAGGGGTCTTATAACATATCCTTGAGGAACACCACAGTAAATGTTTTACATTTGAATTGTTTTAGTTATTATTATCCAATAAATCAAACTGCTTTCCATCTAGAAAAATGAGGCCAATCCACCTGAAGCCTACGTTCCCTATTTCATTTAAAACGTCTTGACAAACTATTTGAAGATAACAAAATGGTGACAAACCATGGTAATGTTTTCAAGTGTACGTGGTAAACCAGGTAACTATCACCACTGACTAGGGATTGTCGATCAATTAACAATTGCTATTTTTAAATAGAAGAACAATTCCCTGTACTATGGTTTTGACAGTAGGCTGGAGGCATCAAATTTGTTGCTGTTCATGTGGTTACCTACTTGATCATACTATCATGGTTGGAAAACAAAATCAAGATTTTTTTGGGTAAATGTTTGCGTTGATCTGTCATTAATGTATGGAAAGTTTTGTTACGAATACGCACACTACCCGGTTATCTCTCTCTCTCTCTCTTTACCCGCTCCTTTATTTTAACTGTCTTTTTCTTCCTATGTCTGTCTTAACAATTAATATTGTCACATAGAAGAGCAATTCCCTGTACTGGTTTCGGTATTTGACAGTGGGCTGGAGGCATCAGATTTGTTGCTGTTGATGAGGTTATGTACTTGATTATACCGTCAGGGTTGGAAAAGAAATCGGCTTTATTTGATTTAAATCGATTTATTTGATTTTTTTTTTAATTTCTAAAGTTATTGCTCAAAATTTTACTCCTACAGAAAAGAAACAGATTATTACATCTAGATCTAATATCAGACGTTATTTGGAATACAAAAGCTCTTACTTTGATGATTTTTTAGCCCCAAAATAAATCCAGCAATAATGTTTGAGTGATTTTTTTTTGGTCACATCAACAAAATCAACAACAAATTTCTTATTTATTTCTTTTTTTTTATTTAGATCCGTATTTTTTTTTTAATTCAAGGCGAATGATTTAAATCGTGCCAACCCTGCATAAAATAGAAATAAATAGTAGATTTTTGATATGTCATTCCGATTTTTGATTGGACTGAAACCCAAGATAGTTTTCCTTCCCCAGGCTTGTCTGAAAACGCCAGAGAGATGATAGTGCTTGCTGATCAGTTAAATAGTATATGTGATCCTATAACAGGTAGCAGGTCAGCTGTAAAAGGTATGAATAAAGAAAATGCTATCGGGTCAAATGATAGATGCATCCCTAAGTATATTTAGCATTTCATCTTCAATCTGGAAAGGGAATCATCATGGTCATGGTCATACCTACATAAACCTGAAAGAACTGACCGTATTCAATTGAAATTTACAGGAAATTATATTTATAAAACAGTCTTATCATTGATAAAGGGATTTATCAATCTTGGCATGAAACCTTTTAAAAAAATCAATACAAATAATCAATCCAATTATGTAGAAAATGTTAAGGATTTCAAAAGTACTCTCCTTCACTTTGTTAATGAAATAGAAATGTCAACAATAATTAAATAATATAATGATTAAAAAACACACACTGAGTTAGATATATTTTAAACACTTCTTTTACATGTTATATATGTAATGATATGTGTAACACTAAATTGATTAATGGAAATATCTGCAATTTTTTTTAATGATAAACTTTATTGAATGAAGCAGCATAAAAGCATGTAAAAAGAACATTGACGCCTATGATATTGCCTGAATACTGCGAGTCAAGTACAACTACATTTAAAATTGACATTTCCAAAATGTAAATATTTGAATGTTGAATATGTTATACACAGACATTTTGGCAGCATCGTAAGTGACGAATCGACTTTGCGGAGTCGGGGAAAATGGTTTTTCTTGCTACATATATATGAGATTAAAATAAATATATATTATTAATAATAATATATATTATTAATAATATGTCAATTTATATAGCGCAGCTACTATACAAACATACTCTACTGCGCTTAATACAAAGTATCACCATGATCACATTATAACCCCGCCTTTAGCCGAGCTGCCATGATAGGCGCTAAGGCATTCGAGGAATTTCCTTCTACCGGGTACCCATTTACTTGGCCTGGGTGGAGAGTGGCAAATGTAGATGAATGTCTTGCCGCGAACCATGTGATTCACAGTCCGGTGAATATCCACTAGACCACGATACGATTAATGATACGATTTAAGCTATATGCTGACAACGTAAAATAGTCTGACGTATGGATGTGGCGGAATAAGGTGATGTATTAAAAAAAAAATCAATCTCCAATATTTTGTTATAATTACAATTTGGATTTATTTATACGCTTGCATGTGTTGGCCTCTCCTTAAACTATACAGATAATATTTTTTGACCAACACTCGTGGAAGGTACATTAGCAATTACGTTTCCCTTTAATACAAAGATAATATATATATATATCTCTTTCAATTTCAGTCATTTAAAAATTTTATTCCGCTGTGGCATGCCTTCGACATCTAAACTGATAAGTCTGTAAGAATTAGCTTAGAATTCCAACCCGTGCGCACTAACGACACATTTTGCCGAGAATATGCTTTTGTCTACCGAGTCATTTGTTCCAATTTATATGATACCATGCATTATTTCTCAGTTAGGTCTTCCCTTTATTCATTTTTATGATATATCGTCAAATAACGTCTATTATCATCAGATTCTGAAGGGAAGATTTTTTGCGTTGATCTATCATTAATGTACGGAAAGATTTGTTACGAATACGCACACTCTCCCGTTATCTCTCCCCCTCTGTCTCTCTCTCTCTCTCTCTTTCCCTGCTCCTTTTTTGCCCTTCTTGTCTTGTTCTTCCTATGTCTGTCTTAATGTCAGAACCACGTACGCACATGATACCACACACACAGAGACACGCACACACACACACACACACACACACCTCACTCATCTCGCACCCCTCATCAACAACATCTTCTCTCACACCTTTTTCTCTCTTTCTCTTTCTCTCCTCTCTCTCTCTCTCTCCCTTTCTCTTTCTCTCTCTCCCCTTTCTATTCATCTTTTCCTAGTTCTCCCTCTCTCAGCATGTATCTACTTACGTAGCCGGAATATAACCTTTCATATCCCATTAACGTAACCTTTTGGTAGCACAGCTTTCTGCTGTAAGTATGAAACCAAATATCCGATTATTACCATGTAATCACCAGCCCCTAAAGATTTTCCTAGGTTTTGGCAGAGAAAATTTGTAGAGGGTCGAATTTCTTTTCTTCAAATACCTAAAAGAATTTATTGAACGCTGTGTTCCCTTTCTTATAGGCGGTATTGCTCTCGTAATTCATATCTTCATATCTTGGATTAAAAAAAATCGGTCTAAGATAAAGTTTTAACGAAATGCGAAATCGACAGCTATTTAAATAGAATGTTAATTATCCAAGACAGACCAAGACGGACGCTTATCCTTCTAAATGAATTGTCAAGGATCAGAAAGAGAAAAGTTTTGTTACAATCCTGTTCCCTTATCAAAAACTCAAAATAAATGCATCAATTACACACGAAAAAATCTCAAAAAGATTATCTTTTTGCCATTAATAATGTCGACATGTTTGTTGTTCCATTTTTTACGCCAATTTCTTTTCAACTATTCTCTTCCGGATATGTTGCCGTGAACGTGTTGTCTCTGATAATAGATTTCAAAAGAGCTCGATTGATTTTAAATCAATTGCTCTCAATCTGAAGGCATGTTTTCAGGAAAACACAATATTGGAATTCTATTTAATAAACGCTATTATATCAATCAATCATTTTAGTTTGCCATCTCGAATGTAAACAATAGTTGACGAATGATAACCGAAATTGCATCATCAATATTGGAATTCTATTTAATAAAAGCTGGCGCTTTATCTGTTTGAAATTTTATGGTTAACGTAGAGTCGGGTTTATTGAAGACGTGTGTTCGATGCTCAACATCTTCAATGCTAAATGCAAAGGAGAGGGGGGAGCTTTGCTTTGTTTTTGCCGAAGTGATAATAAATCGGCGAAGAAATGAAAAATTGCGGGTGTCCGGCAATTTCTTATTCACTACCTGCCCGCCCAAAGGCGGGCTAAACTGTAATTGATTGCCTAGCTTGCTGTGGAGCGTTTGGCTGTACAAGACCCTGATCCAAACGCCGCGAGGTAAATTGCGATGAAAAGATAGAAAGCAGGAGACAAAATGAAGCAGAAATACATACTCTGTCAAAAACGTATCCTTACTTTCATCGCTCTCGTAGACCCTTTCCATTATATCATATATTCATCACACCTCGCTCAAAGAAACACTTTTATTTGCTCCGGAGAGCCTTAGCATTACCAAAGGTGGCACGGCTGCCTTGACATTTTATTGTCTGTTCACAAACGTTTGATTCGTATATGAAAGACATCTCTACGGGGTAGAGACAGAGGGGAAAAAATGAGATATTTTGAATATTTCTATAATCGTTTAAATCACATTCAGCATCAGTGCAAATGCGAGATGCAGAAATGTAATTATAGAGGCTTGTTACGATAAATCGGCTAAGCCTAATTATTCTTTCTCTCACTGTCTCAGCCGATATATCTGCTCTTTCGTGTCCCTGACTCTCTACACCTAGCTCGTTATCTCTCTCTCCCTCTCTCTCTCTCTCTTTCTCTCTCTCTCTCTCTCTCTACATCTAGCTCCCAATCTGTCTGTGTCTCCCCCATCAACCACCCCCTCCACCCCCCCCCCCCCCCTCTCTCTCTCTCTCTGGCAACAATCATTCTCCCCTTTTTTTTCTTTCCTAACTCCCGCCGAGTCTCTGAACATTACAGTTCCGTCGCCTCTGTGCACGGCATGATTCTTTTTTGTATCATTCTCAGTTAAAGATCTCCTTTAGAATAATACACCGGATCATTTACACTATTATCCCGTCTCTTTCTTATAATTTCCATCAACGGTCCTTTGTCTTTTCATATGTTTCTTATACTTCTACATCATCAGGTCTTATCATTTGACTATAGTGCTAAGCAGTGCAGGAGAAATCTTATACATCCCTTGTACTCAGTTAAACCACTTTTAATCGGCCTATATTTAAAATAGTGAGCCAGTAGGCCGATACACGTAGAAGCCAAGGCATAGCAACATTTGTTTAGAATCAGTTAATTTATTTCCCCATGGAAAAACAGTGGCACTGAAATGGGCTATCCACCAAATCTCTACATATCTATCTATATTATGTTTATATGTATATATATATCTGTCACGAAAAAGAGACATGATAACGAAGCTTTTCGACCTGCACTCATCAGGTTATCACGCAGGTATATAACAAATTACTTGAAATCAACTATATTATACTCGGTGAACCCGGACGCAACCTAGACGCCGTAATTTCAGAACAATCGCAAAGCGATTGTTATTTGTTAATTTGTTATATACCTGCGTGATAACCTGATGAGTGCAGGTCGAAAAGCTTCGTTATCATGTCTCTTTTTCGTGCCATATTGAAATTTTGCAGTACCAAGATATATATCTGTCTGTTTCTCTCTCTCTCTCTCTCTCTCTCTCTCTCTCTCTCTCTCTCTCTATATATATATATACAAGTAAAAAGTAAGCATCGTTTTAAAATCGTTGGAATCTAAAAACATGCAAAGTCCCCAGGCACCGCTAGAGTTAAAAGTCAAGGTTAGCAAACGTAAGTTTGCATGAATGTCACTACATGTATCTGTAAAGGTTTGATTATGCGCTCATTTAATTACTAGCTACAGTAGAAAATAACACGACATAGCAAACCTGATATATGGGTGTGATTGGCCTAAATGTACCTTTTCAATTTGCAGCTTATTAAAACCAGAAAACAGAGCAATACTCATTAGTCTTTGACAAATATAATCTGCAACAAAATACATGGTGTAAACAAGATGAATGCGACTGCGTCTCTTATATGCCTCTACATATATTCAGTTGATGGTTTAAACTGTTCTTGAAATATTGTGATAACCAGGATAAAAGGCCTGCAATTACATGTTAATTGACCTCTTTGACATTGACCCTACAGTTTACATCTTATAACCCAAAATTCTGATCACTTTATCTCCTCCTAGTCATGAATACAAAATAGTTGAGATATGTTGCAGGTGACTACAAAGCTAAAAAACATTAATTTCACATATAATGACCTCTATGACCTGTCACCTTTGACCTATACGTGAACAAAAATCTAACCAGTTCGTGCTGAAAACCTGCAATTTCGGAATTGGCCTCTCTGACCTTTGATCTTTGACGTACGTACCCAAAAATCTAATCAGATTGTCTTCCTATGGTGATACATACTAGCACCAAGTTTGAAATTTATACCTCAAATGGTTCATGAGAACGAAGCTAACACCTGAAATTTCAGAAATTGACCTCTGTGACCTTTGACCTTTGACCTACGTTCCCCGAAATCTAATCAGATCGTCTTCCTATGGTGATACAAACTAATACCAAGTTTGAAGTTCATACCTCATGCGGTTCTTGAGTTATTGCGAGAACGAGAAAGCGGGATGGAAGGACGGACGGACAACCCGAAAACAATGCCTCCATAAACATGATAAAAATATGGGTTATGAATCTTACTATATATAAGACAATAGGACCAATGTAAACTTATACATGACTTGTCTGCATAAAATACATTATTTTCAGTCAATACGATATTAATGTCATATGTGCCATTAGATATATATATATATATATATATATATATATGTAGAAAAATAAAGTTCACAACATCATATAGAATACACACACAAGAAGCATGTTTTTATAAAAATTCACAAGCGCTTTCGATTTAATCTCTTCAGGTGAATGAGCCATTGATAGTTTTGACATGCTTTTATATACACGTATAGTACAGTAATATGCAAATGGAAAATGTGTGTGGTATTGTCCAGTAGTTCTTTTGACGGCTTAATAAGTCTTTGTTTAAATCTTAGACTAAGCGTTGTACGGTGAGAACTCTAAAATGTTAGGATTCTCAGAGAATCCTATAATCCGTACAATCCAAACCTTTGTAAAGTCACACAAAGATCATCGTATAATGATTCACGAGGCCTACACATGATAATAGTAAGCGAGGATGGGTATTTGTAAAACACATAATGATACTATTATCATGTGTAGGCCTCGTGAATCATTATACGATGATCTTTGTGTGACTTTACAAAGGTTTGGATTGTACGGATTATAGGATTCTCTGAGAATCCTAACATTTTAGAGTTCTCACCGTACAACGCTTAGTCTAAGATTTAAACAAAGACTTATTAAGCCGTCAAAAGAACTACTGGACAATACCACACACATTGTCCATTTGCATATTACTGTACTATACGTGTATATAAAAGCATGTCAAAACTATCAATGGCTCATTCACCTGAAGAGATTAAATCGAAAGCGCTTGTGAATTTTTATAAAAACATGCTTCTTGTGTGTGTATTCTATATGATGTTGTGAACTTTATTTTTCTACATATTTTAACACTGCACTTTGTCGGAACTTTGTTCCTGTAAACACTTTACGATATATATATATATATGTAAATATATGTACATTTATATATATATATATATACATATATATATATATATATATATATATATATAAATATATGTACATATTATATATTATGATTAAAAGTTTAACTCCGCTAAAATTTTAAGTACATTAACTGAATGCTGTATGTATATAGTTACCACCATTTAACTACAGTGTTCGGCACAATGATTTTATTTCATTTTCAAACTCCTTTTATGGATTTTATAGAAGACTATTACACATTAGCTTACCACCATGAATGAGTCGGAAAGGTCAGGGTTAGGTTTGTAGGAAGAACATTTACCTCTATCTTGGTCACACGCACACATACACACACCCACATACATACACGTAAGCTCTCGCTCACCCCTTCCTCCCTCAACCGCACCCACACACTCTCGCACATGCACGTACATCCACCCACCCACCCAACATTCACTTTTGAACCTCTCTCATCTACTCTCATTCTGCGCTTCAATCGACACTTCTGTGTTGCTTTATGCGTGTTTTTTTAAGAAGTAAAATCTCTTCCCAAATAAAAGCAGTAATATTATGAAAGACTTAGTATACACGTACCTAATGATCTACAAGATTCTCCACCAAGCTGAAGTAGGAAGATCGAGATATTCTTAATCCAGCGTAAGGCCTCAACATGGGTGTCACCATTTGCTTGATAACGTGATGTAACAAGCAGAGTACTTCATTAAGAAAATGTATTCAAATTTATGGATGATTGTAATCCACAAATGCCTTTCATGATGAGCTATTGCATTCACCTGCGACGATCTATTTACGTCATTAATCGGAAAGCAAAATTGTATCGCTCAGTCGGGCGGGGAGTTGCATAGATTGAATAAATTTGTCAACAGCTCTAGTTAGCAAAAATAATGTAGTCGTATTTCTAAAAAAATTACTTGCATAATGTAGATATATGTGTCCTTTTTTAAAGTTATATTTCTCCCCTCACAAAATTGATTTCTCCCTTAGTGAAGAGTGAATTAAAATGTCTCTCTTAATACTGGCGCTTTGAAGTGGATAGTTTGGGAAGTTTGGGTCAAGTTTGCCTGCTCCTCACATAATCAGATGTTTTAGAAAATGGCGCCTTCCATTTCGTGCTAAGAGACCTTACATCCTGAAAATATTTTGGTTTACGTTTCAGTTGTACATTTTCGTGGGGAATCTTGTAGATCAGCAAACAGAAATAAAATACATCTTTCAGCATGTTCAGCACAACTACAATTTACTTTTACCGTGAAGATTTATTTATGCTTTCATTTTCTTTTTAAAATTCTTTACATGTTACAGTTTACCTCTTATTGGTTCTGCCTTAGTTCAGTAATTTTTCTCTTTTATGTTAACGAGTATGTCACGCGTTTGTATTGTCTGTCCGTCTGTGCGTTTCAATCGCTTTGCCCTTTAAATTGGCAAGTGAAAGCCCTGCTATTACCCATTCTCCTTCTCATTTCAGTGGTTTTATCAATACGCAAGTCTATCCTGCAGATTCAGCATTTTGTCCATCAGTTGTATGGACGGGGTGCTATCGCAACAGCGTATATCGTTGACCCCCTTGGGAGAATCAGACTTACTAATCTATTCCATGAGCTTTCTAAATGAATCTCATCAGATTGTATTTGATGGCATTTCCCCTAACGTCTGCTCTCGGTAGCCTTCCATTCGTTATTCTCTAACCATCGTAACCGGCTTGTCTAAACAATGTGGTGCTCGCATGTCCTTCAGAAAGTCAAAGAGTCAAGAACATGGACTTGAAGTTCTTCCTAGCATTTTCTGCTACTCTCTCTTTTACCTTATGCTCTCTCGTTTTCATTTCCTTTAACTGACTCTTCTCTCGAAAGGTATAGCAGATGGAGTTTAGAAAGCTTTTATGGACAAACAAACACTCCACTTTGGCGTTCCAGTGACAGTCAAATCTAAGTACAGTGGCAGGTCCTACAAGAAGACACAGGGTAGATGAGGTGGTTCAGACGAGAGGATACGCAGCGTCAAATCATGATTCGGGACGCAACATCCCAATAGCAGTATTGTGTCAAGAGCATTCGTATTGGAATAAATATTGATTTATCACACAGTGTAACAGAAGAAAGGAGAAAAAAAATCACTACTTTCCTTGCTTTATATTTTTTTCCCTAGCAAGAGAGAAAGTAAAAGAGCTTTTAAAGGAAAGACCAACAAAATTATCGACATCAGTACCAGGGTAACAAATATTTACGAAATACCTAAGTTGTTAATTTCATATATGTTTCAGGAGCAAGTAAACTCATCAGAAAGAAATAACTTTAAAACCATTCTGTAAATGCATCATAAAGTCTACTTGCTTATCACTCCATATGATATATACAGCCTTTAGAATGTCAACGTTGTCGCATAGAATTCATGACTTTGCATGTATGCCTTTGAATATCGTAATAATTATGTTATTATAAAAATCTACTACCATTTGATCCACATGTCCTTTCATATCTGATTAACTTTTATTCCGAACTATTTTTTAAAAAAAGTTGTACATCGTGCATGCTGGTAATTTGGAAATAAGGCAGTTCTAACCCTTTGAATTTAATTTTATTAGTAAGAAAAGAATACTGTTAAAAAACTATATATAGCCATACCAAGCTACGTTCCGCAGTAGTATTTCTCGCGGTATATTTGACTTCTTGCCTACAAATTTTGTCTTACCACCCCCCCCCCCCTCCCCCTCCAAAATGCGATGTATCCACATACAAGCCTTAATAATGTATGAGAATGGCAGTACATTAATCAAGATATTCCAATACTAACGCCACGAATTCTTTAACCTTTATTCGACAAGGCATAACCCTTACCAATATGGCCTTAATAGGAGTTGAAGTTCTCTCAATGTTAATGGATTTGATATTTCAAAAAATATCAAACAATGTCACAATATTTCATTTTCTGGGCCCTCTTGCATAAAAAGTTGCGATTAAAAGCAACTTGATTTTCAACCAGTCAGGATCGCGTAATTTGGACTTTCTTTTAATTTTTTGAGTTGCGTTTAATCGCAACTTTTTATGCAAGAGGGCCCAGATCAAAGGAATATTTTCAGAAATGGTTTCAACGAAAACCCAATTAGTAGTAATGGCAATTAATCCTAACGCGAGATCCAACTTTAAATTACAAAGTCTCCCCAAATAAACATTTCAAAATATTTGTAGGAAACTTTAATACATGTGCATAGCTTACGGTTTCTTCTATCAAATGGCAGCAGAAAAATCTGGCGACATTTTAAACTCGATTGAGCAAAAGTGACTTTTGCGAAAGGGTGCAAAATCCAGACTTGACAAGAATTGGCATTTGTTCTGGCTGGTATTAGCAAATTTGAAAACCGTTAAAAGTTGACATTTGGAAAAAATCTCTCAAAATATGTTTATACAATTGGCATACTTATGGATAGCTTAGGGTCTCCCCTATCAAATGACATCAAAAACATCTGAGGACATATTGCGCTTGAGTGAGCAAAAGCCATTGTTGACAAAAATTCATATTGGTTTTCGCTGGTATCAGCAAATTTGAGAGTTTGAAAAGGCTCAGAAATGTTCATATTCTGATTATTAAAAGGCGATTTATGAAAGAATAGGCTTTATTTTCTGTATGTCCTGACATATGGCATCAAAATTTTATGACTGACTGAGAAAGTCAGCTTGAATTAAAAACTCGCCAAAATTAATATTTCAAAACACTCAATAAAGTAGTTAATTTTCACTGAAGCATAATAATGTTGATGAGATTTGTAAATACATACAGAGAACAAAACCTGTTCTTTCATAAATTTTCTGTTACTGCGGATCAAAATATGAAAATTTCTAAGCCTTTACTCTCAACTGTGCTGACACCAGCCAGAACAAATGCCAATTCTGGTTAAGTCTCAATTTTGCACCATTACACAAAAAGTGGCCATTGCTCACTCAAGCGTAAAATAACGCTAGATATTTAGGTGTCATTTAATAGAAGAGACGATAAGCTATCGACAGGTATGAATTTCCGCTTCAAATATTTTGAAATATTTATTTGGGGAGATTTTTTCTGACTGTTAACTTTTTTCTGGGACTCACTGTATACATATAGTAAACCTTCATTAAGATAGCACCTGTAGAAGATATCTATTAATAAATCTTTATCACTAAATCTTCAAAATGGTTTCTTCTTTAATTTTCTTACGCATAAGATATCAATTCGATTAAAACCGTTACAATGCATCAAGCAAATCTTTAAATTTTTGCACTTCTCCTCCCCTTTTTTCTGTTTTTTTTTTTGCATTTCTTCTCCTTCATCGTGGTGTTCAAGAATACAATAGGATTATAACAAGTTGAATGTTAATTTATTTATTTTAATTTATTTTTTTTTAATTTAATTTTTTAATTAAGAGTGCAGTGAGTTTCCTGTCGTAAAGCTGTGCACTTCCAAGAATCCAACCTAGAATATACGACCGAAATATCCATGATCGAACCGTGCCTTTGCGATACGCACAGACAAGACTTTACAAATGAAACAAATAAATGCAAAAGAATTCAACATAATGAACAAACGAGTAACTCATGACGACTCCCTAATGCCTGGCGGACCCCCCCCCCCCCTTACTTAACTCCTGCAACAACAAGAAAAACAAACAAACAAAAAACATTAATAACAAATGTAATTCTTCTTTTCATGCCATATTAAAAGCCTCCAGATTGTAAATAGTTCAAGCTGCCAAAGTTCGTAAATATACACACGTTATGTATCGACTTCAAAATTACATCTAGCAATTAGGTACATAGAGCGAAAATAGCCACAGGATACGGGAATAATATTCTGTATCCCATTTCCGTTTTCATTCACGAGATTCATCGATATCAATTTCCGGTATCGAACATTGTCCGATATATTTATTTTCCTGTCAAGGAGAGTTTAAATAGTACGTTTCTCAAGTTCATTAGGCCTCAGGATCTAGATGTACAAATGTATACCAGAGAATGCAATGCATGTAGCAAAACAGCAGTTCAATTTCGTTCTCTCTCTCTCTCTTTCCTCCCCTCCACTGTCTTCATTAATTCTCTTGCTCACTTATTTTCTCTCCCCCATCCATTTTTGTTTTTTGTTTGTTTGTTTGTTTGCTTTTATTTCTGCGTTTTAATAACAAATACAAAAAAAAAATCAAATTTTTACATAAGTATTGCATAAATAGAAAATCATATACAATAATAGTATACAATAAACATAATACAAAGCATCCAAACAAGAATAAGGAATATAATAGACCTATGTAAATATTTTTTCTCCAATAAACTAGAGAGGTAATTTAGAACGCAGGAGACCGCCATCGTGAGCGGTTAGGCTGAAGATGGATGGCGGCCTCGTAAAAAATATTAGGCGACATAACTCTCTTGGTAAACTGAGTGATCATGTGAGTGCAGTGCAATTGCATGTAAATATCTATTTACCTCCCCAGCTCAAACATGTATAAAACCTTTTTTATGGTATGTATTTTGATATTACTAACTCAAACTCAAGAGTTGAAAAAAAAATGGCCACCGGATTTTTTTTTTTTTTTTTCATTCCTACAACATTTCGATTTCCCTTGGAAAGACGCAAACACGAATGAATCGTCCATCTGAACACGACATCCTATGTCATTGCCTTCGCCATCTTCACCGAGTGCTTTCCCGCCAAAAAAAATTCAAGCCGGTCGTCACCCGAGGGTTGGTACGTAGGAAAGGCACAGTAGATGAAGTGTAAGCCAGCGGCGATTGCGTAAAGAAGTTTTTAATCTCGACTCTCTACGCCCATTGCTCTCAAGATTCTATCCTTCTTTACTGTACTTTTCTATACACATCCTCTTCATTAATTAAATGTTTCTACGCAGTGCTTACTTTCTTGAACAGATGGCATTTGTTGAATATGTGTCATTTTAACCACCTTGAGTTATTAATCACCCTTGGCTAATCTAATAATGACTCATAGGCGGATCCTTCTTTTCTAGCTCAGCTCATGGGGAAAAATTAGCGTACCCCCCCCCCCCCCCAAGACACAACTCTTGGCAAATCTTTCTTTTTTTTTTTTGATGTAATTTTGATATCCTTTTCGGTCAGGTGGTCCTTTGAAGTCACTATTAACTTATCAACCAGGTGTTTAGTGAAGCGCGAAGAGGTGGAGTGGAAGAGAACCATTGTTTATTGTATTCAATAAAGGGGAAACCGTCACGGAAATTAACAAAACAACTTTCTCAAAATTGAACATCGCTTCTCTCTATGATATGCTATTACTAAACCCCAAAGTTTGATTTGGACGAAATAGCCCTGAGTTCACAAAGTGTTCACGAAAACTTTGTCAACACTTTGTCAACAAAATGGTCATTCGATCCTAATAAAACTTCGGGGATTTGTAGTCATTTATTTATGAGAAAGAGGTTCAGATGTTGATAAATAGTGTTTTAGGTCATTTCAAGCACTTTGAAATTACCATCAAGAAAAGCTAACAGCTAGAGATGTCAGTTGGTCTCTTGGCAGGGTCAGCCGCTATGTGTTCGCCTACAAACCGACTCTGTGGGACTCGGGTTCGAAACCCAGTCACGTCTTTCGGATGGTTAAAGGCCGGTTCCCAAACTTTAATTATCATTTCCGATTGATACACGTTTGTAAAAAAAAATAAAAATAATAACATCACATAGACACCTCCGCATCCTACTCTAAAATTTTGTGATCACTGGCGTCACTCCCCGTGGAAGAGAATAGAGAGTGAAAATAAAGTGAAAATTCACTTTTTTTTGTTTTTTGTTTTGTAGCATTCTTCATTGCATTCATTCAGTACAAATGAAAAATCATACATCTTCATTGTTAGTTCATGTACATAACATATCATAAGTAAAGGACATTATACAATCTTCAGTAATACATAATATAATCAAATACCTGTAGAGTACACAGTGCACTCAAAGTAAAGGAGAATTAAAACTAGAATATAAATGTACTTATGTTAAAAGGTGTAATATATTCTTAATCATTGGCCAGAATCACTTTAGAATTAAAATATCAGAAAAGGGTTTAAATCAAGACATTCTGGCACACGGTATCATCTGCTAACAGTTTACATGGGGGCTGCCATTTTCTTGATGATATGGAGTTGTACATGAACCACTGGAAACCTTTGCCGTCAGGAAGATTTGTTTAATCCTCGAGCTGAATTGCTTCTCTTCATTACAAAAAATCCCCATACAAGATGGAAATACATAACAGGTGTAAACATATATTCTAAAATTTGAAATTTATAGATTTCTCTTTAAATTCTCTGGTTTTGCTAAATAGAAATCGATTTCTTGAGTTTGTTTGGCAGAGCAGAACACAACGCGCATTCTGACTATTGAAGTCCATTATCTCAAAGCAGGTGAATGCATAGTTTGTCACTATTGACGCTCGGGAAAGTTATCATCCATAAATTATAATTAATTTGCTCCGTCGCATACGTCATAGTATCAAGAAAATAGATGGATATTTATTAAAATAGTAATTTTCAAAGAAATATAAAACACATTGTCGTTTTTAGAATATGTGTATATATCTGTTAAATATTTTAGATTTCAAATGGGATTTTGTATCAGGAAGAAAGACAATTTTGCATTCGGATTAAAAATATCTTTTAGTACACATCAATAAAATGGCAGCCCCCAGGTATCGCTAGCAGACGATAAATTTTGCTGAGAAAATCTTAATTTATACCCATCTCGTATATTTTAATGCAAAACTACGTAGGACAACAAGAAGGAATAGATTACACCTATGAATATAAGCACATTAATATTTTGAGGTTAATTCCCCTTTAATTATACTGAATGAATATTATAGATTAAAGCCCCCCCCCCCCCTACAAACAACAAACACACAAGCAAGCAAAACAGACTAAAAGAAAGAAGAAAAGAGAAGAGAAAAGATAAGGGCAGTCTATAGCAGCAAAGAGCCGCCAACTGCACGATCGCGAACCAGGCGGACCCCTCCACTCCTCACCAATCATGCCTATTGTATGCTTTCGTTTCTATATGTGTGTTACTTTGAAATGTTCCCATTTCTTATAGCGTAGTGTCAAAGTATTCCGTTCGGTAGCAATCTTTCTTTCTTCTTGTTTACTTTTAAGCAGTTTTTCTCCTATTTCTTCAATACTTGGAGGCTTCTTTTTCTCCCGACTAAGATATATCAAATATTTAATTAATAAAATAACATGATTGATTATTTGCCTATCTTCAGTTGTTTCCTCTAATCCAATGTGAACTTCCTTCCAAATCATGTCTTTAAGAATGGGAAGATTTAAGATGTTACTACACCGTTCCCATAAGTTTGTTACCATTTCACATTCAAAAAATATATGCCTATAAGTTTCCTCATCTTTACCACAAAATGTGCATTTATCGCTTGATATGAAGTGAAACCTGTATAAATGATGGTTCACAAAAATAATATTATAGAGCTATTTAAATTGAAATTCTCTCAATTTATTATCCAATGTGCTTAATCTAGGACGACAAAAAACCTTTTCAATTTCTTTTACCGACATATTATATGATAATTGTAAATTCTGAAAACTAACAGGAATGTCGGCCATCTTTTGCATGCACGCCCTATACAAATTATTTGAACAAACTAATTCAAATTGAAAAGTTTTCTTTGAAAACATAAATTTTTAGACCGTCAACTGAAGTATGCTTTCTTATATCGATTTTCTATTCTTCAGACGTATCTGCATATACTTCTTCATCTAGTCCCATACATCTGAAATAAGTGTCTGACTTAAATGTTCCTTCTTCATCTGTAATATGGTACAATTTATATGTGTTTTTTAAGAAAAGATTTTCATGAAAATAAGTTTTACATTTCTTATGAATACACCTATTATTGAAAAATTTTCATTTGTTTTATTACTTGCATCCTTTTTAATAAACGCATTCATATCAAACCAAATATTTAACATTTCCTGGTAGTACTGTGGTAACTGTATGTTGATCATGTTAGGTAAATAATTACAATAGAAAATTAGATTTCCATCAAATGGTCTCAGTAAAAAATTGAAGTCCTTTTTTCATTTCACTTTCTGGTCTCCAGTTACAAATCTTTTGATCCACATCACCCTTTGCAACTTCACAAAAAGTCTAAAGTTAAGCGTTTTCAATCCTCCTTGTTTGTAATCAAATACAAAGTACTTCTTTTTATCTTGTCCTTCCCTCGCCATAGGAAATTAAAGCAGATCTCATCAATTTCTGTGAAAACCCATTCAGGCGTCGGAGTCAAAGAGCTCCCATAAATCAATTTTGAATATGCGTATGTTTTCAGCAAGTGAATTTTCCCAATCAGTGTGAGATCTCTTTGTTTCCACCAATTTAACAATTTCTTAATTTTGCTCGAAATCTCCTTATAATTCATCTTTTCAGCAACGTCAGGATCTAATGAAAAATAAATACCTAATATTTTTACAATGTCAACTGCCTTTCCAAAAGGATAAAAAGTTGCAGCGCCAACAGATGGCCCCAGAGGCAAAAATACTAAATGTTTTATTTCCATTAATCTTAAGTGTGGATATTTTCCTAAAGCTCTCTAGAATTACCTCCAATCTATAAATTGAGTCTATATCTCGTACAAATATTATCATATCATCTGCATAAAGGATCTGCTTTATTTCCGTTTCACCAACGCGAATACCCTTTAAGTTATCTTTTCGAACGCAATGAGTTAGACATTCGATACATAAAATGAATAACTAAGGAGACATCGGATCTCCTTGTCTTAAACCCCGTTCTACCTTGAAATAACCGGTTGATCCCCCCCCCCCCCCCGTTGAAAACAACTTTGAGCTTTAGTATATAGTACTTTAACCCATTTACTAAACATTGGTCCAAACCCAAAGGAATTAAGCACCTTCTGAAGAAAAGTATGCGAAACTGAATCGAAGGGTTTTTCAAAGTCTATTGCCAATAGATATCCTGATTTATTAAAATTTGACGTGTGAAAAATCATATCATTGATTAGTCTTATATTTGCTTCACCAATGTTTCTATCATTTAAATAGCCTACTTGATCGACTGACACAATATTACTCAAAATTGTTTTTAATCTTTTAGAAAGTATCTTAGTAAGGATCTTGTAATCTACATTGAGTAAGGAGATAATTCTTTAAATTTTATAGTATCATTGAAAGCATTTACGACTAAGTCACCGACTACCTGCCGGAATGTAATGTAAAATTCTACATTCAGTCCATCATTTCCTGGGGATTTATTCAACTGCATTTCTTTTAGAATTTCAATACAATCTCCTTGGTTAATTGTTCCCTCACAGTGATTTCTCTGATTTTCGGTTAATATGGGTAAGCTCTTAGGGAAAAAGTTAATGTTCTCACATAATCCTACTTCTGAATCAGCATACAATGCTGAATAAAAGTTTCTGATTACCTGCAAAATATCACTTTCATCATCAATTATATTTTCATTCACCTTTAGCTCTTTAATAACACTTTTTTTCCCCAAAACTTTTCCCCAAAACTGCGTATTTCCATTTTCATATAATCCCATAATATTCTGCTATCTGTAATCTCTTCAGATAACCTAAGTTTCAAACGTGTTATTTCTTCTTTCATACTTTTAACATAACCTTCATCATTACACAAACTGTTATTATACTTCTATACTTATATACTTATATACTTTATTGCGGGATTAGCAAAAGAATTCAATCTAATATTCAGTTCTATTGCTGAGTGATCAGGTGATTTTTTTTTTTAAAGAGTATCGATAGCACTCGATATTCACTCGATATAATTATAGTCCGGTTTTGCCGGAGGGAGGGGGGGGGGGGGGGGGGGGGGGGGGGGGGTGCCTGTCGTATCTTGCCCGAAATTGGTTTGTGCGACACTTCTAGGGCGGCAATTAATCCCTCAATGTAACCTTAACATGCTTAAAACTAACCGAAAATATATATATATATATTTGAAGAAATAAAACGAAGGAGCTATTATCGCTGGAGGACATGTCGGGTCACCCAAATATCATTTCCATAGTTTCCGTTTCAATTTTGTGTGAGTATACTATACAAAACGTGTCATGATTTACAAATGATGAGAATTAACAGCGGAAGATCATACATGACAGTGTATACCCCCTTTTTAACTCAAATATATTTCATTCTCCTACATGACTTTATACATTCAAAAAAATGTTATTATGGTCTACAATGTTTACAGTGTATAGTATCCCATGCATTTCATCTCTCCATTATTAATAACGGGACTAGAAGTTGAGTTGCCATGACAATAGCTCTTTAGCTCTCTAGATAATCCCACAAGAACACATTACTGATTAATAATCTTGAAGGATAGGTATTCAAGAGAAGTCCGTTACGCGTATTACCACATGTCTAATAATTAAAAATGAAATCTTCACAGGCAAGGTGACGAAAATCAACGTATTCACGTGATATTAAAACGAGGGATCCAGAATTTTGTAAACGGGGTGGGGGGGGGGGGGCAATCCCCACAACAAATTAACCTGAAACGGGGGAGGGGGAAGGCTGTCAGATGTTCGGAGTGTTTATAGACCCGAACATCTCTAGCAAGCCAAAAAACTTTATAAATAAATAAGGGGAAAGGGAGGAAGGGACCCCTGTGACCCCCTCTTAAGACATGAAACTGAAAAGTCACGGTCAAATAATTCTTATATGAGTACAAGAGCTTGTGCATGCCGTGTGCATACATTTATTTATATCAGTAATGATACATCGTGATCTAGAATTTATTATATCAATAACTCCATCAATTGGCCCTATTGGAATAGATGGGAAAGGGCCACTCTAGAATGTTGCTTTGAGCTCTATAACGTTAATAATCAAGATTTTGAAAGTTCACAAATTCATTTGGGGATTTGAATATTCTTTTTTGAGAAAGCTGATCAGGGCCCCGTTTCATAAAACTTGATATCAATAACAAGTTACGATAGTTGTAATAAGCTACTGAAATCCTTGCATCTGATTGGTTGAGAGTAAATTTGTCATAGAAACGGGACCCATGTGTGGATTCAGTATATTTTTTTTTTTCAAATAAAGGGACGCGTGCCTTCAGATGCAGAACTTTATCATGTTTATACTTGAAATCTGTGTTGAGATTGTCTCCAAAAAAGACAGGGATGCAAAACTATGCAGTGTTTTCTTTAGGAGTTGGAAATATAAACTTTGAAACCATTAGGCTACTACTGCTACTACTATACGGTTTTTTATAGCTCGTATCACTGCCGTAGCGTCTCCATGTACTTTGAGTTAAGGCATGGTCACATCCCACCGTGCGTGTTTTTAGTCCGTACGTGTTCTGCGGAGGCCACGTCCGCCACGTGTTTCTGAAAATGTGCGAAGGGAGTAGCAAGAGCAGGGAAGGACTACGTCAACGCACTTCACACGCACTACAACTGGGGGTGAATCTGTAGACCGCCCGCAGCCTGAACGCAGCGAAAGTTCCTCGTGCACTAAAAGTGCTACGGCGTGTCTGCGTGCTCCCAAATCCGTACTGAGGCGGTACTCACCACGTACGGATCCCCACTTGCAAGTCCCACTTGCAAGTACGGCGGGATGGGACCAGCGCTTAAAGTATATACATAATGCACATAGTTCAGAATATCAATTATTGTAGATTTATGGTATTGTACTGCGGGTACTAGTAGTGGTACTTACATTTTTCTCACTTCTTGAAACATGCATTTATCAGGGGCATAAAACATTAAAATATGCATCTATTTGGGTCGTGGATGTGGTTAGCAAAGGTTTCCACTCCTTCATGTTCTCCAGCACCACGCATCCTTGTGCGCTCTAAAAAATGTATCAATGTTCTTATTCCCTATTGGTCTTTCCTATTTTCTAGTATTTCCTCCTAGTCTATTTCCTTGCATTTGGCTTCTAACAGAAATATTCTTCAAGAATCATGGATGGCTTCATAAATGAAGCCCATCAATTTCTTACTCTGTATCAATATTTTAAGCACTAATGTATCTACTATCCCGCTAAATCTAGGTCTTTTGGGATACATTACGGCTTACCCTCTGTCTGGTGAAAGAATTTTCCCAGAATACATTTTCCTATTTTTCTACTTTCTTTATCGTCTGTAATAGTATATGATAATAACAAAAGGAAGACTTACTACAAGGGCAGAAGGCTGGACGTGACCAGACCAGCCTACGCCCCCACACAACTTCACTTGTACAAACATGATCGCTCATTCCATGTTGTCCGTTGACGCACAATGTAATACCTTCGGCAAATACATTATTCATTGTTACTATTATTTTTAGTATTTCTATTACTATTACAATTTATTACTATTATCATCACTATTCTCATCATCATCATCATCATCATCATCATCATCACATCACAATCATTATTAATATTTATCATTAACATTATTACTCACTACTATAATTTTCATATATCATAATTATTATTATTAGCATTATTATTTGTATTATTATTATTATCATCATTATTATTATTATTATTATCATACTCAGCTCTTTTACTTTTGCTTTTTGCTTCAGTGCTTCTTAGTCTTTTTACTTACCCTCTAATCTAAGGCACGGATCTAAGGTAGATATAAACATGTTTTACAATGCGTTAAATCCCATAAATATTAAGAAATAGTGAATCTACATCTCATTCGATGTACAATTAATTAAATTGAATTTCATCTGGTTCTTGATACCGGCCGTTATTTAGTTCTTGATGATTTCGTAATTTGTTTTAGGAATATTTTAGATTTCCCTCTATGTTGTCTGAAGTGTTTTACTTGAACTTTTGCTATATTATTGAGCGTAGCAATGCAATACCAAAGTGAAGTTGTTTCTATTATAATCAAGATCATTTATGCAAATATTAGATTTTGGCCTGTATCTAGAAGACTATCTGCTCTGTTGGCACTGAAAAGTTTCATTAGGAATATAATAAAATCTTTTTGTTTAAGTTGTATCACGTGATTATTCATTTCATTGGCTCTTCCAAACATTTGATTGGGAGGCTTCGATTAAACAGCCCACGCCCTTGCGTGCAATTAAATGTAGTACTCTTAGGCGTGGCTTCATTTGTTTCTTCATAAGGCATTAACTTTGTCATATAGTACCTAGCGAAACGTTTAATACATTATAAGTTCCTTTGGTATTGTAAGCAATACAAAATTTTGCATCAACGTAAACCTCTCCGTCGAAATTAATGAATGAGAAACGTATACCAGATGAAACGCAAAAAAAGAAGGAAAAGAAAAGGAAATGTGTTGACGAATCTGACAAAATATGTACGTTATTGTGTCCATATTTCATTAAGCATAGCATGTTCGTATGAATAGATTCGTACCAACAAAAGGGGATATCACACATTTCAATTCATTTAATACATCACCTACTATTATCGTCGAGCGATTCAACTGACAATCAAATGTATCATTCTCGGTTTGAAATACGAGAAGTATTATGGCAGTGGAACAGATGTAATATATCGTGGTTTATTATTTCATTTATATTTAGACACACGTATTTGCCTAGACATAATGAATCTAATGACAGTCAGTGCACACAGACGCACAAAAGGTAGAAAAATGGGCCTCTTCAGCGTTATAAATCCAGTCATTGGAGCGGGGCGGGGGGGGGGGCTGTACAGTAGGTACAGACGCAACATGTGAAATACTCTCCTGACATTTTCTTTACCTATTTATTTTTCCTTTTTTTCTAATCTGTATCTGTTCCTTGAAAAATGTATGTGTGCCGTACGAGGGGGCATTCCCCCCCCCCCCCCGTCATTGGTGGCTACGACATTTTTTTTTAAACAATGGTGAAATGTCATCATCCTTCAAGAGCTAATGGCAGAAAAGGTGAACAACCTAATTAGAAGGTGCATTCAATCATTGACGTTTTATACTAGCGTGGTTATATAGATTAGGTGTATTAAAGTGAAATGCAATAAAAGAAAAGAAAAAGATGGATTGGCCGTGGGGGGGGGGGGGGGGGTGGGGGTGCGGGGTCAGTGGGCTGTAGATTATGGCAAGTAACATGGAACTGAAGACTCGTGTTTTATTAGGCAAATTAGGAGAAAGAAACTGGGAGGAAGATAATGAAATTGAGAGATTACGTAGGAATTTAGTGTTGCTATACGCGTATTTATCCGTACTTACTTAAGAAAAACTGGAAGTCTCTTGGGATCAAATATCGTGCCCACATGCAGGTTTGAAAAAAATAAAACATAATTATAAAGAACTACCGTTTACTCTGCTTAACCACTATACTGTTTATGTATTCGTTTTACAAGCTTCACAAACCTTTGTACATGAGTTTTAAAAGAGGGGTGATTCAGAAAGCACAGCATGAAACCTATTATATTTACTCTACAATGATCATGATTTTAGAAGATACAGGCTGTTATTTGTCGGTACCCTTGTAACCCATGCTGCGATTATTCCGATTTTGCATCCTGTCATTAAAATTATGTTGGGGATAAATGATTTTCAAAATGGGCGATATTAGGAGAGAGGAGGAAATGAGACGGATAATGATTATGTAAACCATACTAGATGTAGAAAGGGGGAAAACTAATATATTCAAAAGTGAGAGGGGGTGGGGAAAAGAAAAGGACAATCCAGTTGAGATTGAAATTGAAAACAAGAAGGAAAGTGGGCGAAAATAGACACAAAACACAAAATAGAGTCAAAGAAGAGATAAGAATAAATATATAAATAAACGAAAGGGAGATATACAGTGAAGGGGGAGAGATGGGGGTAGGAAAACGAGGGGGAGGGGAGATGGATGGGGGAGGGGGAGAGGAGAGGGGGATGTACATAATTATGTAAAAGACGGTGAAAGGAGAGAGAGATGGACACATAGGGAAAGAAGGGAAAGGGAAATAGATAGAGATATAGAGGGGGACTAAAAGCCAGTGTGTATTACAGAATTGGAGGAGCAAGAAGAAAGATTGAAAAAAAAATATGATGACAATCGTTTAGAAAGTGAGGAAGAGAAATTGCATTCCGCAGAGAGAGGAGAAACTAATAACAGCTTTATCTTTCACATCAATCCCTCAATTTCGGATCACGCCAGCGAATGTTTGGTTTGACATTTTCCTTAACAAAGGAACACATGAATTTGTCACGGCATGGTGAAGTGTGATACCTCCATCTTTGTAGAATCCCTTAGCAACCGTCATCAACTTAATCAACTTGGCAAACTTCACCCGTTGGTGATTTCCTTTACAAATCGCCGACCTTTGTGGTGGGCAAGCTCGCATTGTGTGCTTCCATGCAAGACAATATTAGTAATCATACATTTGGGTCGTAGATCGCGCTGGAATTGGCAACTGAACAGGTAAATGTTTGGCGATGTATTTTAGGCTACAGGCGAACAGGTTGCTCTGGGGGAAAGGGTTGGTCGAAATCAGTGACAGAACGATGCACAGGTGACTGGGATTTGAGCAGTGAATGAAAGAAAAGGAAGATCCAAAATTAATGAATAAGCAAATAAAGCAGAAAGCACAATATTTCTCGGGTAAATTTGAGCGGCTAGGGAGAAAATCACATTATTGTCAAAACTACAAGGGAAAAAAAGGAGAGAGGCAATCATTAATCGTTATTAATTCTTCATTCTTAATTCTTAAACATCTTCTTCCTTGGAGATAAGGCTTTTCTCATGTTTTTAAAAATTGTTAATCTACTTTCTTAAACAACAAGTCAACATTTTAATTATCTTTATATGAGGTAGGCCTATCTATGTCATGTTTTTTCACCGCGTGATTCTTATACTTCACGCACGGTCTTAAGTACAAAGCTCCTATGTGTGTGTGTGGGGGGGGGGGGGGGTGCGCGCGCGTGTGAGGTGTGGGGGTCCAATATTAAAAACAACACAAAGGCAAACTTTACTGACATTTCAGTCAAGGCCGAATATAAAGGTCTACTAAGCACCCTGCTCCAGATGCAAGTTGTTCTCTTTTCCAATAAAACTCCTCTTGCTGATGTGTTTGCAATGCATTCCTAGTACGGTATACACACCGTCATCATTTCCTGGACCAAAACACTGTGCAGTACATAGCCCAAAACCTAAAGGTAAAGCAGTGGAAGTCCACTTGGGGGTCTGCAACAATAATGTATTCTCACACATCAGGACTCGAAATTATATATTATAATATTTCAAGACCCATAAAATGGGTACACTCCCCCCCCCCCCTGTTTCTGAGTTGTTTGTGTCACCAAATTATAATGATACTGTGTACCTGTCCAAATAAATACCTTTTTTTAGGTTCAAAACGTCTCCCCTGTGACATTTCGAGAAAATTTATATTTTAATCAGTCATTTTCTTGAACAATGCGCATTCGCCCTATATATCCGAGACATACACATATCTATTATTTTCCTCGAATAAATCGATCCCATATCTTGCAGAATGCCCCAATGCCACAATGGCTATAGAAACGTGTCTGCATAATACAGACATGATACCCCACCGTCGAATAATTCTTGAAGACTTATCCGCAGGGCATATCCTACGATGCAATTGTATAGAAATTGTTGTCATTATGTCGGCTGAGATGAACGTGGACCTGTCCTTTGGTGAGTACTTAAAGTGACAGTAAACTGAATCTCCTTGAGAACGTCATCTTTTAACAGGATTTGAAGAAAAAAATGTCTGTGCCTCTCATTTCCCCCATCATACCCCATTCTAGTTTGTATAAAGCTTCGAATATACCTGCACGCAATTTTTCCTCATTTGCCAATTCAAAATAATAGTTTGAAATATAAAATATGTTGATTATCCAAACAAGCTGTTTGTGAAATTAAAATAAAATGCAATTATTTTTTAATCATAATCTTAATTTAGCAATTACTGTAAGACGGCAATGTACAAGTTTTATGCCACTTTATGCCACAATGAAGGTTTAAGCAAAATCCGATAAGAAATAAGAAAGTTATGAATTTTTGAAAGATGTAAGCAATCAAACACAAATCGGCAACTCCGTGACATATCTTGCGAGCTCCATCTCCCATTTGCCCTGTATTATTTTCATTTTCTCTAAAGAAAATAATTTATCATACATGCATGCTAGATATTCTCATTTCACTTGTGCTTTTACACAAAACTTGTATGATACAAATTTATTTCCTCATCAAAAACAAAGAAAATTAAAATTTATGAATTTGTGTGCATACGGTGCAAATGGGAGAGCAGCTCGCAAGATATTGTTTGATTACAACTTCATAACTTTCTTATTTCTTATCGGATTTTGCTCAAACTTTCATTGACCTGGGGTTTTTCTGCTTCTCTTAAAATCAATTTAATATCAGGGTGGACTTTTTCTTTTTGAATAACAGCTTGAAGCATTGGAAATTGTGTGCTGCTGCTCGAGTGATTGAATGATTTTACTGAACATATTCTAATCTCGCAGCCCGAAGACTGAAATGCGATGGTTACAATGTTATGATAAAAACGATAGTACAATATTCATTTCAGAACAGACAATGTTTATCAATTATTGAAATTAATTAAAATAAGAATAGTAATAATGATAAATGTTATAGGCCTAATTATTGTATCATGAAAAGATGAATAACTTTTTAGTATGCAAATTATAATTGACATTGCACGAATATTCATATTTCATATGAGTTGACTGTTCTGTCATGGCATCCAGAAGGGGCAGGGATCATAGAGCGCATGTTCCCCCGAATATTTCTCAAAGTTTCAATACCCTTCGGTATTACAAAATTCTCTGGCTCGGTTGCTTCACTTTCTCGCACGAATACTGCAATAATTATAACTAAAACAGGGACGTAAAGTGACTATACCAAATCGCTGAAACTTCTTTTCTTGGATAGGATGGGATGGATTACTTACCTATTATAATCCAGGATGTAAATCTTGTGTCAAAGTTTAGGATAATATACGTGTCATCAGTTTGGCCAAATCTATTTGATTGGATTTTTAATCGATGAAATCAAATTCAATTCAAAGAAAATCGAGTCCTCATTTTAGGTAGCCACCGGCTAAAGTGCAGCATAGACATGGTCGCGGAAGGGCAGTAGAAAGAAGAACGAGGCAAAATGACAGTATATGAACTTGGTTCATTTTGACATATTAGCGCTTATTACGTATTATAGACAAAAAAGAAAAGAAAAGGGATACATTTGGCGCCCTTAATCATTCATTATTTACCGACACCACATCCCCTACCATGCCGTCATGAAATAAAGAAAAGTGTTGCGAATAGGCAAATGCGACAAAAAAGTAGAATTGTTTAGCGTCATAAATGAATTAATGTTCTACTATGTAAAAAATAAAAAAAATATATAGTAGGCTAACAGAGATCGTCCATATCATGTGAGAGGGAATACTTTGTTTTTAATTTTTATTATTTTATTATTATTATTATCATCATCATGATCATAATCATCATTATCGTTAATCCAGAGAAAAACTAGTTACGAGAATAATCATGATTATATAGTACAGTGGAAACTTACTATAATGATATGGGACCATGAAAATTGATCACAACTCCTATCTCTTAAAGGGATACTCAACCGCAGATTGTGGACGTTTTAATACCGCGAGAGGGCACCGTAATCGTTACCTGATCATGCCGTTGCCCCGCGGGGCGCAAACCTCGGATAGACTGGTCGCCGCACAAACATGCACGCTCCGCCTGAGCTCGAGCTCTCGTGCGAGATTCGGTCTGCTTCGTGCAGTCGAAATGTAATCCAACTTAGTCCAACGGACGCGTTCGACGCACAAACTTTTTGTACGAGTGAATGGGGCTTACGCAATCCTGACTTTCCCAACGGCCGCCCGGTGGCGTATCCCTTTAATTTAAAGGGGAAGTCCATACCAACAATTACTTGATTTTGATAGAAGCACAAAAATCAGACCAACAGATCAAAAAAAGTTTGAGGGAAACCAGACAACTAGTGATTTTTTTTAGTGGCATGAAAAACTGGGAAAACAATGAAATCACTAGACAAATTGGCAACTAAGTCATGAGTTTCTGATGTCATAGGTACACAACTCACCAACTATTTTGTTATATATTCATAATACAAATTTTAATTTGTTGTCCAAGAATATGATTTCCTCATGACTTGAACCAACTTACATTTATATTAATATGATTTTGCATGTATACACAAATACAGAGTAAATAATTTTCTGTAAAAATCATGAAAATGTGAATATTTTATACGATATACATAAAAAATGACTGATTATGGAAATCTAATATTTTGAAAAAAATATGAATTATTTTGAAGTTCTTGAAATATTTTGTAGAGGTTTAATACATGCAAAAACATATTACTATAGATGTAACTTGGTTCAAGTTATGTGAAAACCCATATTCTTGGACAAAATTTGAGAATTTTTATTATGAATATAAACAAAAGAATTGGTGAGTCGTGTACCTATGACATCACAAACCAATGACTTGGTTGCCAATTTGTCTAGTCTGATTTTCACTGTTTCTTTAGTTTTCATACCACTAAAAAATTTCTTATTAGTTGTCCGATTTTCCTCAAACTTGTTTTGATCTGTAGTCCTGATTTTTCTGCTTCTATTAAACCAAACTATTATTGGACTGGACTTCCCCCTTTAAATAGACAGTTGCGATTAATCTTAAGTTGCGATTAATTCGAACCAATCGCAACTCTTAAAGACATGGCCCAGAAATCTCCTATCAGGGGGGAAGAAACAAAAGAACATAAAGACGTGGGACCAGCAAAATTACCTTGTTATATCGAATCTCGTTAGGATCTCATATATCTTTATAGCGAGTTTCCACTGGAGGAATAGCCAGCACGTGACTTAAGTAAATTGTGAAATCGTGAGTAAATGATTATCTTATTTGTCACAGAAGTGTCCTTGCTTGTTATTTGGCTTGGTTATTTGAAAAGAGAACTATTGCTAATTGGCATTAGGAACAGTAGAAATGGCGAAGCAAGAGAAATCACATGCAGTCAGAAAAATAGGGCAGATTGGGGGGGGGGGTAAAAATAGATATACAAAAGCAAAACATCAAATGGGGAGGGGCACTGAGTAGTTACCAAACAAAAACATAAATTGTGAAGGTGATGACGTCTACAGAGAGGACGTAACATTTATTTTTTGGGGGGGAAAATCCTGTACAGCTTTGTTGGCTGATTAATTAGCAAATTGCTTTTTAAAATCTGACTTCCAGTTTTCACCCATCTCGGCAATTTTGGAAATCTGAGGACTATTTTTGTTTGTTGTTTTGTTCGGAAATTTGGACAGACCCAGCCCTTATTCAAAGTAATCGAACGACGCCCTTTAAACAAAATTGAATTGGAGGAGACACGAGATAAAATCCAAAACAAGGCGGTGTAAAAAACAATAATAATAGATCAAATAAATTTCCAGCTAACTCTTCGGCAAAGTTGGTCAGACCCAACTCCCATTCAAAAATGTCTAGCGACGCCCCCTTCAACATAATATATATCAAATGAATCAGGAGATAACATCGAGAACAAAAAAGGGTTTAAACAAAAAAAAACTCTTAAATTGAAAAAAAAAGTAATGCAGGGGGAGTGGAGGGCAAGAATAGATGACTGGGACTGCGTTTCTAAAAGTGGAGCTAATTAAAGGGAACATTTATAACATCAAATAAAATTACAAAAGAAAGAGGTTAAGCTTAGGTAGGAGGAATGGATGAGGGGCGTATCAATTCGATTACTCTCCCACCAATTTTACAAGAATGTTGCCTATAAAAACATGGATTTTCATGGGATACCTTTTTTTAATGTTTTCATTGTAATCCCTTGAATACAAAAAAAAAATCGTTCCATATAAACAGAGTCAACAGAGAGGAAACCCATATTCAATATATAAATTTAAAAACCAAGTGAAATCCCTGAAATGTATTATAATGGTATAATAGTTGTCATTTGTCATTTTACTTGACAATGTCTTCTTTAATTTGATAGGCTGCTCACCAAAATGCAATCATGGATGACTGATTACTGGCCATTTTTTAGAAAAGCATGTCAGAATCGCTCAAATTTAGGCTGAATGGTTTTCAGGAGTTACTTTCATTATTTGTGAGTACATGGATTCATCTAGAATGGAGACCATTCAGTCGACCTTGGGTTGACCGTTCATTTCATTCGAAACTTGGACAGGGGCAGATTTGACATCCATCAGGAAAAATGTTACCGTTCATCTGTCCACAGTTGGATTTTATTGATCAAGGTGTCAACGTAAAGGAAAGTTGATAGGCTACAGGATGAGTAGGCCCCTCTTTGATTAAATCTTAATGTACTGATTGCAACGACATTTAGGGTTGAATCTGGGTTTCATTTTTGTTCACCCACACTGTAAAGCGAATATCTGATATCTGCTCCGACCTTAATTTACGGGTATAAGGTTAGGTCTCGGGTTACAAGTGGGTTCTGGGTTAGTTTTAGGGTAAGGATGCCACTGATCAAATTTTACTCTCTCTCCGATTTTGTAAAAGCCGATATATCAATGTCAGCTGGAGTTTGACATCGACGACCTCTCTCTACAGAACAAACAACTATTTGTATCCTGGAATCTCTTGAAGAAGTCGCCACACTTTATAAGATGCGGCTCAGATGACTGGAGATGGATATCTGTTTGTTTTTTCTGTACTACCTCTCCATCCCTCCCTCTTTCTGCAAATCTGAATTTGATTCTACGTCATATATAGTCATTTTGGATTTTAAAATATCCGACTACTGTAGAATTCCCTTAAGTTTGAGGTCGAGGGTTGAATCTCTGGCCGGAACTTTCCTTAGGCAGGGCAATTAATTGGCCCTTTTCTATCGTAACATGGATAGTAAATTGATACCAAATAGGGCGAAAATTCCTTGGAAGTTGTTATCGCTGCAATACTTTGCCTACTTGATTGCTTGCTTGCTATATTCCAACACTGGCATCAAGGCTTTCCACCTGCAGGTACTTTGACTACCGAGGTAATGGTAACTCGAATCAAGCAGCATGGGGTCAACTACAAGTGCCCAAAACTATCTATCTATATATACACTCAAGTGACTCAACCAAAACAGTAAGCCCCCCCCCTGGCATTTTGTCATATATCTCAAAACGTATTTTGCAGATTTTGATCTCGCAAGCGGCAATGGATGAGCAGTTTTCTTACGCACAATGTGAATGGTTGCAATAGAATTACGTTTTCGTCATTAAAAAATGTATTTTCTGATACAATGTGCCAAAAAAAGTGCACTTTAAGTTTTACATGGCATAATGGGTACATTTTGTATACGAATAAGTATCTTCATTGAAGATGACCCATCACACAATCTCTTATATAATTCAGTACTAATGCTGCACTGTTCTTAGTGGAACCATTTTTTAAAACGCGTGCATTTTTCTGAAACAATAGACCTTTCAATATGAAATTGTTGGCAAGCGCGCCGGAACGTCGGGCTCTGACAGTGGAAAGGGTGGAGGGGCAACTCTTTTTTTTTTTGCACGTTGTATCAGAGAATACATATTTTGATGATAAAAACGTAATTCTATGGCAACCATTTACCATTCACATCGTGCATAAGAAAATTGCGCATCCATTCGTTGCGAGATGAAAATCGGCAAAATATTTTTTGAGATATATGTATTTAAAAAATTGATAGGGAGGACAATGATAGCAAATTGACTTAATCTGGCTGAATATCACATAGTGTGAAAAGCTCTGCACATAAATATAGATATTTGGGACTACACGTGTGCCATCAAAATAATTTTTGTTGTTGTCATAAATGGAATATGAAATCAATTCAAGAGGATTCCTACATTTCTTGTGACATTGCAACTGGTACTATCCCACATAGAAACAACAACAACAAAAAAAATACAAATTATTTTTCACCATTTCCAGAACACAAACAAAAATCAAAAGCAGCAATGTGAAATTTCTCAAAAGGTTTTATTCGGTTTTGGGCAGTCAGTTGCACTTGAAATTACAGGATAAAAATAATCCTGCCATGCAGTCTGCAATCATCAAGAAAAATCACACGTTCACAAATTCATTATCATTATGCTGCTTTTTCAAAAACTTGTACAACTAGGTTGCTTGTATATTTATATATCTATATACACAAATGATGACATGCTCTTATATTTTATTTCATCTTTAGCAAAATAGATGAGTGGAACACTTGAAGTTCACAAACATATGTCCAAGAAAACTTTTTACATTAAATCACCTGACCATCATGATGTGTTAATAGTACATTAAAACATTTTAATACTGGCGAAGCAGGATAATCAAAAACACCAACCACACATTTCTGTATTTCAGTCCTCATGCCTCCAAGAGGATACCAATCCCCTACAATGATGAAGGGAAGAATTTATACTGCGAACAAAAGATTCAAGCACCTAAAGTGTAACATCGACGGGGGATATATCTGCAATTTAAAGGACACACAAGTACTTAATCCCTGGCTTCTTGGAGGATGAAGGGGGGGGGGGCTGTCCCTGATGAATCTAAGAATGGAGACCCCTGTGTGTAGAAATGGGTGATGCTGGTTAACCCCTCTTGTGTCACTAGGATTGTGAACAATCATCCTTAATATGCTTTTTAAAAAACTCAAATCTAGAGTCTTCAATATTTGCCTCATTCTTAAATTTTACTTATTCAGAAATCTTCTATGGGAAGAAGCTTTACAATGTATGTACCTGTTATAACCAGCTATCAAACTAAGAACTTTAATATATTCCAGGCAGGATTAACCCCCCACAGCGTAATTATACTCATACGGCTAGGTAGGGCATGCACTGGTTTCGGAAACCTCCAAAATAGTTCATCATGCATGGCTTCCAATCAAGGAATTCTACAGAATCATTAAAAAAAAAATCTCTTTAAAACTTCCTTCATTCTGGGTTTTGACCCGTACCTCAGATAAGTCTGAGGTTTCTGTTATTAATAGAAATACGGTGCCATACAAATGCTGTTCTTCATCATCATAAGTGTACAAAATACAGTGTTTGAGTGGTACTTATAAAACATGGACTTGGCACATATATTCATCAATACTGTATCTCTATCATATTACATTGTCTCAAATTTGAGGATAATACTAATCAAAAATCGAGTCCATCAATGAAGATATGATGCATTTCCACATCATGGTTTCTTCCAGGTTCACAGTAATGAGGCTGTTTTGTCCTATAAGGTTTGGATGCTTTTATGAAAACACAAGACTGAATCGAAGGCAACTCATGATGAAATTATGCAAATCGCAGCTAGAAAATGTGAGAATCAGGCTGTGCTTGACTAGTTATGCCATGTGTTGCGATGCCTACATCATCCCATTTCCCTAGATCAGTCTGGATTCTTTTGGCCCCAATTTGCAGAAAGAATGACTACATGTATACTATAGTCACGACCAGGGGCGGATCCAGGATTTAGTATAAGGGGGGGGGGGGGGCACACAAATGCAGACTTGTCAAGTTTTGGAAAAGGTAGACCCATATTTTTTTTGTCTAGCCAGCTTCTAGAAAAATTGCTCAGTTGGGGGGGGGGGGGGTGGGGTCGACAAATTTTTTTTTTTCTCCCAGATGTCCAAAATTTGCTCAGTGGGTGGTTATGGGGTCCATTTCCATCCATAATTCTCTGACAAGCAAAAAAAAAAAATTTTCATTGTAAAGGGGGGGGGGGGGGGGGGCACAATCGACAAAAGGGTGGATCCTTTATGGTCAAAATGCATACTTTTCTACCAAAGTGGGGGGGGGGGGGAGGCACAGGCCGGAAGTGCCCCCCCCCCCCAGATCCACCAATGGTTTAATATTTGGGTGTGTGCACAACTTTGTAACAACTTGCCACTAATTGAATTTCATATAATAGATGTATTTATATACTGCAGCTACTTTACAAATATACCTTACTGTCATCATATTACGTCGGTTCCATGACATTTGCTCCTGTGACAATTGCTCCAGTTTACTTATTCAGAAATCTTCTATGGGAAGAAGCTTTACAATGTATGTACCTGTTATAACCAGCTATCAAACTAAGAACTTTAATATATTCCAGGCAGGATTTAACCCCCACTGCGTAATTATACTCATATGGCTAGGAAGGGCATGCACTGGTTTCGGAAACCTCCAAAATAGTTCATCATGCATGGCTTCCAATCAAGGAATTCTACAGAATCATTAAAAAAAAAATCTCTTTAAAACTTCCTTCATTCTGGGTTTCGACCCGTACCTCAGATAAGTCTGAGGTTTCTGTTATTAATAGAAATACGGTGCCATACAAATGCTGTTCTTCATCATCATAAGTGTACAAAATACAGTGTTTGAGTGGTACTTATAAAACATGGACTTGGCACATATATTCATCAATACTGTATCTCTATCATATTACATTGTCTCAAATTTGAGGATAATACTAATCAAAAATCGAGTCCATCAATGAAGATATGATGCATTTCCACATCATGGTTTCTTCCAGGTTCACAGTAATGAGGCTGTTTTGTCCTATAAGGTTTGGATGCTTTTATGAAAACACAAGACTGAATCGAAGGCAACTCATGATGAAATTATGCAAATCGCAGCTAGAAAATGTGAGAATCAGGCTGTGCTTGACTAGTTATGCCATGTGTTGCGATGCCTACATCATCCCATTTCCCTAGATCAGTCTGGATTCTTTTGGCCCCAATTTGCAGAAAGAATGACTACATGTATACTATAGTCACGACCAGGGGCGGATCCAGGATTTAGTATAAGGGGGGGGGGGGGGGGCACACAAATGCAGACTTGTCAAGTTTTGGAAAAGGTAGACCCATATTTTTTTTGTCTAGCCAGCTTCTAGAAAAATTGCTCAGTTGGGGGGGGGGGGGGGTGGGGTCGACAAATTTTTTTTTTTCTCCCAGATGTCCAAAATTTGCTCAGTGGGTGGTTATGGGGTCCATTTCCATCCATAATTCTCTGACAAGCAAAAAAAAAAATTTTCATTGTAAAGGGGGGGGGGGGGGGGGGGGGGCACAATCGACAAAAGGGTGGATCCTTTATGGTCAAAATGCATACTTTTCTACCAAAGTGGGGGGGGGGGGGGAGGCACAGGCTGGAAGTGCCCCCCCCCCAGATCCACCAATGGTTTAATATTTGGGTGTGTGCACAACTTTGTAACAACTTGCCACTAATTTAATTTCATATAATAGATGTATTTATATACTGCAGCTACTTTACAAATATACCTTACTGTCATCATATTACGTCGGTTCCATGACATTTGCTCCTGTGACAATTGCTCCAGTTTACTTATTCAGAAATCTTCTATGGGAAGAAGCTTTACAATGTATGTACCTGTTATAACCAGCTATCAAACTAAGAACTTTAATATATTCCAGGCAGGATTTAACCCCCACTGCGTAATTATACTCATATGGCTAGGAAGGGCATGCACTGGTTTCGGAAACCTCCAAAATAGTTCATCATGCATGGCTTCCAATCAAGGAATTCTACAGAATCATTAAAAAAAAAATCTCTTTAAAACTTCCTTCATTCTGGGTTTCGACCCGTACCTCAGATAAGTCTGAGGTTTCTGTTATTAATAGAAATACGGCGCCATACAAATGCGCTTCATCATCATCATAAGTGTACAAAATACAGTTTTTGAGTGGTACTTATAAAACAACATGGACTTGGCTCATATACTCATCAATACTGTATCTCTATCATATTACATTGTCTCAAATTTGAGGATAATACTAATCAAAAATCGAGTCCATCAAAAACAAAACCCAAATCATGACCATAACATTAACCTTTGACCTTATGAGATATGGATGGAGGAGCAAATTATGTCACATATTTAGAGAGAGTAATTACCAGATAATCTAGTCGCAACAACACCTATCTCATATTGAAAGCATGCATAAATGAGGCTATCAGTAATCTCTCACAATTAACAGAAGCCCAGACAAAGTCTCTGAAGTCTGAGCTCACATAGGTGAAAATATTGGAATTGGTGTTCTGGGCCCGTATTCAACTCAATACTTAAGAATGAAATTTGAGTAGTTTACTTAGATTTCAGCTGAGATAATATACTTAAGCAATATTGGTATTCAGTTGAATCTTTTGGCTAAGTATTTTACCTTAAGTCTAAGACAACACCCTAGCAGACTAGACTTAAGCCAATGACTTGATTGGCAGGTACATGGCTTTCATACACGCGGATCAGTGTAGCTGCGCACAAGCAAACCTTGTAAGCGCGCATCTACTGTGACGCATTTATTGCGCATGATTTTGGACAGGATATGTGACGTCACAATGGATATCAGTAAATATTTTGCCTTAAAGTCGGCTTGCTAAATAAAAATACCTTAAAGTGATCTGAATACGAGTTAAGCCATTTTACTTAATAGCTATGTTAAATGCTTAGTAATTTACTTACTTAATGCGCATTTTAATTTGAATACCGCCCCAGGACAGTACACATTTACAGTTGTGTTATGTTCAGTTTCTGTGATATCTACTCTACCCCACCAACAAGTTTAAATTTGACTTGGGACTCGACTGTCTATACACCTTACATTTTCAGATTTTAGACACACGTTTTTTGGCAACAAATAAAACTTCCTTTTGAACTCATATCGAACATGGGCGTACCCAGTGGTATTACGGCTGAACTTCAGTTTTTGTCTGCAAACTAGATTGCTCTTATCTTTACTGCTAAATTCTTTGCAAATATGTTTGCCCATGTTTATGCCCAGTTAACCCGTTGACTACTGAATTCTCTGATTCTCATAGGTTTAATACAGGAACCCCCGGTACCTATAGACAAAGGGTTAACCCTTTCAGGACAGAAGTTATTTCAGGGCTAAATGGATCACATTTTGTTCTTCAAATTGGCAACAATGGTATTTTCCTTTTAGTGCTACATGGTTCTAATAAGGTGTAATCTCTTTGAAAACAATATACATGGTTGGGAATTTTGTCAAAAAGTTCAAAATATTGTCAATTTTGATAATAAACAATGATTTTCAACCTCTCAATGTGTTGTCAAGTTAAGGATTTTAGAGCTTATTCTCGTTTTAAAAATTCCTGGCATCAAACGCAATATGGTCATGAAACAAAAATGGACACAGTGTGTGCAGAAATTTTTGCTCTTTCTACTCGTGCATCTGGTATATTTTTTAGGGATCTGAATCAAAAGTGATCCAAACCAAAAAATGTGGTCAATTGTCTTGAAAGGGTGATAGAATATAAACAATAACTAGGCATGATTTACATCAAGCTAACAAAGGGTCAGATTACAACAAAAGCTTATAAGAGAGAACCAATTATAAGGTAACTCTGTCTGGGATTCAGCATGGGCGTTACAGATGCAGGACTTAAAATCTATGAATTATTCATGAATCTTTCTCGGTAGATCCTGTTGAACTGTTCTAAGAAGATGAAGGTGAGTACGGTGTGTGGTCCCAGGCGAGTGTAGTACGGGGTAAAGCCCTTCCAGAGACTGAAGAATCCCTCACTGCGTATGGTGCGCGCCAGAACATCCTAGAGGAAAAAGAGAACAAGGTTGGTTAAGGTTACTGCAATAAATTTAGAGCAGTATGGGGTGAAGCCCTTCCAGAGGCTGAAGAACTCCTCACAGTGTATGGCACGTGTCAGTACATCCTGGAGGAAGAGAGAATAAGGAATGTTAGAGTTACTAGAGTAAAAATGCAAATAGCATGTGTGAAGCCATTCCACGGGCTGGAGAATCCCTCAATGCATATGGCACGTGTCAGTACATTCTGGAGGATAAGAGAACAAGGTTGCTCAAAGTTATGATCATTCAAAAAGATTTTGGAGTGGACACCTTCCACAGGCTGGAGAATCCCTTGCTGCATATGGCACACATCAGTTTAACCTTGAGAAAAAGATACATGTATCATGGTTGGTTAATCTTGGTTAGTGTGGGTTGAAGGCCTTCCTAAAGAATCCCTAAGGAACCTTAGCGAAACTTGGTGGCACAAAAAGACGCGCGTCCGAAACGCAAACAGCAAAATTAATGGTGGTAGAAGTGATATTTTGACAGTTGTACTGTCTGATAGTTTTGGATCTGGTGGGCACAAAACCTTTCTAGCCCCATTTATATTAAGTTACTTATTCTGTATTGTTCAACGTTTGTTTATCTATATTGATTCTTCTATAATGGTATATTTATGTACACGTATTTAACATTTCCATTGTGTAACTACATGTACGTATACGTATATGACTCTGTATACTTTTTGTGTTTTTTAATGTGAAGAATAATAAATAATAATAATAATAATAATATTAGGATTTATATAGCGCCGTTTCCAAAGGATAAATGAAATGAAGATGGAGTACCACCTCCTCTAAGAGTGATCATCATTGTTGGTGTCCTTTTATTAAGTGCTAAAAGTTACAAATGTCATTGGAATGAAAAACAAAAGAACATACCAAGAAACAGCAGAAAGTTAAAGAGACAGAAAGCAAGTGAAAGAAACAAGTGAAGTAATTGATAAAAGTTTGAGGCGAAAACGAAATTAAATGAGAAAGTTGGAATGAATTTAAGATAACTGAGTTTAATGATACAAAGAATGTGATTGATTGAATAAGAAAAGCGAATGAAAATGAATGTGCAATATAAAAATTAGAGAATGAGCAAAATAAGCTATTGGAAAGAAACGAAGAGAAAAATGAACGAAAAGATGAATATTAAAAAAAGGAAAATATTAACCAATTACCAAAGACAGAAACAGAAAAGAAAAAAGAGCAAAAAAAAATATTGAGAAGAATAGAAACAAAATCCTAGCTTCTGCTGGAAAACATTCATCATTATTCTGCCCAAATCGTTTCTGACAGGTAGCAGTTGTAACTGTTCGTAATCCGTCATGCATGAACCATTCACCGTTTATTATTTGGTATCAAATGAAAGAAGAGCTTTTACAGTTACTTTGAGTGTCAATGTAGCAATTAAATCGTATTTCAGGATTATGGTATCTGTCTCCTAAAACAGGTTTCCTTTTTAATGGGATGCACTGTATAATAACTACAGTCCAACCCGCTTTAGTGACCAACTGTCTATAAAGACCACAATATTTGTTTCCCTTGAAAAATATTTCTCATTGAAACATGCATTAAAGGAACATGTATGTAAAGACTACCTACTCATAAAGACTGCTTTTCTTGTCTCCCTTGAGCGGTCTTTATAGACAGCTTTCACTGTAAAATGATATTTTTATGCAAATTTATGTTCACAAATCCCTAGTACAATGCTATAATACACCTTGGACTTTTCCACTATAGATAAAACTGTTACAATTTATGCAAATTTCTTTTCCACACATAAACACTTTGCTTGCTCTAGGGGATGGCCTTGCTGACTGCAACACTTGGATTATGATTTTTTGCTTATAAACTTGTGGTAATACTGATGAACCTCTTTATACAGAAAACTATTACAAATGTATAATTTTCATGTCCCACTGTTAAGCATTACATGTATTATTGTTTTTTAGCCCAAGTTTTCAACATACATGTAACAATGGAATTTCCTTGGTCCCAAGAATCATCTCATTAATTAATAATAATTTCATCTCCCACACATTTGTTATATATACTTTCCTTGATTTGCTAACAAAGTTTTACATGTTAAAATCAAGAGGTAGTGGCCTCAGCATGATTAATGTATAATATACTCTATTTAGAACATCTAATCAAGTCATATCCTCGGTAGTGCATCATAAATAATCTACTCAATGACATGTTTACAAATGTTCTCAGGGCTCATTTCATTAAATAAGCAAAAAGTGTCATAATGAATTTTCCATAAATGGCAGCAAAGTGTGTAATATTGATGTCCTATGACCATGGCTGCTGTAATAATTAATCAAACTAAATCAAACTCCACAGTTCCAACTGTAATTCCATTTTGCAAGGAAGAGCAATAATTATAAGACATGAAGATTGAAAGATGCAAATTTTTCGAGTTGAGATTCATAATACCGGTAGTCATATGAATGGTAAAATTCACATTGCCATATAATGTTGGCATTTCAGACCTGTTGGCAAAAGAGCCAGGTCCCTGTTGCATGCAACTTGCTATCGATAACAATAACTACAATGCTATATAACAAATTCGCTTAAAGCCAATCAAATGCAACAATCTTGGTAGCTCACAACAGTGATTGTCATTTTACAACAAGTTCATGAAAGAGGTCCAAGATCGGCTTTTAACCCATAGCAGGTCAGAGTTTTCTTATGTTTAATTTAATCAGTTTCCCATCCTCAAATTGGCAAATTTATTCTTGTTTGCCACATCTGCATAGTTTGAAAAAAATTAAAATGTTTATTAAATGAACCAATGTGAATGATAACTGCCAAATTCAACCGAGATATTGCAAATTTGTACATGAAAATAGTGATGACATATTTTACACTGCATTGCCAATTTAAAGACTATAATGATTAATCACAATTAAATCGCTATTATCCATGAACGGCACGATGTACTACATTGGAAATAGACGCAAAATTTTCTTTGATTTGAGCTCTCTCTGCTTGTGTATAATGTGTAATTCCTTGCAATCTGGATCAAAAGATACATGTAAATGCAAAAATGTCGCTAAAAGGAGAGTTGACTGCTATGGGTTAAATTGTACACAGCCTGGCAACTGGGTGGGTATCGCTACAATTCAGACATAAACAACAAAGCTTATCTAGCAATAAACTGGTTTAGGATTAGACCTTTAATGGGATGACAGATGACAAATGCTTTGGGAGTCCATACCAGAGGCATAGACCAAGGATATATAGAAAAAGATCAAATTAGTCTAGCAAGCACAGACAAGCATGAAGGGGGAATCAGTACAGATCTATTCAATTTATCAGGAGGAAAAGTTCTGTCTCAGCTTAATAATCCCTCTCCAAATTGGAAGCTGAACAGCCTCTGCAAAACCTTTTGTCTAATGCCATAAAATATGTACACTGGAACCTCATTATAGATAACAATGCTACAACAAAATCTCATTATAAATACGTAATTTTGTTCTACAATTTGGATGTTCAACAGCACTTGCAAAATCTTTTGTTGAAAGTCATTCACTGGAACATTGTTAAAAAAATACTGTTTCTACAGACTCTTATCACAACAAGGTAATTTTGCTGGTCCCTTTTCTTTGAATCTGTATTTGCTTTTTATGTCTTGGTTTTTGTTTTGTTGTTGTTGTTTTGGGGCATTTGTTTTTTGTTTTTGTTTTTGTGTCTGGGTTATTTCTTTTTGGTAGGCTGTTGTTATTTTTATTTGTTTGTTGTTGTTTTGTTTTGTTTTGTTTTGTTTTGTGGTTTTTGTTTTTTTTTTTTTGGGGGGGGGGGGGAGGGGTTAGGGTTTTAGTACAAGGATTCAATATAATATGGTAATTTCCTTGGTTCCAGGGAAATTATAAGAAAGTTCAAAGTAACCATATGGTACACATCGAGCAATGCATTTTAATTTTACCAACTTACCATGAGTATATTCAGTGCAATGCCCCTCTCAAAATATCAAAGTTTGAACGAGAAGAGTGAATTCCAATAAAGGTGGAAAATAAGTAGTGAGCTTTCTCGTTTCTACTCCAACGAGGAAGAACATTTCAGCAGCCATGTCGCATGAAAGAAGAGCTCTTGAAACGACCTCTTATTCCATATGTAACTAATAGATAGTGTAAAACTTTGATACCACATGTGTATGTAAAGACTAGTCATGAATAACCACATCTGTGTCCAGTGCTTTTGACTGTTTGTGATTTTAAGCAAGGTGGAGAATTCAATCTATCGATTTGATGATTAAAACAAAATCACAATACATGTACATGACTATTCCTATGTACTACACAATCAACCTTTCCCCAGTAACCTCTGGACAATTTCTTTCATTAAAAAATTTAAAAGACTGGTACTCAACTTTATTTTTAATGCCACCTTAGCCAATTGATAACACAGAAGTCGTGTAAACTCTACAGTACACTTGGTTGTTAGATGTTTAGCAAAACCAAATAGCATGAAAATCACCTTTGGGACAGATAAGTTTGATGAAATATGCATATCCATACCAATTTCAAATTTCAATGACGACTGCAGTAAGAGCCTTAATACCTAAACTAGAAATTTAATTCGTCACTGAAGACGAATTAGGTGGTCTGTCTTGAACTGGTAAATTATTTTGTAAGATATGATGATTGGGCAAGATAGTAATCGTGATAGGGATGACGACAATGATGGTACGATGGTGATGATTATGCTCATGATTATGGTGATAATGATAATGGTGATGATTATCATGATGAAGATGATATAATGATGGTGATATAATAATAGCAATGATGATCATGACGGTGATATTATATCATCACCATCATCATCATATCATCATGACAGTGATGATGATAATGATGTTGATGATAATAATAATCATCATCATCATCATGAATATCATCATGACAGTGATGATGATAATGATGTTGATGATAATCATGATGATGATCATTATATCATCATGACAGTGATGATGATAATGATGATAATCATCATCATCATCATCATGAATATCATCGCGACAGTGATGATAATGATGTTGATGATAATCATGATGATGATCATTATATCATCATGACAGTGATGATGATAATGATGATAATCATCATCATCATCATGAATATCATCATGACAGTGATGATGATAATGATGTTGATGATAATCATGATGATGATCATTATATCATCAAGACAGTGATGATGATAATGATGATAATCATCATCATCATCATGAATATCATCATGACAGTGATGATAATGATGTTGATGATAATCATGATGATGATCATATCATGACAGTGATGATGATAATGATGTTGATGATAATCATGATGATGATCATATCATGACAGTGATGATAATGATGTTGATGATAATCATGAAGATGATGGTGATGATGATGACTGAAATGACATTGACCTTAGCCATGCCGAATATGAAAGAGAAATGACAATTCGTCAAGAAGATACGACCATAAGTTGATTTTTACAAAATGGCGCTTGGATGACGTCACAATAATCTGATGACCTTGAAAAAGATAAGGGAACTTGAACTTATTAGGACTGATGACTGACAAAAATTTGAAGATAATTGACTAAGCCAATTTTGAGAAATTTTGATATCAAATAGGACTATTTGATATTGCAGGATTTTTTATGTTATAATATTCCAAGAGGATGGTAAAATGAAAGGCAAAAAGAAGCCCCCCCCCCTCCCCCAAAAAATAAATTATGGACCCACCGGGGATCGAACCTGGGTCACCGGAATGGGAGGCAAGTGCTTTGACCAATATACCAGAATATTTCCCATAGAGATAACACGTAAACGAAAAACGGGATTCTCAAATCCCATTTTGTAGTTAAAAATTGGGCATGATCCCGACATCTGATCAAAAATTGGAGACCACACTGGTAAAAGCTTATAGTCTCAGCTACAACATATTAAAATCTGGAAGGAAATAGACCAAAAATAACTGAGATACAGCTCAGAGAACAATGCCATGTAGATTCATGATTTAAAAAAAAAAATCATCTTCCATAGATATAACACGCAAATAGGGAAAATTCTGACATGGCATCTTTAATTGAAAATTTCACTGTGATGACGTCATTAAAATTAAAAATGGTGGACACTGATCTTGTAGAAAATTGTCTCAGCTATAACATATCAAAATTTGAAAGAAAATCGACCACCTATTACTGAAATATTATCAAATGAATACAAAAATGATGACATCATTTTTTTCAAAATCATATTTTTGACTTCATATGCAAATATGATGACGTCAGAACATGCGATCGGCAAAAATTCTGCATGAGTTCAAATCTACAACTCGCCGGCTTTCAGAATATGTAAAGAAATTTGGGGGTATCCAGACATTCTGAGGAGCTATGGCGAATTCTAGATAGGCATTTTTACATTAGAATGCCCATTGACGTGCGCACGAATTTGAAAGGTTGGCGCGCGCGTGTGGCATTATGGAAGGTCGAGAATGACTGTAAATAGTTGGAAATTGTCAAGAATAGTGTCAGGAAGACAAACCATGCGAAAAAACGGTGTTTTACGTTCTGTACGCGCTGCGCGCGGACGCTCACGGACAAAAAATTAAAAAAAAAAAAAAAAAAAAAAAATGCTTAAAATGTCCTGAACCGTACTCTAATTTGATTAAAAAGTGATTTTGAGCATTTCTAAATTTTGACGCGCGCGGATTTTGATGACATTTCATGTTGACCCTTGACCTGAAGTTCATGTGTATCAAATATGGTTCATTTTTGATGACTCGTTATGAAGATATGATTGATAATGTGATTTCACAAAATGGCGCCTGGATGACGTCACGATGACCTGATGACCAGTGTTATAGCTACGGTGGTCGGCGGTGGACGGGCCCGACCAGCACGGGGGATTTCCGTCCACCACTCCGGGTGAAAAACACTGCTTCCGACCGGCATTAATTTCACATAAGAAACAGCATTAAACGTAACTGTTTGTGAAGAAACGTGGTACTTACATTCATATTTCCATCTTTAGTCTTGTTTTATTTGCAATCGTACAAGAATCATGCTTTCTATTTGACAATAAATGATTATTTCTTAAAGATTTGCCGAGTTTTGTTGTCTTTTGTTACGCACTATACTGTACTACTGTTCGTAGTTTGCACGTACAAATATATATCATGTTTTACGTAGCGTATACCGGAAGCTGCTAATTGCGAGGCTCCGTTCGCTAGAATGACTTGTTGCTCGTCAGTCAGTGAAATTTGAACCACCACTAAAAAGTTCCTAGCTATAACACTGCTGATGACCTTGAAAAAGATTTTGGAGCTTGACCTTATATGACCTGATGACTGACGGAAATGTCATGAAAATTGACTTAAAAGTTTTTGAGATTTCGTGGAAACAAGAAAGTGGTGGAAAAATAAAAGACAAATAAAGAAAGAAAATTCTGACGAAATTAAAAGGTAGTCTGTTGACAGACCACCTAATTAGGCTTTAAAATATATACAACATTTCAGACCATTAAAATCTAACCCTATTGTCTTTTTACCTCTACGTCTCGCCAACCTAAAATTCTCTTTCACACAACCACAAGGTCAACCATACTAGCCCTGACTTGACAAGTTTTTCCCACTAGGTTCTATTCTCCATGATCTTTGGGAGTTTCTGCCTTGCAAGACAAGTATTTTTCTCTATTGATGCATGTAAGCCCTTTGCTCCTCGAAGTGTCACATAACCAACTTTTCATACCAACTTGAAAATTCAATTTTAGAATGTTCGTGAAGATCATTATCATTCATTTTATTTATTTAAGCTTACTTGATATTCGTTATTATTGTTGTTGTTGTTGTACTGTTATTACTACTTTTATTGATTGTAAATAATGTATATGAGTTATTTTTAAAAAAAAGAAGATATATGAGATGTACATTTCAATTAATTTGCTAAATATTGATTTATGGAATCAATTTTACGGGGATAAGCATTAGCATATGCTATTTGTTAGCTCCCTTTACCAAGACGTTATTGTGATTTTTACCAAGATGTATGTATCATAGTGATTTGGTAATAAACTCATTCATTCATTCATTCAGAAGTCAGAGCATTTGAGAAATTATTTCATTTTCACTCCTCCAGCATTGACCAATGAAATGGAGACGGGGTTCTCTCATTCTGTATGAAATTGGTATAAGATCACTATATTTCTCTGTATTTGTACCTTACAAATGTACATGCACACAGTAAAAGATACATGTATGTGGGTAAGTCCAAGCTATTTGATCATTTTGTATCCCAAACATTGTAAAGTATAATATCAGTATGTTACCCCCACAAGGCCCCTATAGGGCCACTCAGAGAAATTTCATGAACAACATTCATTCTTCATCTATAGAGGTATCTCAATACACAATACCAAGTCTGAGCTATGCCTGGTTCTGGAGAAGCTTTTACAATTACATAGCTTTTACAATTGGGGGCCCTCCCCCTGGGCCCCCCTGGGGGCCACATGTACCATTTTAGCAACTTTGGGTCTCCTACCCCTAAGGATGATTCCTACCAAGTTTGGTTGAATTCCGATCATGTGTTTTGGAGAAGAAGATCAGAATGTACATTTTGCCTGGCAGCGCCCCCCCCCCCTCCAGTATGTTACCCCCACAAGGCCCCTATAGGGCCACTCAGAGAAATTTCATGAACAACATTCATTCTTCATCTATACAGGTATCTCCATACACAATACCAAGTCTGAGCTACATGTATGCCTGGTTCTGGAGAAAAAGATGTTTGATATTTACATAGCTTTTACAATTGGGGGCCTTCCCCCTGGGCCCCCCTGGGGGCCACATGTACCATTTTAGCAACTTTGGGTCTCCTACCCCTAAGGATGATTCCTACCAAGTTTGGTTGAATTCCGATCATGGGTTTTGGAGAAGAAGATGAAAATGTAAAAAGTTAACGGACGACGGACGACGGACAACGGACGACGGACAAATTTCCATCGCAATAGCTCACTCGAGCCTTAGCCTCAGGTGAGCTAAAAAACCAGAACAGTACATTGTGATTACAGCATTCAAAACATAAACAAAAACATAAACAAAATACTCATAATTGTTCCACTAGACATGCTCTTTCATATATACATTTCTGAATTCTGCTCTAGTAGGTCTAACAAATATATATACAATCATCCACTACTCTATAATCTTTAATGAAGTTATTGACGTATGGGACAAAATACCTTGGACTTGGCTCTGTATGTATATGTATATATTAATGTAATACTTACGATAGCGCCCCTGTATTCTGGTTTGCCATCAATTATCCTCATGTTCTGGATCCTTTGAAAGAGAAAAACAAAAAGGGCACAGTAATAAAAGACTGCTGGCTAATCACATGATGTATAATTTTCTTTTTAACCCTTACACTGCTGCTCATGGGCGGATATGTGGGGGGGGGGGGGTCGGGTGCCCGGCCCCTTCAACTGGAAAAAACTACACCTCAAAACAGTGATGACCTTTTTTTTTGCTTGTCAGAAAATTTTGGAGTAAAAAATATATCCAGATATGCTGATGACCTTCTGTTTCTTTTTTTTTTTTGCCTGTCAGGAAATTTTCAGAATATTGGGCCCCCTCCCTGACAAAATCCTCGGAATCCAGCACTGGTGCCGCCCCATGCTTCTAAACAGGTACCAGATATTTTATTTCATAAGGCAATTTTTAATCCATCCTTTTTTTTTCATAGCTCATCTCAACAAAATTAAAATGTCCCATAGTATCAAACTTCACAAGGCACAAACCTGATTTTGTTTGCTTTCAAAGCCCCTAGGTATTGCTCTTGATTTCCCCTCCAACCATGTATCTACATGTAATCTCAGCAGTCATAACTCAATGATTAATTCTAGATATTTTTGAAAATGAAATAACAACAATACTGTTTTCAGTGAAGGCATTACCGCTGCTGTAGTCTGGCTATAATGATTAGGAGCTTTGTCACTGAAAGTGTACCGATCACAAAATAATAATTTAGTTCTGCATGTGAGGGGTTCTACAGCGCTATACTGTATTCAAAATATGAGCTTCAAATGGTGACTCTATAAAGAGATATTGCAAGTTTAAATACATCCCAACAAACAATACAGCGACTTGACAGGAGCAGGGGCGTCGTTGGAGGGGAGATTTTGGGGGAGGGGGGTGTCAACCCCCCCACTCCCCCACTCAAAATTGCTGTTGGCATATGTGGCACCTCTGTCGGCAAAAAAAAAAGAGGTGAAAGAGGAAAGGGAAAAGGAGAAAAGAGAAAGGTGGAGAAAAAAAAGGGAAAGCAAAGGAAAAAGAAATGAAGGAAAGGAAAAGGGGAGGAAAGGAAAAGAAGAAACAACTGGAAAATTAACCCGTTGACAACTGAATTCTTTAACTCTCATAGGCTTAATACAGGAGCCACCCGGTTCCCATAGTCTATGGGTTAATATTCGGGAAATAGACTGCCTCCCCAATTCCTTCCCTACATCCCCTGTCCACTAACATACCTTGTTTTGGCAATATCGACTGGCATTGATGCAATAGTAGTTACTAGCCCACTGATCATACTAGCTCCAAAGTGACACATGAGGTTGTCTTGGAAATAGCCTGGAAAAAAAAAAGTAAAAGCATTTTACTATTATAAAAAAAAGCATCAAACCAAATTGCAATGAAGATTTCATCATAATTTCATCGCAGCCAAAGGATGACTTCTGAAAGAATTTTTGATATCTACAAAACTACCATGAACTGAAGAGACAATAGAATAATTAGATACACATGTTACTGCATGTGATGAAGCAACACAAGAGTTTGAAAGACCAAATAAAACAAAATCCTATAAGAAAACATAACATGTTTCATCATGAAGAGCTTCTCTTATTAGGGCTATCCAACCTTGGTAATAAGATGATTTGTGTCAAAGCAGAAAAATAAGAAAACAGGATGGTGAAAATAAAAGAAAGAAATCCAACAAGGAATAAGAAAGTTATGGTTGTCTGAAAATGAGATCAATACATCTATGCCAATCTCAAATTGGCAATTTGGGGAGTCGACTGTGACACACTGGCGGACAACTCTCCCATTTGCTGTACACAAAAATATCATTAATTTGCATTTTTCTCCGAAGTGCCTTTATCCTCTGGGCAGTACTCAAAACATATTGTAGATAGCATATTGTTATAGGTCCTCATGAAACAAAAAGACCCTACTGAGTGATATATTTTGAAAACATTGGGGTTTTTTTAGTTATTTTGTGTGTTGGAGCAAATGGGGGAGATGTCCGCCACTACATCACAATGACATTACCTATTTGTCTAATTTGAAATTCCCATATGTAGAGTGATTACAACTTTGAAAAATTCATAAATTTCTTATTGCTTGTCCGATTTCACTCAAACTTTCACCAATCTGTTTCTCTCATTTTTCCTCTATCTTTCTGAGCAACTTGCCATTAAGGTTGGATTTCCCTTTAGAGAACCTCTCTGACTAAATGGGTATTGCTCTATTTTTACAACAAAAACCATAATGTTTATATTTTAATTGTTATGTACCTGTTGTATATTGCATTTAAATGAGAATAGTTTCTATATAATTATGGACAATAACAGATTGAATTCAAAGATGTATCATTGAAAACAATGTCAATACTCATCACTAGAAGACATCATCAAGGACTGTTTATCACGACCAACCTTTAAACACTCATTTTATTACCTAACTGATCTGGCAACATCCTGATTCCAGTTAATTTGGGCTTTCTTTCCATCGGAAAGCTCATATTAGAATTTCATTTTTCCTGTTTTGTATACAAGCTCTTCAAAGAATAGGATGTATGATACTTCAAGTGGTATTGTAATGGGAGGATTGTAATCTTATTCATATTTACCATAATTATATAGGTTTTTCTTATTTTCCTTCTTACTTTTCCAAAGCTAAATCACTCATCATTCCTGTTGTTTGATTTGGTGTTTGTTTGTTTGTTTGTTTGTTTTTGTTGTTGTTGTTTTTTGTTTTTTGTTTTTTGTTTTGTTTTGTTTTTTTTTTTTTTTGGGGGGGGGGGGGGTTCTGACTTGAATATTTGATAGCTTTCCATTACAATTTCACATCAGATTTTATAATCGATCCGTTTCCATAAAGAGAGAAGAGGGTATAAAAGACTAAGCAACAGCCATACATACCTGTTCCTAGTAAGAACTGTTTGGCCTGTGAGTAGGACGCAAGCTGAGCTGCATTTACTACCATAGCCCTAGCAACCGTGGGACCACATCCCTGGGGATGACGAAAAGACGAAAGAGAAAAACAGTGCAATGTATTGCTCTACAATAATATCGGCAATCACCTAGTGTTGATGATTTTTAGATATCTTTTCTTCTCTTAAAGTCACCATTAAACTTTAATACCTTCTTCATTCCCTATTTGCAGTGCAGTGCAATTTCGACTAAAATTTGATCATTAAAGTTTTACATTACACATGGAATTGCTATTGAGTTGTAAGTTTTTCTCGATGGAGCTCAAGTATAATTTTGGTAAGGTAAGCCTGAAAATGTTTTGTCACGAATCTTTGAATTGCGTTGATAAATAGCATAGTACACCTGTACTAACAATCTACGTTCTTCAGAAGTTGGTACCTCTTAATATCTAACATTGAACAAATGAGAGGTACGAAAAAGAGAGCTCAAAGAAAACAGACATCATATTCCCAAACTGACAGTTGCCGGAACCTATGTGAGATTGAAGTGGGGCAAGAGGCATGTAGGCATTGCCAGTTAAAGATAAACTTGAGTTCTGGGCCCTGTTTCATGAAACTTGTCATCGATGACAAGTTGCAATAACTGTTATAAGCTACTGAAATCCTTGCATCTGATTGGCTGAGAGCAAATTTGTCGGTAAAAAAAAATCACTGACATGCCACTTGATGAAACGCCACCCTGGTCATGCGATGACATTGTGAGAGACACTGTCTCAAAGCAATTGGGAAAGGTTGATCATGTCTACATAAGAACAGGTATATATACTGTGAGGTATAGGAATCATCAAAATGATAAGAAATAGACCCATGTTTGCTGAAAAGCACATGCACTACACACAGAAATGGGTATATGGGAGAGCACACACTTGTGGCATATTTTGAAAATGAGGGCACTTTTGGAGCAATCCTTTTCAGGTAACATTTCTAATATGAAGATCTTCCAAAGGGACATAAAATGAATGAGAAAGCTCACAAATTATTTTTCACCTTTCCCAGAACTCAACCTTTTTTAAAGGTCCACTGCAACCCAAATGCAAGTTGATTTCTGTTGATGTGCAGGGATGCATACAACTCACATTTTGTTATTCAAACATCTAATTATGTTTCATAGATTTTTAAATATTTTTTGAAATCATTTTCTCAAACATGCTAAGCTCCACCCTAAAAAAATGCTCCAGATCTCAATCCTGCAATGACACCATCTGTCAATCATCAGTGAGCTAAAGAGAGACAGTGGTATGTAGCTTGCCAGAGATGACCATCTGTTTTAATAGACCATACAATGCCTACATAGTAGTTGCTATGTCAGACATGCTGTAGCATCACCAGGAAACGAATGGTAATGAGGAGGTATTGTTCGAAAGCATGCAATTCTATTGTGAGCATGTGCTGAGCTGGGTGAGTTACATTCCACTGTCTATTGTAGAATGTTTGTGTAGCTGACTGATGACTGACAGATGATGTCATTGCAGGAATGAGAACTAAAATATTAGTTGTATGCATCCCTGCACAACAACAGCAAAAAACTTGCATTTGGGTTGCATTTGGTTGCAGGGGTCCTTTAAGCGATATAAATTAGCCTCGATTTGGAGTGCTTTTCCGATGTTCACACTAAAGTTTATCGGAAATCATGGACAAAATATCTGGCACATGTAAATGTATCTTTCATCTAAAAAAGAACAGCATAAGTGTGAGCTAAACGTACCCTCCACAGTGTTAAGAGACCTTCTTCCCTTGTGATCCTAGCCAAGGCATTGAACACACTGGTATAGCCTCTCCTCTCAGCCACAGGCAGTCTGAATATACATACAAAAAAAGAATGGAAAATTAATTTGAGTTAACAAAACACAACAAGACAAAACAAAACAAATTATAAAGTAAGAAAGAAAAGATTGAAAAAGAATTATTTCACAACCCGATGATTATTCCACTGGAACCAACTTCCCAATGTGCATATTTTAAGAAACATTCATGCACGGTTGAAACACTGCCAGCCTTAAGGACATTCATCAGTAATTGTTCGTGCGCACATCAGCTGCGCATCCTGGCTGGTTGTGTTACGTCATCACAACACTGGGAGAGTATTTGCGCGCAGTTAAGACAATGTATACATACATACACACCCCAGCCTTCCTTAAGATCTTCTATGTGTTCCTAAAACACGGGTATCATATGGTAATAGGGCTTTCTCTGCGGCTGCACCAATTCTTTGGAATGCCTTACCCATTTCTCTTAAATCCATAGATTCTCTTGAAAAGTTCAAAACACATCTTAAAACACATTTATTCAATACCGCCTTCTCTGATTGACTTCTCTAAGCTTAAGTTTATATTCTTCATCTATGTATTTCCTCCCTTCCGCGCCTCGGAATAGGCTACCTAGATAGATGGCGCGTTATAAATGTCTATTATTATTATTATTATTATTATTAACACAATGCTTAATAATGGGTACGCAAGTGTGAGTAGTAAGAGGAACCCGGTAAAATAGATGAAATCAATAATTCTGTACCTAAATAATTTCTTGGTACTACAAAATTTCAATATGGCACGAAAAAGAGACATGATAACGAAGCTTTTCGACCTGCACTCATCAGGTTATCACACAGGTATATAACAAATTACGTGAAATGTTCGTGCGATTGAATGTAGGCTGATTCCAGAAAGCGTTAATTGCGCTGTACTTCTGGCCCGGGACATAATTGAGAATTGATCGTCGACATAGCTTTGTGCGCAAGCTGGATTGTTCAGCAAATGGAGAGATTTTATGTGTAGTAAATGTAGGAAGTGTGTTGGAGGCTGCGTGGAACCTATGGAGAAGTTGTGTGATGAGGTCGAAACAGTGAGTAGCTTTTGTTATCTGGGGGATAGAGTGAACGCAGGTGGTGGTTGCGAGGCAGCTGTCATGGCAAGAACAAGATTTGGTTGGATCATGTTCAGGGATTGTTGAACTCAAAAAGGTTCTCGTTGAAGGTGAACGGAATGGTCTATCGCAGCTGTGTAAGACTAGTGATGTTATATGGGAGTGAGACATGGTGTTTAGGTGGGAATGAGCTGGCGATCTTGACGAGGACTGAGAGAGCAATGGTGAGATCAATGTGTGGAGTGAAACTAATGGATAGAAAAAAGAGCAAGGAAATGTTGGAGATGTTAGACTGGAAGAATCAGTGGCTCAGATGGCATAAGCAAATGGAGTGAGAGGGTATGGGCATGTGCTGAGAAGGGAGAACGGGCACATTTTGAAAAAAGCTCTGGAGTTTGAAGTGAAGGGCCCGAGGAAGTGAGGACGACCGAGGAAAACATGGAGAAAACAGGTTGAGGAGGAGAGTAGTGGAGTTGGTTTGAGGAGGGAGGATGCCATGAAACATGCGAGATGGAGGGCGGATGTGAGAAAGATTGCTACAAAGTGAGGTAAATCCGGCCACCCCCGTCAACGGGGAATATACTCGGATCAAAACTGGATTGATGATGATGATGATGCAAGTTTTTGACTTCTTCCGCCTCCACCTGAGGCCTCTGCTAGCACAAAAATGAGTGCACGAACCCCCATTTTTAAAACTTTCTCCCCCTTCAGTATCCTTTTCTCGACAAATCTGGAAAGTTTGACGAATACGACATGGATTTTGACAGAATAATGGGGATTTGTATATGACATTGGGAATTCTGAGGCCTATCGATGGCCAAAATCATGCATGATTTCATTCTGACATCCAACTATTGGGGGGTTGCAAGAAAGTTGCGATTGATTGCAAGTTGCAACTGATCGGTACTGACCAATCAAAATCATTGTTGCAAGCGCATCTTCTTGAATGGGCAGACCGTGAACCATTCAGAATGGTTGTTCTAATTTGCTTTACAATTTGCAATTGATTGCAACTTTCTTGCAACACCCCATATGACACACTTCAGTGTCCCATAGAAAAAAGTAAGCGCATGGACCTATAATATTTGATGAGTATTTGGGCTTCTCATGGACCAAAGTAACTGCATGCAAAGTTTGGTGAAAATGACATGGATTTTATTTTAACTTTAGAATGTCCTTAAATCAGTATTACAAACAATACTACTAAATTAAAACTTGCAATATTTTAGGTATATGTATTGCCTCTTTGTGTTTTACTTGGCTTGAATTGTGTTTGAACTTGATACCCACCTGCCATCAGATGTCATCCTAATTAGAGAGATTTCAGCTGGTGTTCCAACAAACGCCCCTATTGCTCCAGATATCATACCTACATGTACACCAGGTAAAAATATACATTGTTCGCATGCATTATCAACTTTGTGATTACATATTAATATTTACAACAATATTTTCATTATGTTCAGAGAATTATTAATCTGATTAATGCATATATATCAAGCCCACAATAAGGGGGTCATTTTCTGAGGTAAATTACATGGGCCGTGGAACCAAGGGGGGTGGGGCTGGCTGGAAGGGCTGCAGTGCCCTACTTTTTTTATCAGACACATTTCATAAAACCTTGGAAAAAAGGTTCAAAATTGTCATTTATGAGTGAAATCAAATAAGCCCCCCCCTTTCAAAAACGCTCCACGGCCCTGTAATCATATGGTCCTCTTGCAGTGGATGTCTGGGCAGGTAGTTATCCTAATTAAATATGGTAAATGTAGTTATTTTATGGGGTAGTTGGCTAGGGAGTTAGTGAATGTCCTACAGTGTAGAGGAATAAAAGTAGTTGTCTAAATGGTAATCATCCTAGGGTGAATCCGAGTGTCAGGGTAGTTGTCATATAGCTGGTTGACCTAAGAAGTAATAATCTTGAGGTAATTGTCCTACGGTGTAGAAGATAGTTGTTGAAGGAGTGAATGTCCTTCAGTGTACGGGAATAAAAGTAGTTGTCCTAAAGGTAATCATCCTAGGGTGTATCTGAGATAGGGGCGAGTGTCAGGGGTAGTTGTCCTAAGAGGTAATTACATGTATCTTGAGGTAATTACATGTATCTTGAGGTAATTGTCCTACGGTGTAGAGGGTAGTTGTCCAGGGAGTGAATGTCCTACAGTGTAGGGCAATAAAAGTAGTTGTCCTAAAGGTAATCATCCTCTAGAGGGTGTATCTGAGATAGGGGCGAGTGTCATGTGGCATCGCTTGTAGTTTTCCTAAGAGGTATATGTAATCATCTTCAAGGTAATTGTCCTGTGGTGTGGTATAGAGGTTAGTTGTCTAGGGGCTAATTGTCCTAGGGTGTGTTTGACATAGGGGTGGATGTCAGGGATAGTTGTCCAAGTTAGTAATGATAGCTGTCTGGGGGTGATTGTCATAGGGATGACAGTCCCGGGGGTAATTGTCCTAGGGTACTAGTTGTCTCGGAGTTACATGTAGTTGTCCAAAGGATTTTGTTACTAAGGGCAGTTTGCTTGATACCATTGATGATTAAGCTATGACCTCCCAAGGTTTTGTTTCCTCACCTATGCCAGCTTTCAAGAGAAATGGGGGAGGTTTTCCATCAGCACTGTAGCGGAAAGAGAGAGAAAAATTATCATTAAATTCCGCATCAATGATTCACACAGGTATTCAGATCACCTTTCAAAGCCCCAAGACATTGCTCTTTGTATGTTCATATAGTTACACAAAAAACGCTGTCTCCAAATTTGCTGATAGATTACAATACAGGATACTGCAAACTTTCAAATGCTCTGTACATCTCTGCACCCTTTCAGCAAAACAGAGGAAATTATTTTCACTTTGATCTAAATCAGCTTCTTTCTTTTTCATTCCCAAATCCAGAAAAGGGGCTGACTTTAAAGATTTTTTAAAGTTGAGTTTTGGTCATGTAATTAATATAGTGTGAAAGAAATAGTCTGAAAACAATTGGGAAAAGTTAATCAATATTGTGAGATTTTGAATTCATCAAAATAATAAGAAATCAACCTGAATAGGAGGACATGCACTGTACAAAGAAATAAGTACATGAGACAGCACACACGTGGCATGAATATTTGGCCTGAACACTTCGGCTATTTCTTATATTTCGATTATATGAGGGCATTTGAAGAGCAATCCTTTTTAGGGAACATTCTTCTGTGATGTTCGTCCAAACTGACATAAAAGGAACGAGAAAGCTCACAAACTATTTTACACTTTTCCCCGAACTCAACCTTCCCTTTAAAATCAGTCAAATCTGTGGTGCAATGCATTTGGGTCAACTCTCTGCATTTCTAAGAGATAACGCTTTACTTGACTTCTTTTAAAAAAAAAAACCATCTGAAAACAAACCTCCACTATTCTACTTAATCTGTTTACTGACTTAGGAACAGTGCCTTGTATCCTTTTGGAAAAGGTGCAGGAATTATTCATCACCTTTTCCAAAGGATACATGTAGGGTTTAAATCTGGCCCAAAGTTAGGGCCATTGCTTGTTTTTGTTGAAACTTACCCTGTTGCCATGTCAAACAATGTTGTGTATATTCCTAGCCTAGTGGTGGTGTATGTTGCTTGTCGTAATAATCCAGCTGAGAGTCTGGGGATAAGGGGGGGGGGGAGAAAATAACAGACATAAGCAATTAAACAAAAACAAAAAAAGAATGCATGGAAGTGGAGTTGTGACAAATCTTTTCGTTGAAACCTTCTGGGCCACCAAGTTTTTGAACAATGTCACAGAATAAACTTTCTGAGTGAAATCTGTTTTATTGATAATTTGGGCATACACTATCTTCCATGGATATAAACTTCCCCATAGAGGTAACAGGTTCTGTTTCTGTAAGAAAATGTACATCTTCTTGTCAATACATTTTCATTATTCAACATTCAAAATCATGAGGGTGGAGGAGGGCCGCAGGGAGGGTGGAGGGGTGCAACAGGGAAGGTGTTACGAATAAACCATTCTTAATGGATTTGGGCTTCGTGTATGTGTGTGTGTGGGGGGGGATTCATTTTGACATAGTCCATTATAGATATTGCCTTCAGATACTCCTATCTACAAAATATCTCTTTATACTATAAAAAAAAAAAAGAAGAAGAACATAATGGGTTCAAGGTCTTTGTTTGCCTATCCTTTTTTACGGGTTGAATAATTGAATTATCAGAATCTGCTGGTGCCCCGATCTACATTCTTTGCACTGTAAAGATGTCATAAAGTATACCAGCAAAATTTCATGAGGAAGTGCACACAAAGATACATGTATATGTACATGTGCAGAGTTTGCATTGAAGACTCATTTGCAGTACAAGGTGTGCCTCACAAAAGAAACATTACAGGGATATACAGTGCCTGTAGATCTGGTTAATTACATTCCTCTTTATGTGATATGAGATTCTCCATAAATTATATGGTTAAATAAAAACAATACCCATGTTATCTTGAGTTCTGATAATTTTTCATAGATTCAAACCGAAATGATGAAATGAATAATCAACACTACCAAATGAATGATTATGGCCAAATGATTTGGGTTGGAAATATACCTGTAGTATAACAGATGAATATTGACTGGAGACATTCAAGAAAATCAAGCTAATTGTAACGACATACATGTACATGGTTTCAGAAAATATGATTTCCAGCAAAATTGGGCGACATGTATTTTTGTACTGATCCAAACAACTGGTTGTTTCTCTCAAATGGGGCTCCATCACAACAACTAAGGTACTAGGTCCAAGCTATTCTCCCCAGGTCATCAGATTTGCATCTTTTACACAACAGTAACAAGTGGGGATCATATCCCTCATGGTTTTGAAATGTCTGGATGTTTGTGGTATTGATAAAGAAAGAACAGAAAGTCTTGCTATAAAAGATCCAGAAGAGTTTTTATGATGGGCGTTGTGGCGTGCGCCTGTAATCCAGCTACCAGTGGAAGTTATAAACTGATTCAGCGGACCCAGGTTCGAGACTGAGTCACGTCTTTCGGATGGTGACGTTAAAAGTCGGTCCCAGACGTAAATAATCATATCTGATTGATACACGTCTGTAAAAACATAATTACACACACACATTATGATGACCATTTTAGCCAAAAACAAAATCAAAATCTTCTTGCATAATAATCAGAATATATCTGGATTAACGGTGTTATGCAAAACATTATTTTGAGCACTTGTAAATAAAGGTTCCGACGAGATATCAAATCTTTTCCTTTTAATTCATTTTTGAGCATTTAATTTTGAAATCGGCTCTGATCTGTCTAATACATCACAGATGAAAGAGCATGAACATGCCCATTAGTTCTTAGAACTGTATGGTTTGCAAGCCCAAATGGGTATAAATGATTTTAAGCCTTGAAATACTCAGCTCCAGATAAAGCAGACTGGGCGCTGTTTCATAAAACTTGTCATCAATGAAAAGTTACAACAACTGTTATAAGATACTGAAATCCTTGCATCTGATTGGCTTAGAGCAAATTTGTCGGTACAAATCACCGACAAGACCCTTGATGAAACGCCCCCCCTGGAGTCTATGGAAAATGTCTTATTATACCAAAGTGAAATCGTATCCAAAGTGTTAATTTATAAGCCTGAGATGAAGCAAACTGGAATCTATGGAAAATGTGTATTATACCAAAGTGAAATCGTATCCAAAGGGTTAATTTATAAGCCCGAGATGAAGCAGAATGGAATCTATCGAAAATGTCTATTATACATATCCATAGTGTCCATTCTCTTTCCTATTGTCATGTGGCAGTAAGCGCTTGGTCTAGAGCTGTCCGTCTAATCCTTCAAACACTGGAACCACTGAGAATGCTTACTCACCCATTGTACATTCCAAGTACACCTTCTTCTTTTACAATGGACTTGATGGCATGAATACTAGTTTTATGAGCTTTGGCAGCACCTCCTTCACCTGTACCCAATGACAAAAAGATATTATATTTCAAAATTGAACAATTTATACAGTGGTTTCTTAGAAAGTGATAACTGGTCATCCTGTCAAACATGGATGAACTAGAAATTAAAATAAGAAGAGAAAATGCAGAATTTACCCCAAAAAAATTAAAAATAATGACATTTGAAATTCTGCCCTTATCATATAAAGAGCATCCCTTCACTCTAGCAAATTTATATGTAACATACATGTCTTCCAGTCCTAATATAATTTAAACAATCTCATTAACACAAATAGTGTTGTTCCCTTAAGGTAGGAGTGAGATTTTTAAGGGCTGAATTTGAGAGGAAGTATTTAAAATATTTATCTTATTTTCCCCCATACCATTAGTACATGCCACAGAAAATACCAACTATTTTGCATTCATATATCGTAGTGGTCAATATGACCACTATTCGTGGTGTGGGGCTAACGCTTTGTCTTCAAACCCCTAATTCTATGCTAGACCCCCATGCTACAACCAAGCTTTTTTCAACTCACCACTCATCTGCATCCTGTTCTTGACCAGATCTAGAGGCTGGACAAACACAGTAGCTGCCATTCTGTCAAGGAGAAATAGAATTACAACAAAAACAAATCTTCATTTGAGTTTCAAATACTATCCAAAATATCATCAGATCATGGGCACTACAATTTACAAAGCCATTAGAAATTCTGCACACCAAGTATGAGTGTTCATATATATAATGCTTCATATTTTCTATCGCATGTACTAAATGTATGGGGGGAAAAAAAAGATAAATAATCAAAATACTTCCTTTGAAATTCAGCTCTAAAATATCTCAATCTTACATTAAATGGTCGTTAGGAAGAACTTCTGATATTTCCAGCAAAATCCAAAGTCAAAATCATGCCAGAAAAGAAACCGAAGAAATCCCGCTAATTTACTGGCCATCACATGTGCTTTTTATTCTACAAGATATCTGAAGATAAGCTTGTATTCCGTAATAGTTTTCAAGGGTGAATAGGCTTCAATATTTTGTTGTTGTTTTAGGTTTAGTGGCGCTCTTCATTCAAATATGAATATTTACGCCTGAAAAAAATTGTTTTATGTATTCCACATGCAGTGCTGCATTCATTTTGCGCGATTTTCTTTGAGACTCTTGACAAGCTGTCAGCACAAATCGTTGCCCGTTTTTTAATATATTTTCTGGCCAGCCCGATTCGGTGCATTTAACAGGCTTCTCAGCTGGCACGAAAACATGCGCAGCCTAGGCCCCTCCAATACCAGTCAGGATAGTGCGATGCCTGTCAGTGGGAACGTCTCCTTCCCGGAAAGAAAAACATGAAACAAAATACTTACTATACTGGTATATATAATTCTGAATGATTACTTTTCAAAATAAAATTTTGGCAGACATTCTGGGCTTTTGTCCTATGGTGCAGTTAGTAGTATATATTTCTTAGCCAATACGGTGCATGCTTTACCCTCGACCTAACATACATATATTTAAACATAATTTTCTTATATCTAATATATAACTCTTTGTATGATCAAACAGCTAGACGTATAGTGATCAGGGAGATTGGAGTTTTCTCCCTGGTAATACAGCCGCTTTGGCGATGGCAGGTCGCTCACACTCACACCAGGTCCTTGAGAAGCTGGGTAACTTGCCAACTGGAAGGCCATTTGCCAGCACCGACCAAAGACAAGCCAGACTGGGTTTCACCCCAGCTGTAGACAGAAAAATCCGTCTGTTTGGAGTTTTTCTGACTTTAGAGGTTCTCCTCCAAGACAGACGGAAGCCTACCGTAGTCACCGTAGTCACTGTCCCTATGGACGTCGGGGTGAGGTGCCTCACCCGACACGTTTACAACTTATTTAGAGTCGTATATCGACAAGAATCAGCTTATATAGTAAAAGTAACTCATACTAAATATAGTGCGCTCACCAGCTCTTTGAAATATCCTAGATTTATATTTTTCAAGGAAAAACACAGTTTACAGCTCGTCGACGCGTTATTCTAATCCTCGGCAAGTGAATCCGCTAGCCAATCACATTCGATGTACAAATTGCAGATTTCCACTACTCATTAATATTCATAGTAATAAATACTCATGAATATTCACCAATGTATGAAGCGTACTATGATGACCCGATTTCGCTATCGATTTCCATTTTTATTTGGATATTCATAGTTGCTTATTTGCAAATTGGCTTATTCATATTGATCGAGCGACGGGACTTGTCCGTCGGCCAATCAGAGCAAGTGTTATATATGGGGTCTGTAAACCTTCGTAAACACATAATGGCGACCTAGAGGAAAGGCGATGTCGTGAGATGGATAAAGATTTTTGTGATCTTCAGTGAATATTTCCATCGTGTAATGTGGTAAAGTTGAAATTATGTTGCAGAATTTTTTTTTTCATAGACGTCTACCAGTTTGATGGTATACAAATTCATAAAATTGGGGTTATCGTAACTTTTGTCCGTAGAACTCTGACTAGGAGAGTACCCCTACGGGATTGGGTAGGGCAGACTTCGGTCTATTTAGGAGAGGGATTCCGTGAAGCCAGACGTAGTCTCAGCGGAGCATATCCCCGAACGAAATGACTGATTTTTCGGTCTACCCCAGCTGTTGACCACACGGAGGATAGCTCACCTCCATTGGCCCCAGTGCCCAATTCTCTGTGTGACGATGTGCTGTGTGGCTAGCTGCACGGCCTAAGAATAAGATCCGTAATCCCAATATCATAAAACATAAAAGACAACATTGTAGTATCATCATTTTTCATAATACAAACAGTGCCACATAAATTATCACTGCATCATTAATACACATAGAGTACGTGCATTTGCATTGGACAAATATAAAATGGTTCTCTTTTACACATAAAGTTTCCTGTCATCCGTAAGTATGCCATAATATGACATCATAAGATAACACAGGTAATGTAATTACTAGGGTAGCTTTTGTATCAGCAGGCCTTTTTCCAGTCTAGATCATTCATACATTGAGAGGAAAATAATTATTTAAAATTTCATTTTCAACTCTGAATCTCAAAACTTGTGACACAGTAACTCAGTAAGAGTTGAAGAGTCCCTGAAATCAGTTAATCACAGTCCCACCTAGGCAAGGGCAATCATAGGCCCTTGCCTAGGTGGGACTGTGTCCAACATTCACTGTTGCAGCAGTCAAAAGCAGACAACAATATTGCTCTAAGCAAGATTTAATTTTCTTAAATTTGCTAGATACCTGATTCAGGGACTCTTCAACTCTTCAACGTTGACTTCTGTTTCCCAAACTGGAGTGCAAAGATATATTTTGAAATACAGTGCGCTCACCTGAATTTTGAAATAATCCAAATTTAATCAAAAATTAAACTCGTTTTGACATGTTGTCAGCGGGGTTATCGCAAATGAATCGAGGCGAATGGAATACTAATGTAGTGAACGCACGCGTACGTAAGTCCCAGCTTAGCTGCGGAGCTCCTGACTCAAATGCAGTCAAAGCTGATAAATTTGTTGTTCCATCGTATTTCGGTAAAAATATTACAAATACCACGTAAGATAATCTCACAAACCTTACTTAAAATGCAATCAAAAATCATAGATTTGCGTGAAGGAGGATGAATTTTACGATTTGAATATTTTCCGATGAAAAAAAGGCGAGAATATTATATCGCGGACGATCGCGAACGATCTTTTCTCTCATGTTGAAGCACTACTGCGCGTGCGCAATGATGATTGGCAATCGGGTTTTCGAGAGACCAGCACTGAGGAAAGATCGTTGTGACATTTTTATCGCATTTTTTTTGCCAAAGAAATATTGAAAACATATGTATAATCACTCCGATTGCAAGTTTTTGTTATTTTCATGTAAGTATGAGTAGAGCTGATGATTTTATGTGATGTGGTATTTGTAATATTTTAATCGAACTTTGGTCAAAGCCAAAGTAATGCACAAGGGTGTATAGCTCGTCCGCGATGAGCCGAATATTGTACTGTAGCACCATAGGAAAGCACATAGCGATGGACCCCAACGGGAGTGGCTTGGGCAGACTTTGGTCTATGTTGGAGAGGGATTCTGCGAAGCCAGACGTAGTCTCAGCGAAGCATATCCCCGAACGAAATACTAATTTTTCGGTCTAGAGTTGAAGAGTCCCTGAATTATCAGGTAATCTAGCAAATTTAAGAAAATTAAATCTTGTTTAGAGCAATTTTGTTGTCTGCTTTTGACTGCTGCAACAGTGAATGTTGGACACAGTCCCACATAGGCAAGGGCCTATGAGTGGCAAGGGCATGAAGGGCTATTACTGCGGCAGCCCGAACACGTAGTGTTCGGGCTGCGATCAGCAGTCCTTTGATTGCTTGGATGTCTCTTAATTACAAGGTCGTTCGTCAAAATGATAGCCATGAAACATGACATTATTTGATTTTAGGCTACTTTAGGTACTTACAATACTTTGCGATTGACTGTCGTCTTTGTTTTCAATGAGGATGATACAAAAAGGCCTATTTATCTCCAAAAGCCTGTACTAAAAACTTCCGTAGGTCGGTGTTTTGCTTGCAATGCGCATGCGTCAGCAGCTCCAATATAGACAAGAAGGGAGCATTATGAATATTCATTAAGACGAGTGGCAGGCAGGGGCTCAGCGAGTAGAGATCGCCGGATCACAGTGGATTTTATATATGAATATTCATTATTCCTGTGACGAAAACTATGCCGTCGTTGTAATAAATATTCATAGGCGCATGCGCAAGTGCCTATTTTCGCTTCTGCTTCAACAACATGGCAAATGGGACTGGTTTCGAAAATTGAGAGTAAAAAGTGACATTCATCGATTCTACACATTTTTTAGGAAAAGCTGATTTGCGGAAGGTCTGTTTAGGTAAGTGGCATCGTATATATGATACTTTAATTTCCAAAAATAACTTATATGGCCATATTTTGAATGGTCATTTGAACATTGGTAAATTGTGAGACCCACCGAATCGTACTGGTTTCACTCAGGACGCAGAAGGGCTAACTTTACTACTATGAGTGACTTGGTGTGGCCGAGTTGGGCACAGCAACTCTGAACAATGCCGACAATATTTGCTACATGTGGGACCGAAGTATAATGCCTTCGCTGGGAATGATTTCGTTTAGGACAAGCTAGCTTCGTCTTCTTCAATTTTTGTTAAACTAAAATATCTATAAAAAGGAAGTTAGATATATCATATACGTATATAACTTACCCAGCTGTTCCTCCGAAGAGGAATTTAATCCCTTTTGGAAGGGGCGTTTGCTTGCCAGTCGATGACATTTCTGATAGTTTCTGGAAGTTGATATGCACATGCAAACGTAGATGGCGCATTAGCTGGACACGTACGCACACAGCTCATCGAAGCTAGGCAGCAGACGATATTCTTCATTCTTTTCCCTTATTTTTTGTTGGTTCGGCCTATCATTTTATCTTCTTTCTCTCCGCCTCAGATAAATATATTATGCTATTTTATTCCGCGTTCCTCCTCACTTCCTCCATTGTCATTTTCGGTTTTCTTTTCTTTGAAATTCTGTCTTCATTTTTACCAGGGGCGGCGATTTCTTGTCATTCGGGTGGGGGGTCACAACTTTTGAGGAAACCCAGCGCTGACCGAGCGGGATCTCTGCGGATCTGACGGTACCGTAGTAGCCTTTTGACAAGGCCTCGTGACTTGGCTATTTTCCTCGTCATGCTGTGCCTGAGATGAGACTAGCCGGCGACGAAAAGAATCAACACGGCCCGGGTGAACGCGCGATCGAGCGACTTTAGTCGCGAGGCCTTTTGGAACCTGGGTTTCCATCGTCCGATATGAATTATTCACGAGTTGACATTCGTACGCTAACACGCCTACCGAGGATTATCGACCAATCACAACGGTATCTGCGGGGCTTGCTTTCCATGATTGATGCCGCGCTAGCTCGAGATGAAGGCGAATTAGCATACCAAATGTATGCTGACGTCATGCGAAGATACGTTTGCTGATTGGCTCCTACCTATAAGGTAGCAGATCCTCGCTAGGAACAAAGGATAACATAAGAAATACAGGCCAGGTTCCAAAAGGCCCTCGGACTCACGTCGCTCGATCGCGCATTCACCGGGCTTGGCGGCTAGTCTAGTTATGCAGCCACTACTAGCTTACTTGCCGAGAAAAATAGCCAAGTCACGAGGGCCTTGTCAAAAGGCTAGTACCGTAGATACCCGAGGAGAGGGGGGGGGGGGGGGGGGGGGGGGGGGTAGCCTGTACAAAATTAATATCCCCCCCACACACACACACACTTTTCAAAGAAGAAATAGTTTCAAAACAAACAGTTATTGATATAATAATTGATCAAATTAATATAAAAGACTGTTATAGTAGTGAGAATTCCTTCTTAAATGCAATAAAAATGATAAAGATATGATTTTAATATCCCGATATTTCCGATTTTATATAGTAAAATCTCTCATCCATGTCATAACATGTGTTTTCCACTAGAGTAGCCGGGATTTTTCAATAAGAGGGGCAGACGTGAAGGATCCAATCGCGTAGCCAGGATTTCATTTTAGGGGGCGGTTCAGCACGCGGAGCGTGCTCCAAGGGGGGGGGGGGTGGTTGGTGCAGAGAGGGGAAGTATTTCCCCTCCCGCGCGAAGCGCAAAAGCTCTGACGTTTTATAGCAAATCTGAGAGAAAGATAACGGCTCGTAGCAAACATTTTTTTTTTAGGCGGAAAGTTAAAGTTCAATGCCCTGATTGCTTTTCAATTATTTGGACGCAATACTGCACTGTATGTTGCAGGGGTGGGTGCAGGTAGGGGGAGTTTACCCCGACGTTTTAGCAAATTTTGACAGTCTATCTAATACATCTTCTACAAGGTCATGAGTCTTCTTTCAGGATGACGCATCAACTCAAATTTTAGGATTATTTAAAATCAGGCGCTGTGGGGTGGAGGGAGGTACAGTGTCCCCAGTATTTCAGGCATTTGGTATCCTAGTTCCCCCTCTTACATAATTATGAAAGACAGTGTTCCTTTTACTTCAAATAAGTGCTCCCTTTCCTTTATATTCCTGCCATTTCCAAATTCTTACAATTTGATTTTACCTTTGATAATTGCCAGAGGCCTATTAAAGTCTGAAAGGTACCCCTTCTTCCTTGACAACTGTCACTTTTCCTTTGTAAGAAGTACCCCTTCCCCTTCTATAAGTAACGCCCTTTTTTATTCTCATAAGTGCCCTTTTCACCTCTTGTAAAGTGCCAATATTCATGTGCGACAAATACCACATGTTTCATCCTCTGATAATTGCTCTTTTGAATATGACACATTACTGCTCTTTTTCTTTTCTGTGTCATTTTCGTTCTTGATAAGGGCCCCTTTTTTCCACCTCCATGATTTGTGCCCCTAATTTATAGCAATTTTGAGTAACTTTACTAAAATTTCGTCAAGGCTTGCTCGCTACGCTCGCTCATATTTATATTATAGTTATGTTACTTATTAGAGGTCTTTTCAGTCTCTCATGCCGAGAACAAACCATTCATAAGATGTTATTCATCACCATGCAGCCTCACATATCTTTAAACATTGCTCGCTCGCACATTAATATGTAGGTCATCAGACCCAACTGCAAACTTTGATGCTTAAAGACCTGGTCCGAAGCGATAAATCAAATAGGTGAATTATATATCAATCTGAAGCTTAGGGGACACAGAAGAGGAAAATCACCACTATTTATCCAGAAATTGCCATGCGGATGAGAAATAGTGGTTTGAAATCTGGAATTCCGGTGGAATTCAAGTGCTTCAAAACCCTGAAGTTACATCGCGAATAAGAGCCTTCGAGCGGATGACGTCATGTTATGTAGCGATTGATCGCGAGCCTGTGATCTTTCTGCACACAGTAGGCGATGTCAATACGGAATGGTACGTAACTCGATGAGACTTTGTGTCTTAATTTACTAATTAAAATGATTATTTTAATTAAAACTGAATAGAATAGATATGAATGGGGATTAATCGTCGTTCCATTTAATTTTGGGGCTGTTATGAGTCGATTATGCTCTTCACGTTTGTAGGCATGTCTCGCACAATAATGAGTGCATTGCTTGTGTTAGGTTTTAACTTTGTCATGTTTGTTAAACTTTAGATTTGGTTTAGTCTAGATTTAGCAAAATTATAGCCATCAAAATGCGAAAGGAATCATTCTTACCATATATTTAGACGAGATTCTTCGATTCTTTGTAAAATATTTATTGCAGGAATCTTGAAATTGCATTTTCGGATGCATGGACTGCATACGTGGCTGGCCTGCATCAGGGCTATCATAGCATGTCTATGCCGCCCGCGCTGCGGGTAACCTACCGGGAGCTGCCGCGAACGCTAGGTTAGTAGGTATACTATAGCTATGGCCGCAGTTGTCGAAGTTGACAGTCGACGATGTCCTCGCGTTTCATTTTGAAGAAATTAATACTTTATATATAAATCACAAATGGCCAAATTCGCTAAGCCCAGTCGCCATTTATATCCGCCAGATCAAGTTTAGTATAGTTTCTTGCTTTATTTTGTGATAGTAGGCCTAGTAGTACTGAACGTCGATCAAATTTAGTCTTGCTCTAGCCTAGGTGAATATGGTGAGAGAGTTTGCTGATTCTAAACATTCTGCTATAGTTTCAGATCATTATTGAAATCATCAATAAGAAATCACAAAACTTACCAATCTTCTACATTTCCATGCATTCTGTTGTCACGGTTTTGCAAATCTCTATCTCAGTCCTACATTTTCTCCCGGTCCTCCTCTTGCCTTGGCAGTGGCTCATACTCCCACGCTAATACCCCTAACCTTGCCCCTTCACATGCGGCAGCATCCCCGTCTTTATCACCGGCCAGATCACTATTTTCCTCGTCACTGTCACTACTGCCGCTGCCAGAACTCGATTCACTTTCATAGTTTCCCTCATCTTCTCCTCACCATCCTCTACCTCATCGTATTCACAGTCCATCAGCAAATCATCCTTATCTTCTTCGATCACAACTGACTCAAAACTTTTGTAAAAAAACTTTATTATTCAGCATTCAATGGACTTCTCCCCGCTCAACTTGTGTTGTTTATGTACAAATACTAAGTTCAAGTTCTAGCGGGTCTTCATAACATGACGTCATAGGTTTGCGATTTATTTCGGACCGGCTCACCCGTAAATGGCGGGGAGGCTGAAAATTATTTTTTGTTTTGCTTATTGTGCAATTACGAAATGTCTCATTGGTCTTAATCATATATTTTTGTATTCTACGTCCAATAAGCTTTCCATTGATGTATAGTTGTTCAGTCACCGGACCAGGTCTTTAAGTAAATTATATATGAGCATGTAAGAGAAAAACATAATTGAAATCCCTATAAATGTAATCACAATGTAGGGTATATATGCCAATGTTTAGAGGTGGTATATTTTTCCCATTGTAGGTGCCTTTTTCTTCCAGAAATAGCCCTTGATTATCGGTTCCCCCAAACCTTGAAAACTTCCGCTCGATATTACGATCACACCCCCACTCCTTGAACCAGATTTACGCCGGTGTTATGTAACTTCTGTATATTTTCACTACGATTTTTTTTAAAATTTGCTCGCTTGCTTCGCTCGCCTGCAAAAGTTTGAAATTGAAAAGTTAATATTCGAAAATGGGCCCGTATGGTCAAGATCCCTACATCTTCGATTTTCATTTATTATTATTTGTGAGGGAGAGAGATTAGGGTGCAGAAAATGTGGGTGTCACATCCTAAACATTTGTCGGCAAAATTGGATGTCACCCCCCCCCCCCTCCCCTATTCAAAATGTTATTGGGACGCCCCTTGTATACTCGTACACTTTAAATACCTAAGAAATATAATTTTAATTTCATATAGTTATTTTATTCATTTAATACTCAAAGTTCTGTAGGCCCTATAAGTTTGTTCCGTCTGATCATCAAATAAAATGTTTGGGGTACACGATAATGGAAGAGGATCTCGGAGGATACCTCACATAGTTGTCAATTTGTGATTGATTGATTACAACTTCAAAAATTCATAACATTCTTATTTCTTATCGTATTTTGCTCAAACCTTCAATGATCGTTTTTTTTTTAATTTTCTGCTTCTTTTAAGCCCAACTTGTAATCAGGGTAGACTTCCCTTAACTATATAAATAAAAATGATAATAGTACTACAATACTTCCTTTCTAAGCTTCCAAAATGAAGTAAGAGTAAATTAAAATAAAATTCACCCTCGAAAAAATGTTTACATAACATTCCGTTTTATATCCAGCATCACTGTTAAAATATTGGTCAGAGTATTGTAAAGTCTACGACTATCCATACAGGTCGAATAGTTTTAAATGAATGTTTTACTTTATGCTCAGCGGGTAAAATATAAATCCAGTTTTTCTCCTTTTTATCAGATCCACTCTGCCTATTTTCTTTCTTCCATTCGTTCTTCCTTTCCTTTCTTTTCCCTTTCTTTTGATCTGAACTCTTTGGACCATTAGAGGAGGAGGAGGTGTGGAAGGGGTATATCGGTGATACGGTACTCAATTAAAGATACAATAGGCAAAATACATGTATACACAATTATTATCAGGGTTCATTTGCCTCGTTGGAATCGTGACAGCAAAACAATCACTGCACCAAAATGGTTTAGAAAATATGAAATAATCAGTATTACACCAAGCATTATTTTTCCCCGGTGTATATCAGGCGTTGTTGACACGATTACAGAGCCAGGAGTTCTCAAAGTGAGCGACTGACAAGTGCCACATGACGTGGGGCCCAATTCGTTTGGAGGGGCCCTGTGGGCCTTCAAATTCACTGTGTCTCTTCTTTTAGCATAAATGTCCACAAAAAAAGTCAGCCATCATGCTTCACGCGGTCCAGGCAGAAGTAACGACTTGTCGGGCAACGACCCGGTGTAGTTGGTGTGAAGACGCGCGGATTTGCGACGCTGATTATATTTTTTTCAGAAAACGAATAGGGTGTCTCCAAAATGTTATTCAAAGATGATTGAGTCAAAATTTATCATCAGCAAGGCAATAAATGATTACCGCGGGTGTTATTTCAGAATTTGTTATTATCATTATTATTTATTTGACAATAAAACAAATACAAGATATTCATACAGAGTATAACAGATATAAAGAACAAATCAAATCAATTTACTGAATTAAAATCCACAATTTTGGATTATCATATATATACAAAAATTAATACAGAAGAAGATTAAAATTGGTTACATATGATCAAAACGAAACTTCAAACATTGAAAATTCACAGAGCAGAACAAAAACATAACAAACTAAAAAAAGAAGAGGAAAGTAAAATGTTATAACCATAATACATAATCATCATTATACAAAATGAAAACAAATGATCATCCAGAAAATCACAGTGAAGCATTAGCATTTGCTATATGCAAATTACATCGGATCCGGATAAAACTGCCTGTTATCAAAAATTATCTGCTTTATTGAGGCCTTGGGGAAAAAAGAAGAATGAATGTGTGTATTGAGCACAGATAGCGGGGGAAGGGGAGGGGAGGGGGGTTGAAGGGAAGGGGTATGGGTATCCTCAACATTCTACCCTCAGGTAAGGGTTAGAGGATTAGCCCTACACTCCCTCCACCGTGAGTGGAAAAAAAACCCAAAACATCATAATTCTTTTTTTTTTAATACCCTGTACCTTATGGTTATGATAATCCATTCATCATATCAGCCATTTTCGAGTCAAAATGCTATAATTACTTTTAGATTGCCAATTGATATTTCAATTTTGATATTTCTAGATCTACATGAGTATTTCTGTCTTCTTTATTTCCCTGCATTACCTTATCTTCATTTTAATATCCCTTTTTTACGACTTCTGAGCTGGATAATAGCACAAGAATGTCATAAAAGTTACAATGTTTATAACGGTATTAACTTCAAAGCTTATTAGAAAAACAAAGTTTCATTCTTTATGGTTCCCCGGATAAGTATCCTAATTGCACGCACTCTATGTAAACATTGTCGCCTGTTATCATTCAATTTTCATTGTTTGGAATTAGCTGGATTATTCTTTTCATCTCATCTCATTTTCAATGGAGAATAGATAAGGGGAGAGACTAATTATATCCTTTTTCTAGGTGTTGTTTTCCGCTGTCCTGATATTGATCACCGACTGGTTTAGAACTTAACTGTTATTATGAATGATTAACATGTCTACACGGAAATTATATATTTTTGTGCAATTACATTTTCACTGCTAATCCTACAAAGTCAAAATAAAGCATTTTAATAATTTGGTTTATTTTGTGAAAATTCGAATGGTTTATAGGCATAGGCGTACAAGGCGGGGTAAGGATTGTTAAAGTTTCGATATTCGGGCAACCACCACTTCATATTTGGGCAGCGAGGAGGCCGAATGTCCTCATATTTTGACAGCGATGTGCCCGAATATGTAAATATTCTACATTTTTACTGTTAAAAAGGGGGTGGGTATATTTTAATTTTCTTTGCTCAATTAATTCGCTCGCTCCCCAAACGATTTAGAAATTGAGAGAATATTGTCCAGAACCAAGATGAACGTAATATCACCTTGGCACATCAAATAACAACATCGGGAGTTAAGATGAAAAAAATTTCTGTGTAATATTTGAAAGGAAAATTATACTGTGAGCTAATAGGATACAGTTTTTTTTTGTCATCACGTATTCAGTGCACCATGTCATTTAAACCGTTTTAATTTTTTATGTTTCCCAAATAGGAAGGGGACAGGAAAATTGAAGAACTCCATATATCAGGCGCCGTTATGTTTACAAAATTATTGCCAAAAATATAGAAATTACCTAATAATTGACAGAATAATGCAAAAGAAGGGGAAACAGAATTTGTGATAATCACTATGGTCATGATGACTTGCGTTTTTAAACGTTCGTGCAAAATATCGACGGAGGCAATTTACAAGAATATCGAGAAAAGAATTTTGAAAGATGTTAGAGTAACAGAAGAATATTATTATTAAATGTATGAATTATCTTGGAGGGCAGGTTGATGTCCTCACATAACCTTTCTGCATGCACACGGCCCTCATGTCATATTCTCTATCCGTCTGCCCCCCCCCCCCCCCCCCTCTCTCTCTCTCTTGCCCCTCTTGACATGCTTGATTCGCTTTCCGCAATCTCTCCGCGTCACTCCCTCTCTCTTCCTTCATCTCTCACCCCACTTCTTTCTCTCCGATTTTCTCTCACCGTATCTCTCTCTCTCTCTCTCTCTGTCTCTCTTTATCCATCCCTCTCTTTCTACAAGTCTATAGCCCATTCTATCCCCCTTTTCTCTCTTTTTTTCTCCTCTCCTCTCTTATCCATTTTTCTTCTCTTATTTCTTCTCCTCTCCTTCTCTCAATATCCCCTTCGTCTACTTTGATAGCTCCGCCAACACCCACCTTTCCTCAAATTATCATATTATTCATCATATTCCACGGACCCGTGCACTTCCCGAACTTCTTTTCTCTCAGTCTGTCCTGTATGCGAGCAACATCTGTGTGAAACCGTGGACGTTACCGATGGCGATATAGACGACCTGAGAGATGAAAAACATAACAATTCATATTAGAGAGAGAGAGAGGGAGGGAGGGAGAGAGAGAGAGAGAGAGAGAGAGAGAGAACATGATGCGCTGTCATTGGTACAACTTTTTATATAAAACATGTTAATTAATCATGCACTCTTGTGTCCGCACGGCATTGATAGATAATAATTTGACACCAACTGGTCAGCGGTGCTTCTGAGTGGCAACAACCGGATGTTCACTTCCACGTCGCCCGACTTCCTCCCGGAGGCATAGTGCGGGGCATAGTGGCGTTTACATGGTGGCGCCACGTTTTTCGTCAGGATTCTTGCTCTTATTTCGAGCTTTTAATTACTGTAAGGAACGCATTTTATTAAAAAGAGACATGAACCTAGCCGTTTAATTAACTTTTTAGGAGGGATTATCTTGATAAGATAATGGACGACTGGGAAAAGACATATTGTAAGAAAAGAATATGTTCCTATGAGAATATTCTCTTTTCCTGAAGGGATATTCGTAAGTGAAAGAAAGATGCAAGATCAAAGCTAGAATCTATATAATTAATCGAGATTTTTCTGGGAATTTTTTTTTACAATGCCTTGCATAGCCTGCTAATTTGAATTTGAGCCCATTCCCCTCCGCCATCTACGCTTAGAGCTCCCAAAACACAATTAAGCTGACATGTTTGCCGCTTGTTAATTGCCAGGCTTTCAAATCTATGGTATAAGCAGGCAAGCAGCCTCAAATGATAACCTTATAGTATGCAATGGTGTTGATTATTTGCAATTACATAATATTTCGTAAAAGTCTTGAAGTAACGTATGGTACCAAGGTAATATACTACAGATAAGAAAAACCATTAAAAACTGTCATCAATATCCCTCTGCGCCATTAATACTCTAATGTAGCTCAAATGAGCGTCACACATCTTTTCTAAAGCTAGGCCTTTTACTCATTTACCGATTCGTTTTGCTTCTAAAAAAAAACGAAACTGTAAAGATGGGCTTTCACGATTCGCGAAGGATGCGAATGTAAAGAAAAATGGCAAAGTCCAACATTCGTGTTTTAGGCTCCAAAAGTTCGTCAAACATGCGCGGATCTTCGGAAGAGTCGTCAATTGTTCGTGGGAGTCGTTTTTAGTTTGACATTTCTTGCGAACGTTTCCAGCATCCCGGGTCGTGATTTGTTCGTGATTAGCTCTCAAAAATGCCTGAAAAGCTTCGTAATATGCGAACGACCTACTCACGACGTGCGCGATGTTCGCAAAATCTTCCTGAAACCCCGCACAGATACCGACAGTTTGTAGGATGTCTCGCGAAAGCAGCGAGGTTCGTCCGATCATATTTCTTGAGAACAGGTGAATTCGCCAAAGCAACAAACGCGAGCCTTTCACGTCGAGGCCTTCTGTTAATTCGCCAACCGTTTGCGACGATTAATTTGCGAATGTCACGAAGTATTCTGGAACTATTCGCGAGCTACGCACGAACTAAAACCGACGCTTTCACGAACGCTTTGCGTTGGTTTTGCTCACGCGGTATTCTCACGGAGTTCGTGCGAAGTTTTCACGCACGTTTGCCGCATGTTTGGAGGCAAATCGGCACCATGTGACGTCTGGCTTACATAAAGCTCATGGCCGAGGTGGCGTGCTCCTGTAATTAAATCCAGCTAACAGTGGAAGTTATAAACTGATTCAGAAGACCCAGGTTCGAGACGGAGTCACGTCTTTCGGATGGTGACGTTAAAGGTCGGTTCTCAGACGTAAATAATCATATCTGATTGAAACACGTCTGTAAAAAAACAACAACAACAACAATTACACACACACTGTCTGACTTCATCTGCGAATAGATAGCGAACTATACACGAAGAGACCGATCAACTCAAGACAGCTGTGAACTCGTGTTCGCATTTTAATAGTCTCGTGTTCTTCGTGTATGTGGACTAGTTCTGCAACGCTACACATGACATTCGCACATACCCTGTGAGAACTACGCGCAAACTACGCAAGAATGGTTTGCGGCTCCATTTTCACGACACATTCGGAGAAAAACTTTTCCGCATGTTGGAGTTGGCCCTTTTTTTCGACATTCGCATCCTTCGTGAATCGTTCGTCACCCCCAAGAAAACCCGCCTTAAGAGGTGGTGAATATCATAAGGAAGAAAGAGAGATGGGGGAGATTCAGGGGAAGGAAAGACAAGAGAGAGGGGAAAAAAATAATAACGGGGAGGGAAGGAGATACAGAGATAGAAGAGAGAGAGAGAGTGCAAGAGAAGAGAGAGAAGAATGAAACAGAGAGAGAGAGAGAGGGGGGGGGGGGGTAGATGATTCATTGCTGTAAAAGTTTTCATTTTCAGCAGACATTGTATGGCCTGCGGTGCGTCAAACTATAGTGTTGTACACCTATTTCAGAAATACTCTGTACTGTAGGATATCAATAATTTATACCAAATTTATCTGACCGACATTATTAATGGATGTTTACAAAACACGGTTTGCTACCGCCAACAGCAAAAATATGAGAGGGGTTAACCCTCTGACAATCAATAATCCACATGTTCTCAGCAAATCGTGGCTGTAAAATAACACTTGTATAATGGGAGTTAAAGTCCACGAATGCATTGAGAGGCTGGGTGGGCTATTTCAATTTCGAACTGCCTTCATGAGGGCAATGATATTCTATCTATCGGGGTGAAATGAGAGCAGCAAAGTGGCGTGGAGCCATCTTTAAGAGACATCCTTTTGGTGTGAGTTTCATCTGGAATGTTAACACGGACGCGTCTTTGTATTTTAGGTTTGTTTTCTTCACAGTTTCACGATTCTCTTAATCTTTGGTCATAAAATTTCTTCTTTCCAGAGTCGTTTCCATTTCAAAATTAATAACTACTATATAACTACTCTACGTTAATAGTATAGCTAAATAAATAAATCATAAAATACACATTTCATTGCACCATTTTGGACAGATTTTATTTTTTATGTGTTTGGTTGTTTGGAGGGGGATGGGGATCGAATATGGACCGAGATTTTCTGTCAATGCGAACGCTCTATTCGGATATATGCCAAAATCTTCCGGGATCCAGTTGGTCAAGAGACAAAGGAATGAGGAGGAGGGGTTGTTCGAGTAAGGAGAAGCCGGTCACTTTTGACGGAGCTCTCTTCAATAACCACCCGGCGATTCCGGTTGAAGAGGAAGTGCCGTGGGTCTACGGCACACATCAAATATCATCTTATCAAACTTGTTCTAGTCAACAATTTAAAGATGAAGTGGAGTTCTGGTATATGCAGTTACATTATGAAATAAACTACAGAAGCAAATGGAAAGGGGTGACTATGTAGTACATAAGAATTGATGTATACTGTGAGGTTTTTGAATCATCCAAAATCAAGTTAATGATAAGAAACTGAGTCAGCATTGCTGAAAGTCACATCCATTGCACACAGAAATAAGTATATGGGACTATACACACAATGTGGCGTGAATGAGTGGTCCAAACCTTTCACAGCTATTTCTTGTCATATTTTGAATATGAGGGCATCCGAAGAGCAACCTTTTTCAGGTGACATTTCATTTAAATATTCTTCCAAACTGCTATTGAATAAAAAAATAATGAAAAAGCTCACAATTTTTTTTTCACCTTTACCAGAAACTTTACCTTCTCTTTAAACAAAGGTTGAACATTTAGACAGGGTCGTAAACGTGGTCGTTAACATGACATGACATGACGCACTGGGAACCTATCTATGTGATTGCATCAAACATTCATATTGATCCTTTTTAAATTTCTTGAGGAATCAGAAATTCCATCTCAGTCATGTCGACCGAAATTGATACCTATTCACTCTCTTGATGATATAACGACCTGTACGTGATATGATCATATAACAAGAAAGAAAGAACTGTGAAAAGAGAAAGAAAGAGTAAGAAAATGAGAAAATAAAATAGAGAAATAACAATAATATTGTATTAAGTAATTGTCGGTACTTTTGATGATTTTACGACCGTAAGTTTTCGGGCATACTGTTACTTCACATTCCCATAATAAAAATTGTACTTATAGAAAAGAGATTTAAATGAATAACAGATTGCAAAATAATTATCTCATCAAAATTATTGAATTGTTGCAACAGGCTTTGCCAGGTTAACAAATTATTTTTATTCGTTGTTCACAGTTTCAACAAGTGCATGAAATTAGGGAGTGGTAAAAAATAAGAAAATGATGATTGTGTATGGTGCGAGTCATGATTACTTTTGCTTTGATATTCACAATTCACAGTTAACAAGAGCACGAAATTCCCATTAGTGCAGGTGGCACGTTAATAGAGCGAGAAAATGATGTTATTGTAGGCCTAATGTTACAGCAATCTCTTCTGGCTGTGTCGTGATTGTTTATAATTATTGCGAACCTGAATATTGGAGTACGATTACAACAAGAAAAAAAAACACCCCACAACGAGAAACACAGCTGGTGTGAGGGCGGATCTGGTGCGCCAAGCATTTTGGCCCGAATTCACAAAGGAAGTTTGGTTTAAATCATGTTTTAAACCCCCTCCTGGGTTTTTTAAGCGTACGTGCGCACGGAATCCGATCCAATCATATATTTTCTTTGAGCGCGCGCATGGGCAATGTGCCCTTATTTACGCTTATTTTAGTACGCTTATGGAGATTTAAAACTACCCATGGTTTAAACCTCCTTTGTGCATTCGAGCCTTTGAATCTGAGGGACACCACGATGGGCATCGTTTGCATCTACACCGTTGGCGTGCTAGTATAGACCCTGTCCTGACAGTATTCCAATACTTTTGCATTCAGTCTGTAAATGAACTTTGTGTTTTTATAATGGATTGTACGGACCTGAGAGAACCACAGTTCAAGAAATAGAGAGAACATCTTGCCATTTATATTTTTTACGCCACTTTAATTATGTAAATATCAAAATGATATTATCTTTAACCACCTGATAGAATTAGTTCCAAATACAGAATTATAAAAAAAAAGATTATTTCCCTGACCTTCTTACGCATGACTCTGTGACTTCGCGGACCTGGATATGAGTTGAAGAGTTGAATAGTTTACAGAATTATGCTTGACAAAAATGATGAATATGTTCACCCTTTAGGTTTGCTTTGAAGTAAATTTTGAATGGAACCTTAATACGGTTAGTATAATGGACATTTTAATGGCAGAGGTACGTGATCAGCGTTATAAATCATACTTAATACCTCGCATTTTGTTCACCAACCCTCTTCGGCAATATGGTGTGATTTCCTTTGATAGACAGTGTTGTTTAAAGTGAAGATCAATGCTTCAGAATAAGCTTTAATTTTCCATCACTGCGAATATGTTTTGATTGTTTGTTTGTAATTTTATTTATTTATTTAAACACGGTAAAAGCCCAATTCAGCTACTTGTCTGATTTACAAAGGGACCGTGTATCAATAAAACACAATGAACGGTAAAATATCAAAACAACAATTACATGCACAATCAATATGAGAAAGATGATATATAAATGATAGAAATCTTAGAAATTAAGATAAAGCTTAGAAAAATATCGCAAATCATAGCACAATGAAAAAGTGCAGTAAAGTAAGGTGTCAAAAAATGTTCTCCAGGCTAAAAAGACCAAAACGTCTATTTCGATGCAGAAGGGCGTTAACTCTGAACAAAATGATGGGCCATAATGTCCTTCTGGCTCCAAACAGGCGAAAGTACATGTAACATGAAAGCAAACATCTTGTCAACCATGAAGTACGTATAAAATAATAATAATAATAATGGAATATACGGCATCGGACCATTGCAAAATGCGAATACCGTGACAATTAAAACGCCTGCTGCCATTAACAAGTTATCGAACTGTTTACAAAAGTCCATTCATTGTTGTACAGTCATTTAAAATTTGTATTTACCAACGTGTTTCAATGTTCACGTGTTGACAAGAAAGTCAATTTCTTATCATTTTGGTGATTCCAAAATCTTACAGCATACACACATTTTTGCAAAGGTTAAAAAAAATGTCTCCGACGGGAATCACTGACCCGTCTCCGTGGTCTAGAGGTTAAGACATTGGCGTTCTCAGCCAAGGACCCAGCTTCGATTCCCGGTGGAGACATTCTTTCAACCTTTGCAAAAATTTAAAAAAGGGAGGACAGATCTGGGGAACTTTGATTTAAGCTACGCAACCATTATTCTCTCATTTTTATTTCTCACAATTCTCACAATTATATTACTTCCACGGGTGTTGCCAAAGCTGCTGTAGATGTTCTTTCCTTACAATTGTTTATAATTATCCAATTTAAATGTATACATGTATCTTAAAGCATTCGCTTGGATCCAGCTGAGGCATGCGACTTGTCTTTGTTCAGAACTCACATGCCCCCGACAAAGCAATTAATTAACGACGTTGAAGATTTGTCGATCTGTCGGTCAATATACCGCTTCTGTAATGTATACAAATGTATGCACATAATAATTATATTCTCCGAGCGCCTAGCGACGAGCTATTCCATGAACCTGCATTTTATAAATGAGCCGCAATGCTTGGAATCCAGTTCGCATACATTACTTGTTGCTATGTCCGGCAAGCTTTCAGGTTGTCAAGAACAACTTTTGTTTGAAAGGTATGCCTAAAATTTGCATACATTACCGAAGCGGTCTATTGAATCTGGTGTCGCCGAAACCACTTGCCCGCCTCCTTGGCCAGCCGTTAAGGCGTTGGCGTTCTAAGCCAACGACCCGGATTCGATTCCCGGCGGAGACATTTTTTCAACCTTTGCAAAAATTTCAAAAAGGGAGGGCAGATCTGGAGGACTTTGATTGAAGCTACGCAACCATTATTCTCTCATTTTCATTTCTCACAATTATATTATTTCCACGAGAGTTGCCAAAGCTGTTGTATATGTTATTTCCTTACAATTTTATATATATATATACGGTATATATATACTCATTTTATGTCTATCCGTTTTATGTATTCGTACCTTCCCTTTTAATATTATGAAAGTTTGAATTGAACTGAATAAAACACTTTTGAGTTATCATGGTCAGGAGGTATATAAGAAAATGTTTTCCTTTACATATAGAGCATTTAGGGGGAGGGGGAAAAGCATTGTCAAAGGCCACTTTGTGGTTTCCATTTCAGGGGGTCTGACACCCCTTCCCGATGGACAATTTTGTCAGTTTTATATTTTTGGAATGTACATCCATATATCTCCCTTATGACAAAATTTGTCCCTGGGCTTCAAAGGGAAAAATTTACCCCAATTTTTATGGGCCGTCTGACACCCCATCCCGACGAAAATTTCTGTCATTTTTTGATAATGTTTTATAATCTCCAGTCATACTGCTTCCTACTGACAAAGTTTGGTGCAGGGGAAGATGGGGTGAAATCGATCCGACTTTGGGGTCTCTTTGGGGGGGGGGGGGGGGGGCTAAAACCCGGCGGCTGTTCAGGCTGACAACCTTTTTGTCAATGACTTAGATGGTCGAAGTAAGTTTAAGGGGTCAAAATTTATGGATAAAATGGGGTGACTATTGCGGGACAGGCTCATGGCCTCTCAAGGGCAGGCCGGATAATTGGTAAAGCAGTGAATGGTCTAGTAAATGGGAGGACCCGTGTTCGAAACCAAGTGGATGCGCTAGTGCCCTTTAGTAAGGCAATAATCCTCATTACCAAGTCACTCGGTTGCTAACTTACAAGCATACACATGCTTTCTTAGCAGTCAGGTAAAATAAACCATTATACCAAACCAAACCATTATTTTTCTAATCCGTCCTGTCCCTGAACATGCTAAAGAAGGAACGTGGCTGATCGCAGCTAAAATTTGGACAAAAATTGGAACTTGAATTGGCAATATAATGCATTACCAGTCTCCTCTTTTTCTACTTTGACATTGCGCCAATAAGTGGAATTTTTGAATATATACATATATTTCATTTTCTGGAGGAGTTACAAACCGACAAAGCAATAACAAATGCAGTTTGCATCTTTTTTGAGGACGTGAAGAAGAAAAAAGGGAATGAATTCAGACGTATATCATTGAAATGATAGGAGCAAACTAGGGTAAAAGAAAGAAACATGAAAAACAAGTCACGCGTTTATACTCGATAATTATATTTGTTTCACTCTTGCTCCCTGTAGCTTGGTCACTCTTCGTCTGGCCAAAAAGTTGAACTTGGAAAGTTCGCATTAGTTTTGCATTCGAATGATTTTCACACAACAGGAATCAAATCTGAACTTTATACATGCATGAACTTCCGAAAAGATGTGTCATCCATAGCCTCCGGGGATAGATGTTATGAAAGCTTGCTTTATCATGAATAGAATAACGCACTGGTAAACATTTCAATAGTATTTCATCTTTTAAAAAAATATGTGAAGGAAAACGATTCCTATAATCTTAACCGCGTAATCTTCTGAAGATATTTATTATACTGAGTTGTTATGATATATGTATTATCCTTTGTATTATGCCATATGTATATGTTTATATTTTTCTTTCTCATGTATATATGTAAACCGATTGTGGAAACAAATCAAATCAAATCAAAGTCCAAATAATTAGATACAAATAATACAATAGGTGTTATAGCCTTCAATCAAGGCGGCTGTGCTGCTCTGTCGATCTCCTGGTCGATCCTCGAAACGCTCGGAATAGTCCTCCGATTGCTCGACGCGACGCGTGTAACAAATCAACATAAAAGAAACCGTAACGGAAAAGATTGAGCTCTTCCATTATTCAGTGGGGACCAAACAGGGCAGATAGCGGGATAAAGCTGAAATTATGTATATTTTTCTTTTCTCTTGATAAAAACTCCACTCACAAATAGATGTTTGTTCATTTTTCAAAAAGAAAATGTTCAACAGTCATATACTTTTCTTATATATGTGGAAATTATTATGTCCTATTTGTGATAACAAATTTTTACTTTCCCCATGTTTGGAATCAGCTGAGCGGTCTCTTCACGCCACGTCACAGAAGCTATTGATTGGTTCACTTTCTCTACCAGGAACTGAAGTATTCATGAAAGATTTTCGTAGAAAATTGACGAAAGATTTCCAAGTTAAACATAAGAAAACAACAAGTAACGTTGACGGGTGCGTAGAGGCTATGTGCTGAGCAAGACTTCCTTTGCAATAATCAGAGGATGATTCCGCGGTTTTCGAGGATCGAAAAGGGGATCAACAGATCAGCACATCGCCTCGATTAGAGGCTATAGGTGTTATGAGATGTTCATGTCAAGGTCTTTTGATAAAAGTTCACGAGTCGTCTGATCCTGGATAAGGTTCGAATCCCAGCCATGACTGTGAGGCTATTTCAAGAGACTTTACACTTCTCAACCACCTGAGAGGGAAAAGGTGGACCTGGGAACCTACGACCTTTTAGAAAGGAAGTCAATCCCATGGCTTAATTCCTCGCATAAGAGTTAAAATAGTATTTCTTCTGGAACTTACTGACATGTTGCATGCGATCCTTTTTTCTTTGAGAGCATCACTCACAATGCTATTTATTTAATGGTTTTGATTCATGCCTTGCTGGCTGAATTCATCCTCATATCAAATCAGAAAAATCTGTTATTTAGTTACAAGATAGTAAACTGGGAGGAGGGGGAGGGGCTCAAAATATGCAGCGATCCATTATTCTGTAAGATGTAAAGTGGCAAGTCTACATTTTGGGATGTACTGTCATTAATATTTAATTAATTTAGATTTTGATTTAAATAGGAATGGTATGAAATGAAGAATACAAAATAAACACTTCCATTGGAATATTTTGAACACATTTAGTAGGGCTATACTGAGGGATGAAAGTTAACATCTGACCTGATTGGCAATGCGTTAATAAGAATCTTAATGAACGTACATATGAAACAAATGTTCTAGAAAGAATACTAAGCTGAATAGTCCATCTATAGAATGGAAAAAAAATCATTGTTATATTAATGTTGTTATTGTATTTAGTTTATGTTATGCACTACAGTATTATGTTAATATGATTGAAAACAGTCAATAAATCTGAATCTGAATCTGAATCAATGGTATAAACTATTCAACCATATCACTTTGGAATTTAACGTTGCCGGCAGCAATCGAAAATATAAAATGGGGTCACATTGCAGGGGTCATCCATGTAGACCGATAGCCCACTAGATCAACGTCCCACGAGACCGACAAAACAAAGATATACTTAAGAAAACATAGAAAACAGGAAAGGCCCACGAGACCGACAGCTCACAAGACAGCCAAAGAGACCGACAAAGCAAAGAAATACATAAGGGAAGATAGAAAAATGTCGGTATTGTGGGTTGTAGCCGGTCACACTTACCCCAGTGTACCCTAATTGATTTCTCCGCACTATTTTGAACCACTGATTTGTTTAATGCTCTTTTCTTTAGGATATGTAAAAAAAATAGAGGCAGCAGGTCATAAATAACACAATGTAGTTGTTAACTGAAATCAAAGAAATCTTTCGAAAAGTGTTTTTGAGGTTAATAACGAAACTGTAAATTTGGTTAGGCTACCTGGAGAAGTGTATAGTTGCCATTGACCGACACACAAAATCAATACGTTCTTTTATTATTATGACGAGTCGGTGGAAATACATTCGCAAAACATATGATTTCATGAACTTTGTCTAAAGCTCCGCTGGGGGCTAAAACCCGGCGGCTGTTCAGGCTGACAACCTTTTTGTCAATGACTTAGATGGTCGAAGTAAGTTTAAGGGGTCAAAATTTATGGATAAAATGGGGTGACTATTGCGGGACAGGCTCATGGCCTCTCAAGGGCAGGCCGGATAATTGGTAAAGCAGTGAATGGTCTAGTAAATGGGAGGACCCGTGTTCGAAACCAAGTGGATGCGCTAGTGCCCTTTAGTAAGGCAATAATCCTCATTACCAAGTCACTCGGTTGCTAACTTACAAGCATACACATGCTTTCTTAGCAGTCAGGTAAAATAAACCATTATACCAAACCAAACCATTATTTTTCTAATCCGTCCTGTCCCTGAACATGCTAAAGAAGGAACGTGGCTGATCGCAGCTAAAATTTGGACAAAAATTGGAACTTGAATTGGCAATATAATGCATTACCAGTCTCCTCTTTTTCTACTTTGACATTGCGCCAATAAGTGGAATTTTTGAATATATACATATATTTCATTTTCTGGAGGAGTTACAAACCGACAAAGCAATAACAAATGCAGTTTGCATCTTTTTTGAGGACGTGAAGAAGAAAAAGGGAATGAATTCAGACGTATATCATTGAAATGATAGGAGCAAACTAGGGTAAAAGAAAGAAACATGAAAAACAAGTCACGCGTTTATACTCGATAATTATATTTGTTTCACTCTTGCTCCCTGTAGCTTGGTCACTCTTCGTCTGGCCAAAAAGTTGAACTTGGAAAGTTCGCATTAGTTTTGCATTCGAATGATTTTCACACAACAGGAATCAAATCTGAACTTTATACATGCATGAACTTCCAAAAAGATGTGTCATCCATAGCCTCCGGGGATAGATGTTATGAAAGCTTGCTTTATCATGAATAGAATAACGCACTGGTAAACATTTCAATAGTATTTCATCTTTTAAAAAAATATGTGAAGGAAAACGATTCCTATAACCTTAACCGCGTAATCTTCTGAAGATATTTATTATACTGAGTTGTTATGATATATATATTATCCTTTGTATTATGCCATATGTATATGTTTATATTTTTCTTTCTCATGTATATATGTAAACCGATTGTGGAAACAAATCAAATCAAATCAAAGTCCAAATAATTAGATACAAATAATACAATAGGTGTTATAGCCTTCAATCAAGGCGGCTGTGCTGCTCTGTCGATCTCCTGGTCGATCCTCGAAACGCTCGGAATAGTCCTCCGATTGCTCGACGCGACGCGTGTAACAAATCAACATAAAAGGAACCGTAACGGAAAAGATTGAGCTCTTCCATTATTCAGTGGGGACCAAACAGGGCAGATAGCGGGATAAAGCTGAAATTATGTATATTTTTCTTTTCTCTGGATAAAAACTCCACTCACAAATAGATGTTTGTTCATTTTTCAAAAAGAAAATGTTCAACAGTCATATACTTTTCTTATATATGTGGAAATTATTATGTCCTATTTGTGATAACAAATTTTTACTTTCCCCATGTTTGGAATCAGCTGAGCGGTCTCTTCACGCCACGTCACAGAAGCTATTGATTGGTTCACTTTCTCTACCAGGAACTGAAGTATTCATGAAAGATTTTCGTAGAAAATTGACGAAAGATTTCCAAGATAAACATAAGAAAACAACATGTAACGTTAACGGGTGCGTAGAGGCTATGTGCTGAGCAAGACTTCCTTTGCAATAATCAGAGGATGATTCCGCGGTTTTCGAGGATCGAAAAGGGGATCAACAGAGCAGCACATCGCCTCGATTAGAGGCTATAGGTGTTATGAGATGTTCATGTCAAGGTCTTTTGATAAAAGTTCACGAGTCGTCTGATCCTGGATAAGGTTCGAATCCCAGCCATGACTGTGAGGCTATTTCAAGAGACTTTACACTTCTCAACCACCTGAGAGGGAAAAGGTGGACCTGGGAACCTACGACCTTTTAGAAAGGAAGTCAATCCCATGGCTTAATTCCTCGCATAAGAGTTAAAATAGTATTTCTTCTGGAACTTACTGACATGTTGCATGCGATCCTTTTTTCTTTGAGAGCATCACTCACAATGCTATTTATTTAATGGTTTTGATTCATGCCTTGCTGGCTGAATTCATCCTCATATCAAATCAGAAAAATCTGTTATTTAGTTACAAGATAGTAAACTGGGAGGAGGGGGAGGGGCTCAAAATATGCAGCGATCCATTATTCTGTAAGATGTAAAGTGGCAAGTCTACATTTTGGGATGTACTGTCATTAATATTTAATTAATTTAGATTTTGATTTAAATAGGAATGGTATGAAATGAGGAATACAAAATAAACACTTCCATTGGAATATTTTGAACACATTTAGTAGGGCTATACTGAGGGATGAAAGTTAACATCTGACCTGATTGGCAATGCGTTAATAAGAATCTTAATGAACGTACATATGAAACAAATGTTCTAGAAAGAATACTAAGCTGAATAGTCCATCTATAGAATGGAAAAAAAATCATTGTTATATTAATGTTGTTATTGTATTTAGTTTATGTTATGCACTACAGTATTATGTTAATATGATTGAAAACAGTCAATAAATCTGAATCTGAATCTGAATCAATGGTATAAACTATTCAACCATATCACTTTGGAATTTAACGTTGCCGGCAGCAATCGAAAATATAAAATGGGGTCACATTGCAGGGGTCATCCATGTAGACCGATAGCCCACTAGATCAACGTCCCACGAGACCGACAAAACAAAGATATACTTAAGAAAACATAGAAAACAGGAAAGGCCCACGAGACCGACAGCTCACAAGACAGCCAAAGAGACCGACAAAGCAAAGAAATACATAAGGGAAGATAGAAAAATGTCGGTATTGTGGGTTGTAGCCGGTCACACTTACCCCAGTGTACCCTAATTGATTTCTCCGCACTATTTTGAACCACTGATTTGTTTAATGCTCTTTTCTTTAGGATATGTAAAAAAAATAGAGGCAGCAGGTCATAAATAACACAATGTAGTTGTTAACTGAAATCAAAGAAATCTTTCGAAAAGTGCTTTTGAGGTTAATAACGAAACTGTAAATTTGGTTAGGCTACTTGGAGAAGTGTATAGTTGCCATTGACCGACACACAAAATCGATGCATTCTTTTATGATTATGACGAGTCGGTGGAAATACATTCGCAAAACATTTGATTTCATGAACTTCCTAAGTTCGCCAACAGCAAACTTATATGCATATGGTTATTCCTGAATCATGAGTTACATACTACTTGTATTACACAATCCAAGTATTTGCTTGAGCTCTTGCTTGATTTTATAGAGACGGGCCAAAATAAAAAATCGTGCCCTAGAAACCCGACCATTTTATACCCAGTCACACCAACAACACTGACACCAGACCGACACTAGAAAGAATAAAAATGCAGTACCTCGAATGGCCAAGATCTCGATTATCGGTTTGGTTTGGACTCGAATTGCCGGTGTGACTGGAGAAAGGAGAAGAGTCACGCTTGAGCGATTGTATTAATAATATAAGTATCTGGCTCACACTGCTTTCTTCACTGACTGGGCCAGCAGTGTTTACGTGAGCATCAGAGGTAAGACCTTTGATTTTCTTTCAATCATCAATAATCATTTTGATACTGTTTTCATTAAGCAAATTTTATAAAACACTAGCCAAACAACATAATAACACAGTATAACGGTGTTTATAATACTACTGATATATTTAAACATAACTGTTTCAAGCTGAAAACTGTGTTTTATAAAAACAAATGTTTTCTAACAGTGACCTCCCTCAAAACGTACGGAATTCTTAAAGATCTTAAAAAGTCCACCATAAGGAATGATTTCTTTAATGATTTTTAAAATGTATGCCACACAAACTTCTGTGTTGATAATTTGTTGGCTGACTTGTATTGATGTTATTGTAGTACTGTTACAGATCGAAATGTAGAGTATAGGAGTCTGCGCTCCAGAATTAGAAACAATTACACTATAAATTAATATATCTGTCTATCTCTCTATCTCTGTCTAAAGAGGACCACCCTCACTTATCTTTGCCAAAATCAGACTTTCATTTTCTGAGTGACGTTTCACAATAACCATATCAAAATGTGAATAATAAAATCAACCCACTAAGCATCACATACACATTTTGTCCAGCTTTCTTCAAAGTATCCCATAAAACGTAGTTATTTCCCAAAATATTTAATAAGCAGCTTGATTTCTTGTACAGCAGTGTGCCTATATTTGTCTGTCCTAACTGGTGGCTGACTTTGTGAGCGATAGTGTTACGGTATATTTTGTTTATCATTTTTAAATATATTTTTGTTGTTGCTGTTGTTGTTATGATTTTGATTATTATTCGTAACCATTAAATATTTTGTCATTATTATTGCAATTATTATAATCATTGTAGAAAAAAATATCATTAGTTTTATTATTATCATTATCATTGTTGCAATTACTGTTGCGATTGTTGTTGGTATTGTTGTCATTATCCTTATTATCAATGTTGGTAGTAGTAGTAGTAGTAGTAGTAGTAGTAGTTGTTGTTGTAAAAGTGCCAAAATTATTATCATCATCATTATCATCAACACTACTGTCATTATAATGGTGGTAATTCTCATCATATAAACTGTATTATTATTATTGTTACTAGTCCTAGAGGAACGGGAAGTTGTCCGGGTCTAGTGTGTTCTAGGAATAGTTGTCTGGATAAGAAGCAAAGTAAATGTGTGTTACATGTCATTACTGACATGTTGCAGTCTGACAACAATTTGCCATGCTATTTTATTGATTCATTTTGTGCAAATTATGCGTTTGCAAAAGGGTTATAGTAGATTCTAGCTCAAGAAAACAATTTATTACACCCGAATACTCTCCTTGACATGATGACCTGCTCTTTCTCACTACGCAAATTGTAATTGAGATTTGTTTTTACTACTGAAGTACATTTGTTCTGGTACTGAATAACAGTTGGTTCAATTTTTAAGGTGAAAGTCCACCCTGGTAATTAGTTGACTTCAATCAAAGCAGAAAACTGAGAGAAACAATTTTGACGAAAATCGGATTAGAAATAAGAAATTGTTGAAGTTTTAATCAATCAAACACAATTTGGCAACTCCTTGACGTATCTTGCGAGCTCCTCTCCCATTTGCTCTGTACAGAAAATTTCATAAATTTTGATTTTCTTGGTTTCTGATGAAGGAATAAATTCATATAGAGGTTTTGTGTAAAACATATATGCAATGATTGTATCTAAGGTGCATGTAGGTTTCGATATTTTCTTTAGAGAAAATGGAAATTAATGATTTTGGGGGTACAGGCGAATGGGAGAGGAGCTACGAACGACACAAGATACGACACGAAAATGCCAATTTGTGTTTGACTGATTACAACTTCAAAAATTCATAAATTTCTTATTTCTTACCGTATTTTGCTCAAACCTTCACTGATCTGTTTGTTTAATTTTTCTGCTTCTTCTAAAAAACAAATTTTAGTCAGGATGGGCTTACCCTTGAAAATATTTAAACGGTTTTTATACGAAGTTACAAGAGTTAGGTATTTCTTTATCTCTTTGCGAATATCAAACAGAAATGAATCAGATTTTTTTCTTTCTTTTTTATTTTTGCACTCGAACCCCTGACGTGGAAAATGTCATTAGAAATTAAGGATTTTGAAGCCTGGGACGCAGGATCGTTTTTTCCTCGCGTTTGATTGGCTACAATTAATAGATGCAGGAGGAGGAGGTGGAGCTTAATCTGGCAGCGGTAGCGCCAAACTTGACTAACAATTCTAGAAGGGTGTTCAGAATGCAGGGGCCAGTTTCTCGAAACCGTCATAATCATGATAAGTCTAAGTTCGTGGACATCTCATGAACTTAGAAATATGACGATTTCGAGAAACTGGCCCCAAATAGACGATCTCAGTGCCCGAAAATATTGCGAATATTGGTCATTCACTCCTCCCCCCCCCCCCTTCCCGGCTTCGTACACCTATAATGGCTGTAGAAATTAAAACTAAAGATGAATACTATTTTTTGACTCACTTTTCCAGTGAGTGCCCCTGGTAGCATGATATCGTATGCCTTCAAAATAAATTTTTAAAGCCGCACAGTCATAACATTTGCAAAGGGATATATTATATACTTCAATGTACAAAAACAAATGGGAAATTTTCCTTTTGGAGAATCCAGCCTAATGCGAGGCCGGCTCCCCCCCCCCCCCACCCTCCCCTCCATTCGAAAGGCCCAGTAAACAAAACCATCACAACCTGCAATGCGTGTACATCACGCCGGACTGCCCAGATCACACACTATAGGCTTACTCCCTTGGACTGGGGAAGATTGCAGCCCTTATCTATTTATTTCTGGATTTGCCAATATTTGTCTAGAGCGAAATGATATTCGTATGATCATTCCATCTCAGCTTTCAATATGTTAAAACTTTCCGAATGTTCATCATATATATTTTTTATATTCATTTAATATGCCTTGTTGAGAATTCTGCCAAGCATCTTGGTGCCCAGGTAGGACTGGGCAAATGAATTTGAAAATGGTCGGAGCTTACTTTGAGTACCATAGAACACTTTACTCTTGTTTGAAAACTAAAGTGAAGTTCTCGGGGATTTTTTATTTTATTTTATTATTTTTTTAAAAACTGATTCCAAGTATTGTACACTCCAGGGTTTAGTAGGAAAGTTTAATAGTTTAGAGCTTTCCCTGTTAGATAAAAAGGCAATTTTCGATCGACTAAAAAATATTTTGGAATGTAAGGGGAAATTGATCAAAGTCAGACAAAAGATCATGAACATCAGGCCTATCCAGTTGGGTTCGAGAATTGCCTCAAATTGGTAGTATATAAATTATAAATCTCCTCAAAATGGGCACTACGTGACTTACCCATTACTATTGAAGAATGCAGAAGACTTATCCTGAGGCTTAATGGTATATTGAAGGGTAAATCGCAAGACATAGAATTATATTTCATGTCTGTATTCCCTCTTGTCGGTATTCTGATGTCATTGTTGTTTGGGTTCAAATTTATCTGGGTCTCTGGTTATGAATACATTTACCATGTTTACAGAAGTGGAAACGTGTAGGTGTATTGTACAAGATGAGTCCTTCAATTATCATCAAAGCCTTAAGGGCTTGAAATGAATGTAAATGTAGTTTCGTCTGGAAAAACGTTCTTCTTATTCTCAGGGATCAGAAGTTGGTCTAGCGGTATATTGTCTGCAGGCAGCTCTCAGTATTCGCCTTACAAACTGACTCTGATCGGACCCAGGTTCGAACATCAGTCACGTCTTTCAGATACGTTTTAAAGGTCGGTCGCAGACGTAAATATTTAATTGATACACGTCTGTCAAAAACTCAGTCACACACACACACACCCACACACACGCACACACACACACACCTATCTATGTTTTCTATTGTTCGAATTGCAACCGATGACTCCACTATTGAATTGCGTCACAAAATTCATTGACGGAATAAACCTCACCAATTGTTGACAACCGATGACCTATTGAATTACTACCGATGATTCATTGTTCTCTTTGTTCGATATCATCGGTTTGAATGCGTACACAAATTTACACACACACACACACACACACACGTTTACATGGCTTTACTTCCGAGGACAACTATTGTTCCTCTATTGTTACTCGTCCTCGGACAGTCGACGGAATAAGGCATAAATTCATTGTTCGACGTTCGAGGACTATTGTCCGGCTTCCGAGGACCATTGTTGTCATGATTTTTTTTTTGTTCTCTGTCCGAAAATGTCCTCGGACATAATGCTAAACAAACGCACACACGCACCACACACACGCCCACACACACTGCTACCACAGGGACTGTAAAGCACGTAGTCGTGCAGGCATGTGGGTTAAGTCAGTCATCTTCAAGTTTTATTGAATATTTCCTTTTTAGGTTCAATAAAAAAAAAAGATTTCCAAGATGTATTAAAAGAAAAATAATGAAATGTAGGTTCGGCTTGCTATTGAGACATTTCGGAACCGTGAAACGTTCTAAACTATACCCAGGAAAATGGGCATGGGGAAAAAAAATAAGAAAGAGGGATTTGACATTTTTTTTTGAAACAGCAATAGGATAATAAAATTAATAATACACAGTTCTTGCAAGGCGCATATCTCACATTTAGCAATGTGTCTTTCGAAGACCTTTGGATTATTATATCCTGGCTCTAGCAGCTTTGATGACGGAGCTGAAGCAATTTACCTCACATGGGTGGAGTATGGTAAAAGTAGATGAAAGCTTTGTCAAAGGACGTTAGCGTTGTCATGGAATAAGAACCCCGTACCTTATGAACCGCAGTCCGGTGGTACACTTCAAAAACCACGGTGTTAATTCAACACCATCTCGGTATCAATATTGGGCTGCACCAGATAAGTGTTAAAACAACACAGTCAGACCGCAGGTCGTATGCAAATGAGCAATAATCGCGCATTTTATTTCCAGTGCCCGAAATGGACTCTCTCCCTGCACCCAGTCGGCTGTATCGCATGGTCATCTTTAAAGTTATGTTCTTCAATAAATATTAATGCTGTGCTCATTAGACTTTCTGCAAAAATAAATGAATAGTTTACCAACACAGGGATATTTTGTTTCAGTCAGAACTTTAGAAAAAACCCTGATAGCAGAAAGTGTTAAAAAATGACGTGATATTTACGTCGTGGTTTTCGTCTTTTTTACGTCCTGTAATTACGTCAATAAGACGACAACTTGCACCAACGCAAGACGTCAAGAGGACGTCTTATTTTGACGTCATCTCTACGTCTTGTACACTGTAAAAACTAAAGTGCTACTTTTAGGGGCATGTATAGTGACTGCACCTGAAATGCTGTTTATAGCACTTGTAGTGTGCTAATTTACCAGCAAAAAAAAAATGTGACCGTGGCGAGCCTCGAACCAGGTTCCGCTGATCGAGAGGCGCTGACGTTACCGATGGACTAACGAATGCTTCTTGAAATCCAGTTTAGTCATGGGAGTCAAGTAGATAACATGAACTATGTGGTGTCGTAAATTCACTATGTAACAATATGATCTGCTCTAAATCGTACAATGTGAGTTATTCTAGCGGTAATGCCAGCAATTCTCGATCAGCGGACCCTGGTTCGAAGCTCGCCCAAATCATTTTTTTAAAGTAGAACACTCAAGAAAATCACAAATATGGCAATTAATGTATCACTAGAAATTGGAAGCTTACAGATGGCAATCGTATAAGTTTTATGTCAACTGCGTATATGATGATTATAAAAACAACATAAATAAAAGCTCTTCTCAGCATGTGGAATATCCGAGGATTCGCCAGAAATATAGCGATGTTTTGATGTCGTCATACGAGGGATCGATCCTGCTTAAGCAGACGACGTCCTATAATGAATGAACGTAATTGCAATGCAATTATTTATCAAATTATAAAGAGTTTGGTACATTTAAACATGACTTTATTTCACACCATTCGAAAAGGGAAAGTGAACTGATTCTGATAACTAAAACCGTTTGATTGTAAATACACAGGAGAAGGGTCAATGATCAATGAAATAAACCCCATTTTCAAATTGAAAAGCCCTGCGAATAATAGCTGGATGGTATTCGTTCCCTCTTGAAACGCCGAACATGCCGCGGTGCAAGCAGCTGAAAATACAATGGCGTCTTATTTTGTTTACAAGTGACTGATTCCTTTATTTTTTAACGCTGCATTTTTCATCAAAATAATACCATACACGAAGTTAAGAGTGAGGCAACAGACTAACATTAAGACTGACGCTAGTCAAGTAAGAGAAATAAGTGAAGAGGAGATGACAAAACAGGCACTGAAAAATGTGTATAATGTTATGGGACATCGTCTGCTTAGACAGGACTCGCCCCTCTTGTGTCGTCACACATCTCAGCAGCGTTCAAGGAGCTTTTCAGCTGCTATATCGGGGGCTGTATTTTACCGTTTTATAATTGATAATAATCATTAATTCAAATGTTTCCAAGCTTTAAATTTGGATAACCTTGTTTAATTTATGCCATCTATGCAATAATAAGTATTAAGCCAATATTTAAAATCATCAGTGTTCTACTTTAAATGAATGTTTAGCAGTTTAAGGAGCCGGTCCAGCTCCCGTGAAAGTGCTGAAATAGCACGCTGTGTGCATTCAATAGCACTCTGAGTGCAGTCCCTATGCATGCCCTCAAAAAGTGCTATATACAGCACTTCAGTTTTACAGTGTACAGATGACGTCAAAATAAGACGTCCTCTTGACGTCTTGCGTTGGTGCAAGTTGTCGTCTTATTGACGTAATTACAGGACGTAAAAAAGACGAAAACCACGACGTAAATATCACGTAATTTTTACCACTTTCTGCTATCAGGGAAGTTGTTTAAAATAACTGATGAAATAGTCATACAAAAGCCCTTTTTCACAAGATTTCAAGTTGTTAAAAGACATATAAAAAGTATATGAGCCGCCATCAAGACACATATGTATGGAAGCGCTGGAATCTCATCTTTTTCATCGTTACATTCAAAACATCCATAAATTTATGACAGAGTCAGGATCCAGCAATATTCAGCCGCAGATTATCCGTTGTCAAGGCCATGGTCAAGACCATAGAATCTTAGCCCTGTGATTGGCAAGCGAGCCATCTGTAACCAAGTGCGCGTTGAATAAAACAATGCGCAACCTGTTGCTTCATCCTTGCGCAAACATGCGCATAGCTGTTGCCTAGCTGTGAGAAAACATCTTGCGTGGTGGTAACCAATCGGAATGCTGGAATTGACTTTTTTAAAGACAAAGTGTGTACATTGGTTACATATTGCTGGATCCTGACCCTATGTCATGAAGTGCACATTAATGTTTTTTTAATCTTTGGAAAGTACAGAAAATGCCCTTTACGCTCATGTCAAATTTGCCCTGGCTCACAATAAAACTATGGTAGTTTTGGCCAGATTTATATTTCATTTTATTTCCATTTTTTGTCATAAAAGGAACACCATTTTTTACCAATTTCGTCTTTTATTTTGAACACAATAAAAGCATGTCACAAATCTCTGATCCCTCTTCTTTTATTTGATGTATAACTCATGACAATTGGTGAATGATAAGTAGTCTATTCAATAGTTTTTTGGATATGAGATGTTCCTGGCTGTTCTTGCTCATTATGTATTCATAGTCAGGCAGAACTGGAAATAAAACAACGCCAGTTTAATTCGAAACCCTTCTAACCCTTATCTGGTGTAGCCCAATATAGATACCGAGATGGTGTTGAATTAACACCCTAGTTTTTGCAGTGTATGGTCCAACAGACCACACTACCGCTTTAAATGGGAGCACTGTGAAAGCACTGTACTTTATTGGTGGAGGCTCCCGACTACAGGTATAAGTCAGGTGTCTGTTAGAAAAGAGTGTTTGAAGGAGACAAGACTAGGTCTCTGGATGCAGAAACCTGTTCTCTTGGCGCAGTTGGCTAGCTACGGGGAAGAGGACGCCACAGGGGGCACGGGGAGGTCTCCTGACATTTTTTTCTTCAAATAATTAACAAGGGCCCCAAATTGTTCTCTTAGACCTGCTTTCAATGATTTCACGAATGAGTAATTGTATGGTCACGAATATGTGCCGAAAGCTATATAATTTAGTTATGAAATTTGATCAAAAGGAGTTGATACAATGGAAATCAAAGTAAGGACCTGGGGATTTTTCTTTTGTTCCATTGCAACACAGGAAAAACTAACATCGCAGTAAATTAATAAAAGAATAAAGCTTGATATTCATTGAAGATATCGAATAATCACTGTGTGGTGCCTTTAATTCAGCTCTATGGAAATGGGTTAGACTTATGACGGCTTCGAGAAACTGGCCCCTGCATTCTGAACACCCTTTATTAAATATGGCTTTCATGTTCGGATATTTCTGTTTGTTTCCTTGTGTGTGTGTGTGTGTGTGTGTGTGTGTGTGTTTACATAGATTCAGTTGTGGGGTACAGAGAACGATAGAGCACAATGATGGCCTTTATTCAGTTATGCTCGTGGGTTACAAAATACGATAGGAGAAGTGCTTGCCGGGTACAAAATACAATAGGAGAAAACAATAAAGTTCCCCACAAATCAATGTGTGTGAGGGTGTGTGTGTGTGGTCGCGTGTGTGTGCGTTTGTTAAGCATTATGTCCGAGGACATTTTCGGACAGAGAACAAAAAAAAAATCATGACAACAATGGTCCTCGGAAGCCGGACAATAGTCCTCGAACGTCGAACAGTGAATTTGTGCTTTATTCCGTCGACTGTCCGAGGACAAGTAACAATAGAGGAACAATAGATGTCCTCGGAAGTAAAGCCATGTAAACGTGTGTGTGTGGGTGTGTGTGTGTGTGTTGTGCTGTGCTGTGCTGTGCTGTGCTGTGATGTGCTGTGCTGTGTGTGTATGGGGAGCGTTTATGTGACACCCCTACTCTAAATTTCCGTTGACATATTCAAGAACATTTGTAAACCTGATACCATTTTTTATCAATGTGTCCAAAATAAATGTTTTAAGTGATAACATTTTATCTTTAATAGAATAAAAATACAAATCATGAGTACCTCAATGTGTCGGCAAATTGTTGGCAAATATGGTCCGGAAACCTCTACCCCTTTTAAAATGTATGAAAGATTGCCCCTCAACATCTTCACGTGTCTATAATATAAGGCTAGTTACATGAATCTTATGAGTTTTATTTTTCAAAAAAATATGTTCGTCTTTTGTTACTGTCTGAGGAGGCTGGGGGGGGGGGGGGGGGGTCGAATCTGCAAGGGAACTGTAGGCCTATCAGTCGTCACATGCTGCTAACACTAGCTGATATAATATACACGTTAACATCTTAGAGAGGATCAAAGTTAAAGTTAAAGGCCCTATAAAAAAAAAATTGTTTCTTACCTGATATTTTCACCGATCGGGTATGGGCGTTGTGGTAATCGATCTGCTTTGAAGTTTCACTCATTTTTTAAATATCTATTTTTGACCTCTCAGTCCAGAATTCTTTTGCACAATGGTGGCACCACACATTGTATGCGGTGGGTCGTTCGTCCTCCTCTTACTATTGCCTGTGCTATCACTTGGCGCTTCGACCAAGCCCATCCCAGCTCAGATGAAATACATTGCCATCGGGTATGATATCATCAAAGGGAATCCCGAGGGGAACCAGAAAACTGGAGGAGTCGACCCCGGTCTCTTGACCACTCGGCGTATCTTTAAACTCACCTACGACAAGGAGAAAACGACAAACGACAACCAGTATAGGGTGCCTGATGAGGTGGAATTCACGCGACGCAGCAGCTCCTTTACCTCGAAGCAGACGGATACGTTTTATGGAACAAAGAGCTACCAGAAGAAACTCGGACATCAAGTTGCCGTCGAAGGTGAGCTGCTCTTTGTATGCTTATTGCTCTAACAGTTATTCCCGTTGCACACAAGGCATCATTTTGATTGCGTCATAACGTGTGCTAACCAAGCCTTGCAGACAATATCTGTGCCCGGTCGTTAGACAGGAGACGGCATCTGCCGACATGGGGCTGCGTCACCGTCTGGCGCGGTCATTTGACGTGCCGTGTAATGGGTCAACACAAACTGAATGCTGTCAAATGAACATAGTGCAAAAGTTATGTGGGATTTCTGGCGCTTGCGCCTATATGGGCTTTGATAGGTGTTTACATAAATGAAATCACTGTTGTTGTTGTTGTTTTTTACTATTTTGACTATTATCACCAACAATTTTTTTCGTTATTTATTTTTTTAACAGACTTCTCGTGTGCAACGGGTATAAGTGGATTTGTTCATCTGTGTATTGCATTTCTATTTGAGATTTTCAACCGGTTTTCGTTTGAATTTTTAATGAGCTGTATTTTATCTGACTAACTGCAGGGTAGGAAATTCAGAATAACTAAAAGACATTTACTCTCAAAATTCGGTTTCCTCGTTAGCTTTTTTTTTATAGATTAACTTAAAGTAACTTCAGATTTCGAATGAAAGTGACGTCAGCAAGTGTTATTCTTACCGCTCATGCATAGAGGAAACTTAAAATGAGATTCCATCCTGATATCAAAGTATTAATAAACGCTGAAAATGAGAGAAACAGATCACTTATAGATTGAGAAAAATTCTATAAAGATTTATAAAATCATGACTTTTCAAAGTTCTTATTGATTCAACAAGATTAACATCCAAATGATTTACGTTGCGAACAGCCCTCCATTTGTCTTGTCCTGAAAAATAAATTTTTAAAAAGAAGCCAGTTTCTTGGTTTTGATGAAGAAATAAATCGTTTTCATAGATCAGATTTTTTTTAAAGGAGCTCAAATATGGATATATCGGGCAGATATACTGTAATGATATATTTTCTACAGAGAAAATCATGATATATGAAATTTAAGTAAAGAATTATGGAGAAGTGCTCACAATGCATTATGCTTAATAGGATTTTCCTCAAACTGTCACTGAGCTGTTTAATTTGTTTAATCCAACCTGATTCGAGTAGGACCTCTTCGTAATATCACAATAAAGGGCGACTTGGGGTTTCGTGAAGCTGATGGCATTGAAATGTCGGCGGTAACATTCCTAATATTTTGTAGGCTTACCTTTAAATTTGTGATAAGGATACGCTCGTTGAAATCGTGATCATGGTAATGGAACCACCTGTAATTTCATGACGAGCAATTGTAATTTTGACTATGTACAAATGACCTTATTAATTTACTTTCCTTCATTGTTCCTTGTTTTTTTTTTCTCTCTCTCTTTAGCTGGCGTTGAAGCTGTCTTTGCCTCTTTTAGCTTTGCTGCCAGCCACAGTAAGAAAACTATCCTTTCTCTTTACATCTATTAGTTTCGAAAATGTTTGATGGTTTATTTAACCTGACTTTTAAGAAATCATGTGTATGCTTCTAAGTAAGCAACCAGGTGACCGAGTGCTTTGAGCCCTCTCCGAGGGACTTGATGAGGATTAATGCCTTACCAATGGGCACTAGCGCATCCACTTGGTTTCGAACCTGGAGCCTCCAGTTATAAGACCACTGCTCTAACACTGAGCGATCGCGCCTCCGTTAAAGGTGTCCGCTATAAATTGTGTGCACCTTACAGCAAATCAAACGTCGGGGAAATGAATACAAACTTGTTTAAATAATGACCTTGAAAATGACTTCTCAATAATGCTACTATGTTCCCAACATGTGCAATGCTACTGTTGTTGCCATTGTTCTAGCTGTTATTATGATTGTTATTATTATCATCACAACATTATGATGAAGATGATGATGATTATTGTTATTATTATTTTTATTATCATCATTATTATCATTATTACTATTATTATCATTATTATTTTTATTATTATCATTATTATGATCATCATCATTATATTATTATCATTATTATTATTATAATTATTATTATTATTATTAACTACAAGTACAATCATATCTGGAATTGATTCATGCAGCATGTTGTATGCATAATAAAGACGTCAAAATTACATTTAAAAGTACAAGACTCTTCAAGTTACAATGTGCAGACGTCCTTTCGACGCGGGTTTTTTTTTCTAGAGGTCATTAAATATGAAAGGTGTCCATTGTTTCTACTCTCTAAAAGAAAATCGAGTGATCACTGACGTCACTCACTGGGAGAGTGAACATAGAGTGAAACTCCACTCTTTTTTGATAGAGAGTATTAACACCGAATATTGTCGTTTTTGCAGAATATCAGGCCATTAAAAATGATGAAAAGACGACTGGCTACGTGTACTTCTCGGAGGAAACAATCGAGAACTACGGCAGCATTCGCTACCTGGAAACTCTAGCTAAACCTGACGGATTTGAGGTTGATCGAGAGTTCCGTGTTGCAGTCTGCGGACTACCTGCCGCATATGACAACGCGCCGTACATGGAATTCCTCTCGAATTGGGGAACGGTATATATTTTCCACCCACACATTCTAGAATAAAGCAAGTTTCCTTTTCCTACCAGGTACCCATTTACCTTAATATTGGTCAAGAGATGAAAACGAAATACCCTCTACCCCCCCCCCCCAAAAAAAAAAAACCAAAAAAAAAAAAAAAAAAAAACTGGGGGTGAAATCTCTTCTTTATTAGATGTAAGATCGATCATCATACACCAAAGGTGTTTTTTTTTTAAAGCACGCCACGATGAGCTAATACGTTTCATAATCGTAGATTATTATGTCGTGTTCTAGTGAATTCGTCGGCGGAATGTGGATTACATGCATGGTTTGCAGGTCGAGTTCCAGTTGCGGCACTTGTGTCCCTTGACAAGGCATTAATCTCCACCTGTCACTCTCTACCCAGGTGCAGTGAATGGGTACCTGACAGAAAGATATTGAACGGGCCAATAATTCAAAGTGGCCTACATTTTGGGTCCCTTTCACTCTCACGTGACGCGTTTAATAAAGGACCATGCCAGTCACTGCATGACGCCTCGATTGCAGTGGGCATTTATGCATGTTGTTGTTCTATGCCAAATTGCAATGTATTTTTTTTAATTAGGAAAATAAAAACGCAGATATGATACAGAACCCTTGAAGCATGACCCTTAAGTACGTTTTCCTTTTTAACCATTTCAGGACAGGAATTATTTAAGGGCTACATTGATCACATTTTGTTCTTCAAATTGGCGACAATAATATTTTTTCTTTTCGTGCTACATGGTTCTAATAAAGTGCCATGTCTTCGAAAACAATATACATGGTTCGGAATTTTGTCGAAAATTTTTGAAAAGTGCCATATTTGATTTTAAAAAACACAATGATTTTCGAACTCTTAATGTGATGCCAATTTAACGATTTTAAAGCTTATTCTATTTTTTTTAATTCCTGGCATCAAACGCAATATTATGGTCTTGCCATAAAAATGGACTCATGCATCTGGTATATTTTTTAGAGCTCTGAATCAAAAGTTATTGACCAAAGCCACAAAATGTGGGCAATTGTCCTGAAAGGGTTAAAGTAATAATATCGTTTTCTCTCCTTTTGTCCACATAGCACGTTGTGAAGGAAGCTGCTTTAGGGGTTCGTTCGGGTACGACCAGTCGTGAGGACCAATCTTCTTTCATCAAAGACGCTTCAACAGCGGTAAGTGTTCAGTTTTAACCATTTAGTTTATGCTACCTTTAAAAACGTAAAGAAAGATTAATATTAGAGTCTAAATCTGAAGAAAAATTCGTATTGTGGTATGAATCCGTCGAAAATATACCAGCGCATTAATACCTCAGTTACACCGCCCAACTGAAAAGAAAGTCCTAACCAACTTCAAACCAACCGATTCTAGGCTTTTTGTAGTAATGTAATATTTTATTCGGTTTGTTGTCTGTCGGGCGTCAGTCTTGTTGATGTTACACACATGTGAAACGTTCCCAAGACAAAAGATTGACGAGATCAGAGACCAAAAGCTTGGAACAATGGACATCTAGCCTTCTTACAACTATAGTAGAACAGCTATTGAGACCGAAATGTGTTGTCTCTTAGACTCTTAGGCATTCCGACAACTGTTTGAAAGGTTCCAGACAGCGAAATTCGCGATATAGCAGCGTGTTCGTCTAATATATATAGTAATATCTAATAGTAAAACCGGCAAACCGGCAAAATCTTTACCATCAGGGGGTAATGCCTGAGTCACATTGCCAAATCCAAATCCGAATCCAAACCTACTCCAAAATGATCTATCATTGGCCATTCGTAGTACAGTAATATTATTTTGGTCGGTTGACGGTATTGTGGGTGCGACTTTGGTATGTTAGGGCTCCTAAAGAGCAAAATATAGGAGTGGGGATCTCACACATTGTTTCACTAACTGAGATCGGAGACCAAAATAGAAACATTGGCCCGTAGGCCTTTTGACAATTAGTAAAATAGTTTTTAATTGAGACAGAAGTTGTTGTTTCTTAGGCCTTCCGACAACAGTACTGTTTAAAAGGTTCGAGACCCCCGAAATGGGAGATCAGTGTATATAGTCGACTTTCTGTCTGATATCCCAGTTACACTGCCAATCCAACTCCAACTGACAAAATCTTGGCCATTCGGAATATTGTAATTTTGGGCTTGGTGTATTGTCAGTCTGGTCCCTGTTTCATAAAACTTCTTATCCATAACAAGTTGCAATAATTGATATAAGCTACTGAAATTCTTGCATCTGATTGGCTGAGAGTAGATTTGTCATAGAAGTGTGGAAGTTGTACTTGTTACTGATAACAAGTTTTATGAAACGGGGCCCTGGTGTCAGTATCGTCGTTGTGAATGAGGTATAATGGGCCTTTGCTCTTGTAGACTTTCGGTCTCGGGGGCCTAAATTCAACTCGGTGGTAGCCAGATCTATCGATAAACGTCTACAATGTACAAACAAGAACTTTGCTGCTTCTAAACAGTGTTGTAGTCAATGCTTTAACACTCAAGGCACAGGCCAAGACATTACAAGGCGCCTTTTAGCCATGGCCGAGCATCAAGACACTACCAACACTGTTCCTAAATACTGAAAAATCTTATACTCCCATTCTTTGATTTACTTATTCGTCGCAGGCCTATGCAGGGGGCTGCACCATGGCACATGAAAAGTGCAAAGCGGGTACTTAACAAACCCCGCTCACTTAAATGCCGTTTGATCCATGGACTGGAGCTTTTTGAGATGACCTGCTTTTACCTTGTCTGTGTCTGCTTTTATTCAAATAGATGTCAAATGGCGTTAGTGTTGGAGGGAGCTATAAGGTGTTCTCCGCATCGCTGTCGGTAGACATGGACAGGTTCTCGAAAAGTGAAGCATCGCAGAAAAAGTTCGGGAAGAAGTATACCCAGTACACCGTGGGCAGCAAAGAAAATAATGGTACGTGTACTTTTAACTTGTTGAATACTGAATTATCTCATTGCAATAGGCATAATAAATGCAGGTACATTCCGGCCTTTGGGTTAGTATTCATTGCGGGGTAAAACAGGGTTACATTAGTGATATCAAAGTTATTGTATCCCCAAATTGGTCGTATTTTATCCAAATTGGAAATACATATACATTGATATCACGTAATAATAATGAGCTTGGCTGGGGTTTTTATGCCTCCGCCCACCGAAGGTGGGTGCCGGAGGCATTATGTTTTCGGGTTGTCCGTCCGTCCGTCCGTGCGTGCGTGCGTCCGTCCGTCCCACTTCTCGTTACCGCGATATCTGAAGAATCATTTGAGGTAGGAACCTCAAACTTGGTACTAGTATGTATCCCCATACGAAGATGAACTAATTAGATTTTGGGATAAGGAGGTCAAAGTTCAGAGGACACAGAGGTCAATTTACATGAAATTACATGGAATTACTGGTTTTTAGCACCGTTACCGCGATATCTCAAGAACTATCTGAGGTGAGAACTTCAAACTTGGTACCAGTTATGTATCCCCATAGAAAGATGAACTGAATAGATTTTGGGGGTAAGTAGGTCAATGGTCACAGGTTGCAGGTCTCAGCATCCAATTTACATGATATTAATACAGTTTTTGGCTTCATTTCCACGATATCTCAAGAACAACTGATTATATTGCTTTATAGCCAGAGGTCAATTATTAATATAGGATTTTAGTGTTTTAAATCACAATTTCGCAATAACCATTTGATGAATGCGCATCAACTATATTATACTTGTAGGTGATCAGGAATTATCTGTATACAAGCGGAGGCATATTGAAGACGCAGTCGTATCTTTTGCTTGCTTTTCGTATTATACCATAAACCAGAATTAAATTAGGGAATTAGTAAAGAGAGCATCCTGGAGGCTGAAAGTTGTCACGTGACACTCAATTAGTGTGCACAAGCGTGCAATACATACAACCTTCTGTGCACGTTATATCGCGTACAAAAATACACCATCCTGCATATGCTCATTAATTACTTTTAAAAACGATGAAAAATAGAGGGCAACAACACCCAATCGATTACTGTTAATAGACCTAGGCCTTTGAATATTGTCGCTTCTTTACAATTTTCTTCGTTAATTTGTCTCAGAATGGCATTTCCTGCTTCGCTCAGAAGCAGATTCATGGTAGCTGCTGTAGATTCCGACTACGAGATGGTTTCCTTCAAAACATTGACTTATTTTTATCACTTTCTGATTGCTGCCAGAACCCATCAGTATAAAGCTCATCGGAATAAACGAGGCGTTGGATCCTGTATTCTGGAGCCAGCTTCAGGAATATGAAAGAAACGGAGATTGTCCAACAAACTGGCCAAGAGCAACTATCCAAAGAAACATCTTGACCGCTTTCGAAAACTACCCCTCCTACAATAATGTCGAGAGAAGTGAAGGTAACATAGTTGAAAGGTAACGAGACGAGACGTCATTTAGCTGACGTAGAAGTGCGTCAAAGAGTCAGATCAACTCCTTGGTCAGATCATGCAAATAGTAAATACTATATGAATATGACAAACATTGCATTGAACTGAATTACTGGCGTGTGGGCTTATTGCCTTCACATGTTAATTAGCGCAGGTTATAACGTAATTGAAATGACGTCTCGTGTTCAATGGGCATAACTAATATTTGGTCATGATACAAAAGCTATACACTATGTACACCGGAGTGCAACAAAAGACTTCCAAGATTTCAACATTACAGTCTATTTGGGAGAAAACGAGTAGGTTTAACGAATACAAGGAAAGTGGGGACTTTAAAACCACAATTCATACTGTTTCAAGAGGCTCCTTGCTAAAATACCAAAGTTGCGGCATTTAGGCGCGGACGTGAAAATACATACTCTTGTTCTCCAAATCACAGATTTTGTATATTAAAATATATGCCGAATATGTTATAGACAAAATATCCTCCACCATCACAGTGTAGGGGGTGAGAGGAAAGGAGAGAAAGAGAGAGAGAGAGAGAGAGAGAACAAAGAACGTGAGAAGTCTATGAGACACGACCCCTCCCAGACCCTTTCATTTCTTCAACCCACATGCATTTGAGCAACCCATATACATTATAAACATGTAAAATACAAGGATCACTTATAAAGGAAATCTGTTCTTTCTTGCATTCATACCAGACAACAAAGAACTGACTATAACTGTGACGTGGCCTGACGGCACGTACGCACTTCCAGAGGCAGCGACATTAACAAACACGGACACCTGCCCGAAGGCCGAGGGCATGAAGTGGAGCATGGGATTGCTGTACCAGGAAACGGACAAAGATGGGGTTAATACATGCTCCGATGGTAACCATTTGACCAACTACTGTGAGCGAGACAAGATGAGGACTTACTACTGCGTGAAGACCACTGCGAAGGCTACCACAACCTCTTGGACGTGGATGCTTGGTGTCTACTGTATCTTCAAGTTTGACACCTGTCCCGACGGTAGGTCCAAGAAATGCAACATGCAAAATGGGTGATGGACACATCCTCCAAGCGACATTTGCTCCTGACATTTGCTCAACAGCATTAAATCAGTGTCAGGGTTGCGATTTGATTTAGCTTTAGGGTTAGGGGTAGGTGTAGCCAGTGTTGGGCCCAGTGTTGAAGATACAAAACTGGTTCTTGGTAGAAACCGAAAGTGGGGCAATTGTCGCAGGAGCATGCATGTGTCGTCAACTGAAAAATGTTATTTTCCTTGCTGTATTTTTGTTATCTTTATTCTAATGATCCTCCTCATAAACATACCCCCTCTTACCTGCAAGAACTCTTGACGCGAACGTACAGCCCCTGCACATGATGTGCAATTGACGCGCGATGTGTTACGGCTCCGTATAGAGTCACGGTCTCTGTGAGACCTCCGCAAGAAGCCCGTGCAAAACGTACGATGGCTTCACGTGTCACCTGCGTTCATCGAAACACGTAGCCACTCGCAGAGTTTGTTTGTTTTTTACGTGTCGAACAGTCTCCTTGCGTGTCCGGCGTGCTCCTGCGTGCTTAAAAAAAAGTACATACCCGTGCGTGCGACCCAAGGATTTTCTGCGAAATTCGTCGCAGACCACAAGCAAGGAGGTGCACGGCCGGTTGTGACCAATCCTTAGTTCTCATGATATGATCTTATCTTATCATGGATTCTATCCTGGCTAGGTGCTTACATCATTAGACAATGTACTTTACCCACATGTGTCCCTCTCGACCCAGGTATATTAAATGGGTACATGGTAAGGCCAGGTCAGTAAACAAGTGCAATGCTCTCAGGAAAAACAGTATTGATTGATTGATTTATTTACCAACAAGAAGAACATACATGTATTACAATATAACGGTATAACATTTTACACATGATAAACATGACAAATCAAAAATACTTCAAAAGCAAAAATTAATGGTAAAATGGAACCAGAAAATAGCACATGTGCTAGTCGAGCCTGGCCCCAGGTCAAAGGTATAATGTACTGAATTAATATGTTAACTAAGTAAGCTGTACAATGAGAATAACTATATAAACGTAAAAATCCTAGAGTCTAAGATTAACACTAGGTATAATGAGTTGTGTAATCAAATAATTTAGCAAACATAAGGAATTAAATAGACATATTAGTATAACTCAATACAAATATAAAAAAAAACTAAAAAAAAAAAAAAAAAAAAAAAAAAAACTTATTTATCTTTTAATAAAAAAAGCTTTATAGAATGCCGAAATCTAGATCGTGTTCTTTCCAATCTGATATCACTAGGTAGTCTATTCCAACAATCGCTACCCACAAAGGACAATGAAAATCTACCCTGAGTCGTTTTAAAAAGTGGGAGATGCAACTGGCTCCCTTCTCTTTGTCTCGTTGAATAACTATGCTGTATGATTGTACAATAATCTATAAGAGAGTGAGGTAGATTCTTATGTACTATATCAAACATAAAAGTGGCTACAGATATATGATGTACCTCAAAAACATTCAAAATTTCCATAGATTGGAATATTGGCCGTGTGTGAGATCTAAAACCACTAAAGGTAATAGCTCGCATTGCCATTTTTTGTGTATAAAGTATACTATTGAGGTATGTTTTGTAAGTGCTCCCCCACACCTCAATACCATATGTGATATGCAGTTGTATAAGAGTTTTATATAACAATATCAGTGTAACTTTTGGTACAAAATGGCGCAGCCTAAACAAAACACCAACCTTTTTTCTTATGCCTTGATTTACCACTTCAATGTGGGGTCTCCAAGTCAAATGTTTATCAATATGTATACCAACAAAAGTAGCCACATCCAGTGCTGCCAACCTAAAATCGTATTCCTTACCTTTTACGGTTGATAAGGGGGTATGGCATTGTGTATCACAGACAAAAATTTAGAACAGTTCTTGTAACCCAGAGCCATAAATAGTTAATGCCACTGGACAACAAAAGGTTGTTCGAGGAGACAGGTGCGATACATTATGGTAATGTTGTATTCCAAATTAATTCCAGATCCATAGATGTTGGTACCCCCTTATCAAGTGTAATAGGAGCGAAACTGGGTGAGGAAATCGTACTAGTTGGCATGTCTGCACATCAACCTCTTTTATTTCTTTCCCAAATATTTCAAATCTTCCTCCTAAAACAGGCTTCATCCTCCGACTGCTTAAAAGTATGAAATTAGTTTTTGTTGAATTAATTGTTAGCCTGTTCGCAAAACACCATTCTTGCACCAGTTGCAAATGGGTATTAACCTCGTGTACATCAATAACACATTGGCGAGCTGGAAATGTGTGGAATAAGTTAGAATCGTCTGCAAATAGTCTAAAGTTAAAAAAGTCAGTGACTAGTGGCAAATCGTTAATGTACATTAAAAATAGAGTTGGGCCTAACACAGAACCCTGTGGGACACCGCATTTGATTTGCAGCATATCTGATGATGTGTTCCCGTTATTTACAAACTGGAATCTATTCTGAAAATAATTTTGAAACCACTGTAAGGGCAATCCTCGTATACCATAATGGGATAGTTTTCGTAACAATATACTATGATCAATAGTATCAAATGCTTTTTGGAAATCAATAAAAATTCCAAGTGTGCATTTCCATTCATCTATAGATTTCAATGTTGCATTAATCAAATTAATTATTGACAGCTTAGTACTATATTTTTTTCGAAAACCATACTGATGCTGATATAATATACTGTTTGTTTCCAAAAAATTAAGCACTCTGACATTAACAATCTTTTCAAATATCTTACATAACACAGGCAAAACTGATATTGGTCTATAATTTCCACAATCAAAATTAGATCCTTTCTTATATAAAGGGGTAATTTTCGCAATTTTCATTTCATCAGGAAATGTACCAGTTTCCAGTGAAAGATTAAAAACATACACTAAAATTGCTGAAATATGGTATGCACAATCTCTTAATAACCGTACCGGGATATTATCATGGCCACTCGCTTTCTTTGTGTTTAATGACTGAAGGAGGTTTAAGACTTCAGTATACGTAACCGGTTTCCAAAAAAAAACGGGTGTCCCTAGATAATTTACAAATTCATTATCTTTCTTTGGTAGTGCATTAGATAAGCTGGGTCCAATATTAACAAAGAAATTATTAAATTCATTTACAATAGAAGATGTACTGGTTATTTCTTCATTCTGTCCATTTGCCTGTGTAATAAGTTTGTTTATTTGTTTTGCTGAACCACTCTTACTCCCTAGTAATTCATTAATAACTCTCCATGTTTGGCTAGTTTTGTTCCTATTTTCATCTAACAAAGGACTATAATAATTCCTTTTAGCATTTTTCAAAACAGTAGTTAAAACATTTCTATATCTCTTATACTTTATAAAATTCTCCTCTTTATAATTTGACTTTAGGACTTTTGAATACAATTTATGTTTCCTACGTATAGACTTCATAATAGCACGAGTGATCCAGGGCCTTTTACACTTGGTAGTATTCTCCGACTTATGCTTTTCTACAAGCGGTGCATGTTTATTAAAAACTTCGATAATAGAAGCACAGAATGTAGAGTAGGCCACATTCACATCTTCACAATCATAAATTCTTGAACATTCAAGATTAGCAATATCTTCATTAAATTTTTCAATGTCATAATTTTTATAACATCTAAACAAAACTTTTTTGTCACGAGTTTGATTTGGTTTGAAATAATTCTGAAAACATATAAACACTGGAAAATGATCAGATAAATCACATTCTATTATTCCTGAATGAGTTACAAACATGTTTAAATTTGTATATACATGATCTAACAATGATGCAGTACCACTTGCCACTCTGGTTGGTGACTCTATCATTTGAGTCAAACCTAAACATTGCATTGCTGTTACAAAACTCTCTGCTGCCCCACCTGTACATAATGCATTAATATTAAAATCCCCGAGCAAATTACATTTATGCTTATCTACTTTAACTTTTTCAAGTACACGCAAAACACTTTCTTGGAAATCTGAAATATCTGTATTGGGCTTTCTATAAATGACACCAACAACTATTTTCTGATGTTTGGAAACATTAACTTCCAACCAAATTGATTCAGCATGAGATACATCATAATCTAACAATATATATTCATAAGATGCACGAATATAAACTCCGACTCCCCCTCCTCTTAAGTTGTGTTCTCTACATTTAACTTCCAAGGTATATCCCTGTAAATTTAAGACAGATTTATTATAAACACTCCAAACTTCCGATAGGCCAATAATATCAAACTTCACTTTAAGGCAATCCTCATACAACAATTTTAAGCCTTCGATATTCTTATTCAAAGATCGAATATTTATATGCGAAACGTTCAAGGAACCTTCGGTATTGAAACCAAGAACAGAATTAAAGTTGTTAGGAGACAATTTATAAGAATGTAACAAAGCATCAGTCATTTAAAGGGTTTGTGAAAGAGGTTGAAGAACTGCATAATAATTAGACAACTTATTTCAAGAGATGAAGCTTAAACTTGTCGTACTCAATGTTGTCAACACCGACATCAAACAGGTCATCTATCATGAGTCTCTTTTCCTGTAAAATATGTCAAATACTCTAGGGTTTACCGCTGGCACAATCACCTGGAAAGACGAAGCTAGTGGGGTAGATCCGGATTACACCACAATACCTACAGGGACGTATGGAAAAGGGGGAATAACATCAATCGAGTTCTGCTGCCGCGAAGATGGCAGCACATCCATACCCATCATTCTACCAACAACAAGCCCTTTTTATCTTATCAAGTTCCATGATAGCTGCCAAGAGGTAGGTGAACAATGACACTAAATATAAAATCACTAGCTGAATGGTTCCTGTACCTTAAAGGTACTTCATCCCTTTTGCCGCCCTAAATTTGGAAGTTCTGTGAGTATGCGATAGATTACAAAAGAATTATAGCGTTAAACACGGACATAATATACTAAAATACTAAAGCTTTTCGACATGCACTCATCAGAGTAAATTCGCATGAATGAGCAGAACGCCAGAAAACGGAACAATATAATAGAGCCGAAAGAACAGTGGACGCTAAATGACGCGATATGATTGGCTGTCACGCTAAACAAGGTAAACATAGTAACAGCCGTTCGGTCGAACAAATGCTAAAATAACGTAAGTGTTCTTACGAACTCCTTCTGACGGCACAGAATGGGGTCAGTAAGCCGAATATATGATGCCTCGAGCATGCGCAGGTGATTGAAACTTCTCGCTCGGCTGAGAACCCTGAACCAAGATGAACAGTATTGTTCCGCGCATTCTTGTTTATTCATTAAATGGTAAGCAATGGCCGACTTGCCACTATCCACGGAAGTAGGCACATTCAGTTGTCTACAGAAGCGTGAAGGATGTCGATGCGCGTTAGTTTGGCGATTTGATTATCATGTCTCTCGCGCACTGCAAAGGCCCATGAGGACACCGGTCTTTGGACCTAAGAGATGCCCGATCTATCTCAAACTTCCGTGGCGTGGGAAGGCTTCCCTAAAGTTTGAGAAACAGATCAAGCAGGCTGTATCTGGTGTTTTCCCTGCTGTTGAAGCGCGTGTGGTATTTACCACTCATAGAATGATCTCGTCTGTCCGAAAGGATGTGCTCCCTATTACGCATTGCATTAATGTTATTTACGAATTTAAGTGCCGATGTGAAGCTCGGTACATAAGACGCACAACCCAAGGCTAAGCAGATCGCATTAGCCATCTTGTGCCCAAGTCAATCCGAAATCGCCAAACTAACGCGCGTCCACAACCTTCACGCTCCTGTAGACAACTGAATGTGCCTACTTCCGTGGATAGTGGCAAGTCGGCCATTGCTTACCATTTAAAGGGAAATTAACCTCAGCGTATGAATTAGCTTATTTTGAATGGTGTAGTATATGCCTCTTATTTGATACATGCAATTTCATGTAAAAACACAGGATATAGATATAAATCACTATTTTCCAGCCAAGTTATCGTCTGCTAGCAATAATAAGGGGGCTGCCATTACTTTATGTGTACACGAACATATTTTTCATCCCAAGTAAAATTTCCTTCATCGTTAACTTGTAATTGATTTTTAGAGGACAAATATATATTAGATAAAGTCACATATTCTGAAATGTAAGTTTAGTTTTATATATTTTTTAAAAGGTCTTAATTTGTTCATAAAAAATATACTTCATAAAAATATACGTCAAGGACGGAGAATTGACGTCAAGGACGGAGACAATCGTAACAATACCAAAACAAAGCGAGGAATCTGCTTTACAGGATGGCTATTAGAACTCATGGGTCGTCAATTATCTAGGCCCATGGCCAATAACAATCGTAATACAATCAGAACAAAGCGACGTATCTGTTGTAAAGGTAGGCTATTATCAATGCATATGGTACCTAATGATCCGTGTCATGCACAAAATGGCAGCCTCCATGGAAAGACGTAGCAGACAATAGGTGCATCTAGAATATCACGTGGGTTAATAGTCCTTTAATGAATAACCAAGAATGCGCGGAACAATACTGTTCATCTTGGTTCAGGGTTCTCAGCCGAGCGAGAAGTTTCAATCACCTGCGCATGCTCGAGGCATCATATATTCGGCTTACTGACCCCATTCTGTGCCGTCAGAAGGAGTTCGTAAGAACACTTACGTTATTTTAGCATTTGTTCGCCCGAACGGCTGTTACTATGCCTAACCTTGTTTAGCGTGACAGCCAATCATATCGCGCCATTTAGCGTCCACTGTTCTTTCGGCTCTATTATATAGTTTCGTTTTCTGGCGTTCTGCTCATTCATGCGAATTTACTCTGATGAGTGCATGTCGACAAGCTTTAGTATTTTAGTATATTATGTCCGTGTTTAACGGTATTTTCCGATTTGCAGTACCAAGCACTTATTTATTGAAAAGAATTATAGTTGGAAAACTTGTGCGGATGTCAGAAGGATAATAATTTGCTTCTAAGTAAGTAATATGTAAACAAATCTTTCGGCATATTACTCCCAGTGTTAAAGATCGTATGCTCGATCTGTAATGAAAAACACAAGTCAGAAAAACACTGGGAGTAATATGCCGAAAGATTTGTTTACAAATTAAAAATTCCTCCCCAGTCAAGCTTCTTCGTTTAAGTAAGTAATAATTCGGAACCACATTGTGAATCGAAATCGCGTCATTTAAAAAATTATTTTTTTACCGTTACTAGCACATGTACTTGAGTTGATTTCTGAATAGCTCCTGCTGCGATAAAAGCAAAATCTTCGTTTCTTACAAAGGAGTTATAGAACTTGTGACCTTTAAAAGTTGAAATTTCATAGGAGGTATCTACAGGATGTCTACTATACCTGTGCAAATTTTCCCGAAAGTCTATACAAAAGGAAAGAAGTACCTTTAAGTTTAATCCTTGCGTTAATTTATGCCTAGAAGGATTTATCACTTCAAAAAAATTCGAACACGTTCTTTACATGTGTGTTGAAGTGATACAATGATTTGAACTATTCAAACACAGAACTTACATAATAAATAATACCACCAAATAACAACATAATGAATGAGAATGATTTGGGAAGAATTAGAAATGAGGAATAAATTAGACATGGGGATATGAAGGAGCCTTTTAAAAAGTAAAAAAAAATAGCTTATTGGTTATAGGCTGCAAGTGTTAATACAGTTTAAAGTCTAACAAAGTTTCTGGAACGAACAAAGTACATTGTGAGGTACGTTGAATACAAGTAAACGACTATCATTTTTTTTTTCGTTTTTAGGATATTTTTTATTGTTTTCTCTCAAATCAATTACATAAAATGCAATTTTCATTAAAGAAATTGTACAAATTATTTGAACACATATTTTAACGAAATAATACAATTATACATCAAACATTGAAAGAAATCTGAAAATAATGAAGAAAATATTATTTTTATCTTATACATAAATATTGCAATAACGTAATGTCTTAAAGGATAAGAGAGAAAACCGAAAAGATAAAATCGGTTGCTGTTCTGCCCCTCCCCACCCCCTCATAAAGGTTTACATCGATTATTATTATTCTTATTATTATTATTATTATTATTCTTATTCAGATTTTAGATTCAAATTAAACATACATTTATTTCCTTCTCATAATCAAATAAATACAAAACGAAATGTACATTCACAATAAAACATGGTGGAAGCTAGGAGGCCAGGGTCCCAGGAAGCACATGGCTTGTGGTGGGGTCGCTTTTACAATACATATTTACATATATAATATTATACAATTATAATATACACGCAAAAAAAAAGATAAAGAAAATAAAAAGGAAATCTGCAATGTGCTACTGACTATATTGTACGAAGTACTTTTTTTACAGTACGAGTAAATGTATGGAGTGAAGGGCATGATTTAATAGAGCCATTGAAGTTGTTCCAGAGTTTGGGACCAGAAAAACGAATATTTTGTTGAAAGGCAACTGTTCTATGTCTATAGAAATGTGTAGGTCTGTCACAGATCTTGTTGGATAATTATGAAAATTACAATTAGAATTAAACAGATTGTTATTATTACTATTGATATAATATTAACATAATTCCTCTAGGTACTCGGTATGACTGCACGGGAGGAGATTCTCGAGTGGGGTACTAAGATGTCTGATCCTGCCACGTCCCAGTTTGGATATCATCCAAGACCCGGCAATACTGGCCATAACGTCAGGATCGACTACTGCTTCTACGAGCCAACCAAGACTGCGAAGAGATTCCTTAGTGCGTTGGAGGAGGGTAAAGAGGGAGAAAGTGAGTTTGAAGTAAAGAAAGAAGTGGAAGAAGTGAGAGAACTTCTCCACTTGCTGCAAAAACAGATCGATCCAAGAAAGAGAATTGCCGACGCGAGTCAGGAGAATGAGGAAGAAGAGCGTGAGTTTGAGGAAGAAGTTCGTGCTAGGGATCTTGAGCTTCTTAGATTGCAGGAAAAACAGATCGACCCAAGAAAGAGAATTGCCGACGCGAGTCAGGAGAATGAGGAAGAAGAGCGTGAGTTAGAAGGGGAAATTGATTCGCTGGTTAGAATTGCAAAAGAGATACAAAAGAGAATTGTAAACGAGGGTCAGATTGACACGCGGCAAGAGGCATCACCACGGGATAGGGACGATATGGAATTAAGAGGAAATATTAAGCGAGAATTGGATGAAGAGATTACGGAAGTTAGAGAGGTGAATAACGACCAGGAGGAAGATGAAGAGGAAAGCAAAGAGGATGTACGAGATAGGGAGATTGAGCTCCTTGAATTGCTTGTGAAACAGATTGATCCAGGAAAGAGAATTGCCGACGCGAGTCAGGAGAATGAGGAAGAAGAGCGTGAGGAGGAGGAGGAGGAGCGTGATGAGGAGAGACAGATTGACCCACGGGGAGAAGCATGGCAAGAGGATTCAAAAATGGATAAGGAAAGTGAGCATGAGGAGAATACGAAAGTCAAGAGGTTGGAACAACTCCTCAACTTGCTGGCAAAACAGATCTAACAAGGTAGAAATGATTCAGAAAGAGATGAGGAAAAACGTGTCACTCTCTAGCATGTAAAGATTGTGGGCTTATACGGGGAGAATGATATTAATTGCTTAGAGTTATATGTAGTGAGGCAAATTTGGCCAAGTGATATTTATTTATCGTTTCTCGTCCAGATTTTTCGAAAATAAGGAAGAGTCCCATGTCGCATTTGATTGACATTTCTTATTTTCCTGTAGACATAAACGCTATATATAGGATCTCTTGCAACTCATTTTCTAAAATATCACTTGATAAGTATGTGCATGCACTATATAATGAACCAAATGAGGTGAAATTGACTTATACTGATATTTGAATCTAACCTCATTGAACCCAAGCATATCCTCTGATTCTTCCATATTTCATTTCAAAACAATAATGTCAAATAATAAAGAAGGAGTCTGGCAACAAACACCCCCCCCCCCCCGCACAAAAAAAAAAAGAAAGAAAAAAGAAAAAAGGAAAAAAAAAGCAGAAGAAGGGAAGAGGAGGGGATGGGAAACGAGGAATCAACTTTATTTGGCCTTATCGGTGGATATTCGTCATGAGACTGCTGTGCGGTCTGTACCATACTATAATAGTAGTATAAAATTATAGCATGTGTATTGGTAAAGCGGGAATGGTTGCATATTCACGTCTTTGAAAAAAAAAATGAATTTAAGGGTGTATTTATCAACTTAGACATGTCTTACTTTGCCTGTACTGTCCGTTGGATTTTTCTACGATTAAAACCTAATGGATTGACACATTAGTTCATATCTTAGCAACCGCTCTTTTTCGCTTCTCTCCCCCCCCCCCCCCTTTCCTCGTTCTCTCTCTCTCTCTTTCTCCTCCCCCTTTCTCACACAACATGTATGATTTGTCTTTCACTTGTTGGCATAAATTTTAAGTACCTTTATATCTCTCTCGGCATCATATTTCTTTTGTGACGGGTTCGTGAACGGAAATAAAAAGAAAAGGATTTCTTCACGAACTTTTGTATGCAAGATGTATGAACGTTTGAATATTTAGATACTTTGCTTACTATATCACACTTGTAGCGTATAACACAGCAGTAGTATTTCGTAGATATTATGTTGGTTTATTTGGAATCATTTGTAAAGTACAAACTGTTTCATTTCGAATTATCATAAACAAAGCATGTGTCTGATAATTTTTCTTTTATTGGTATTGAACTTCGCGATAAACATAAATCTACGGGTTCAGTTAAAAAACATGCTAACATCCATAAGGTTAAATCATTGATTCGATCTGGAACTTGGTCCTACCGCACCTGTTGTGGTACTGCCTAACCGGATGATAAGATCACTCCTTAACTAAAATCATCCAGGGGCTATTAGTATTTCCATTGATAAATTGCATTTGAAAATCTGTATATATATATATATACACCATGATTCGGAACGAACAACTTGTTCCATCATACACACAGTGCACAGAGTACGGCAAACCAATCTACTAGGTGTAAAATAAACACCCAAAACATTTGACACTTTCTGATCGTTATATATTAACTCAAAACTTATAACTCGAATCAGACTGAGGTTTTCACATTGTAAAGTTGGAGGATGTTAAATTTATTTGGAGTAAATTTTCGGTCATTTTTGGGAATGTTTTTCTTGAAACAATGCTCTGAATATTTAATTAGATATTCACAATTGAAAAATCGAGACCACAGAATCTGTGTGTATCAGTAATTAATTCAGGATACGGCAATACCATTGTGCAACCCACCTGTCATCCTATTGTTATCCAGTGTCATTAATGATTCATGACTCTTGGTTAAAAGAGATGCTCTAAAATTTCAGCTGACATGCACAATAGCAATTGTTATGTTCTGAATAAATTACTGATCCACACATAATTATTTCATGGTCTTTTTTAAAAGTGAAAATCTAATTGAAATTCAGAACATTGTTTTCAACAAAGTGTCGCAAAACTTCCTCCAAATAATTTTGACAACCTTCAACTTTACAAAGTGAAACTTCAGTTTGATACGAGCTATATAACTTTTGAGATATTGTTGATCAAAAGTGTCAATTCTTTTTTTTTTTTACACCTAGTATTTTATCGAAAACTGAAGGGCAGTGCGTGATCGTTCTTGCCTGTCATGCTCCACAGTGATTGGTCAAAATCAAAGATTTAGAGTTTCACAAGCGATTGCACTAAGTTGATTGCTGACCTACCTAATTATATTCTTAAAAGATACTGTATGCGTTCATTTGGGATTATAATGGTAGTACGTATATTCCGTCAACGTATGGGCTATACTTTAACTCATACTGTGCCAAGGGGTTTAGCTCTCTTCAAAAATTTTACCAAAGTGTGATCAATGCTTACTTTTGAAATGTCTGCACTTCACTATCCATCTATTATTTCACAGAATGTTGTGTACATAACTTGTAGGAAATTTATTACCATTTCTTATGATACCAAACATTATAACTTTACCAAACTTTATGCATAAGAATTATTGAAAATTATATTTGAGTTTCTTTTTTGTCCATTATTTGTTGGTTTCTCATTTGTTTACTATTGTTTAATGTTAAAATAAGGTAATATCTTTTAAAAAATCTGCAATCTTCTCTGAAAATTTCTATAGTAGCATATCATTATAATCATATGTTTAGAATGCATGATTTATGCTCAAATTTTGATATATATGTACATTGACCACCATATATACCTTTCCTGTGGTCGAGAATTGGTGAATGAAAATGACAAGTCTATCTGTCACATATACGTGACATCGGCAATGAAAGAGTTAAATGAACAATTATCTTGGACTTTAAACATTAAATCTCTGCGTGTATTCATTCTATTGGTATTAAAGGGATATTTTGCTTGGAAAATAATATGTTTAATGAAGAAATATCTTATTTTGCCTTGTTGAACCTTGTCATAAAGCTTTTATATCGGCGTGATTACGGAGAGGATGCAAAGGTGTGTCTATGATCACTCCTCACAAATAAAGATAAAAATTCAATTCAATGAGGTAGAGGGAGATGGATAGGGAGTAGAAAGTACAGAGAGGGGGGTGGTTAGGGGACGAGAGAGGATAAAATGAAAATGAGAGAGAGAGAGCGAGTGGGAGGATTCGGGGACCAAAGGGAATAAAACGGGGGGTATAGAGGGACTACAGAAGAACTGAATGAAACTGAGAGAGAGAGAGTAAGAGAGAGGGGGATTAGGGGACGAGAGAGGATAAAACGGGGGATAGAGGGACTGCAGAAGGACTGAATGAAAATGAGAGAGAGCGAGGGGATGATTCTGGGACGAGAGGGAATAAAACGGGGGTAGAGGGACTACAGAAGAACTGGATGAAAATGAGAGAGAGAGAGAGAGAGAGAGAATAAAACGGGGGATATAGAGGGACTACAGAAGAACTGAATGAAAATGAAAGAGTGAGAGAGAGAGAGAGAGAAAGAGGATTAGTGGACGAGAGAGAGGGGACGAGAGAGAGGGAATAAAACGGGGGATAGAGGGACTACAGAAGAACTGGATGAAAATGAGAGAGAGAGAGAGAATAAAACGGGGGATATAGAGGGACTACAGAAGAACTGAATGAAAATGAAAGAGTGAGAGAGAGAGAGAGAAAGAGGATTAGTGGACGAGAGAGAGGGGACGAGAGAGAGGGAATAAAACGGGGGATAGAGGGACTACAGAAGAACTGGATGAAAATGAGAGAGAGAGAGAGAGAGAATAAAACGGGGGATATAGAGGGACTACAGAAGAACTGAATGAAAATGAAAGAGTGAGAGAGAGAGAGAGAGAAAGAGAGGATTAGGGGACGAGAGAGAGGGAATAAAACGGGGGATAGAGTGACTACAGAATAATCGAATAAAATGACAGAGGAAGAGAAAGAGAGAGTGTGAGAGAAAGAAAGAGAGCGCCCCCTGGACAGAGAGAGGGGGAGAGAGAAGAGAGAGAAACGAAGATGGAGAGGGAGACAGAGAGGGGAGGGCATGGGGGGGGGGGGGGGTAAGAGAAAAAGGGAATAAACGAGCAACTGTAAATTCAATTCAATTCAATTCAATGTTTTTTTATTTAAAAAACAATGCCTAGCGGCCAAAGGCTGAATTGTGCATGTTTTACATTGTTGTGAATACATAATACATAAGTAAGTTCAATTATACACTTTGTAAGTACAATTATTTCACATTAAAACATACAAACCATTTGATGGTATATACATAATAAATTAGACCCCAAAACATGTAGAGAATATTATTAACATTTAAGAATTGTCTATACAGGTAAAGAATATTAATTAATAAAAGGAAACTTAAAAATTATATATACATTGTTAAATATAAAGCTAATATGAGTAATTTGCTATTCATTTAAAAGGTATATCTACATATATACTCCTACCGTGTTTGAATTATTCAGGATGACTATTTCAGTAGTATTGCACCGGTACATTTTAAAAGGAAACTTAAGAATTATATATACATTGTTAAATATAAAGCTAAAATGAGTAATTTTGCAATTCATTTAAAAGATATATCTATACTTCTACCGTGTTTGAATTATTCAGGACGACTATTTCAGTAGTATTGCACCGGTACATTTTAATACACACATGGGTTATGTAATAAATTATATTTAAATAATCAATGAGCATTATATGAATATACAAGTATAATAAACTATTCACTATTGAGCAAGTCTGTTATATATGGCAAAGGACTCTTTTTAAATCTGCTTGTTTTGCACTTGTACTGAGCTTATTTTTTTTTTGGTTTCTCAACTGATAGTGGCATTCTTTCCTTTTCACAAGCCAGTTTGATGCAAATGGGCTTTTTTCAAGTGCATGTGCAAATCCAAGACACAAATATTTTCTTCTCTCTTCAAAAGTAATGAGTTCACATGTTTCTAAAGCCAACTATGTAGTTTCTGCCCAGCATTAGTCTGCATGCTCTCTTTTGAATTGTCTCAAGGGCATAGACTTGCTGCTTCGTAAGAGCCCCGTTAAAAACAGGGGCACCATATTCTACTATCGGTCTTATATATCCTTTAAATATGGTAATTAGATCGCACAAAGGTAAGTTGAATGATTTTAGTCGTCGAAGTATGTACAGTTTCTTGTTACATCTTTTCAGTAGATCACTAATGTGCTTGTCCCATTTAAAGTCATTCTGTAATATCAATCCTAACATTTTAACAGATTCAACTAACAGATTTTTGTTTAGTTTCATTAATATACAGTGGTTCCAACTGCACTGGCTCTTTACTAAAAGTGATTTGCATGATTGAACATTTTGAGGCATTCAGTTTCATGTCATTACTGACTGACCACTGTTGCAAGCTATATAGTTCATCTTGCAGTCTAGAAGGTTCACAAATCTTCCTACTCTCTACTAAAGATAAGTCGTCTACATATTTAAAGTAAGGCATGGTAGAGTTTTGACATGCATCATTTATGAGTACAAGGAACAATATCGGACCTAATTTAGTTCCCTGCGGAACGCCGGTATTTATGGTATTCCAATTTGATCTTTCCCCATTATACCTAACACATTGTAGACGATTATCCAAAAAACTCATTATCCAGTTAACAATGCATGGTCTTACATCAAAATCCAAGAGTTTTTTTACAAGGATGTTATGGTTGATTCTATGAAACGCTTTAGAGAAATCGGTCGTTAAGATTGTAGATGTAACCTTCAGTCTTTCCGCCTTCTCCAGAACCTGATGGATTAAACCAATAAGGTAATGTGTCGTCGATAAACCACGACGATTTCCGAACTGATTGGAATCAAGATGCTTGGTAATATCCTCCAACAACCACTTGGCTATAAATGATTCTCCTAACTTAGCAAAATAACTTGTTAAGGCGATTGGTCGTAGATCCATAATGGTAGGTGGGTACAACTTCGGGATGGGAACAACTTCTGCTTGTTTCCATTGAGATGGACCTCGGATTGTTGGAAGGACGAGTTAAGAATATCTGTGAGTGGAACTGATAATTCACAGGCAAATTCGCGTATGATACGAACAGGAATATCGCCAGTGATACCTGCTTTGCATTGACTGAGAAAACGCAAATATCTGAATACTTCCCACCTTTGTACGAGGGGGCAGTTGAACTGGGCAGGCAAGTGTGCAGGTAAGTTAGATCTCTGAAGCTTCGGTAAGTCTGCTGCTATACTGCAAAAATGATCATTAATGCGGTTTGCAATTTCACAAGGTCCAAAATAACTATGTTCCATTCCTGGTATTGTGATAGGAACATGGTTAGGTTGGCTGTTGGTAAGTATCTTTATTCGCTTGTACCATGCAGCTGGATCGCTTCCCTTAAGATTACGTACTCTTGTATTATATTACCCTTTCTTAGCTGCAGCTATAGATCGAATAATTTTGTTCCTTAGGTAACGCCATATATTTCCTTTCTTTTCTGCGAAAGCCCGCTGTCTACGACGTAATTATGAGCGACTTGATTTCACCATTAATCCATGGTTTATCTTTGTTGTGGAAACAAGTTATTTTAGTAGGGAGATGCAACTCTATAAGTGGGACTGGATCTCTTTGAGCCAAGTAGCACACTTCGTTGTAGGATCTTGAGCTTGTAAAACTTCTTCCCATGTATGATGTGTGATCCAATCTCCAAACGCCCTCAGTCCACCGTCAGGTAATGGTCGTACTACTTTCCTGCGAGTTGTGTTGTTTTGGATTCCTTTATTTTGTGCTGGTATCCAAATTACACAGTTGTGGTCACTTGACGCTATTGGCGGTAAAATGTTTATTCGACCCTAAAAATTGGCATAATTGGTAACAATCTTGTCAAGTATGTTATCCCCTCTCGTAGGTTGACTTACTTCTTGCGTAAACTGTTCATTGTTGAGGATTTGTTGTATATCTAAGTCATTAAAGTCGCCAACTATGGATAGCCCTGCCTCCGGATACTGTAGAAATAGAAAATCACTTGTAGAAACAATGTGTTCGATATAGGCTTCAGCATTCGGATAACTTGGAGGATAGTACAACACACAGACAATCAAACTGGAAAGTTGACGAGGTAGTCTTCGGGGTCTCATAAGGAGCCACAAAGCTTCAATATTATCTGGCAACAGGTAACTGTCGTGGTTTAAGTTCATGCTTAGCATACAAGGCAACTTCTCCACCCGGACGGTCTTCTCTGGCTCTGGAGAACAAGGAAAACCCAGGTATGTTGAAGTCTTCTGATGGAGTTCGGGGACCAAACCAGGTTTCGGTAAGAGCGATAATATCTAGTTTGTGAATGTAGGCTAGAATCATCAATTCGTCTAACTTATTATGCAGTGAACGGACATTCGAAAGTAACACCACTGGTAAGTCATAATCTTTTGGTAAGATTTGATGTCTTAAATTAACTGTTGATATTGGTGTTAAGCACTGTATACGCTTCTTATTTCTATGTAAGCGTTTTCTAACGTTCATTAACAGGGATTGGTCGAAAATCCCCTAATTCAGGATGGTTGAGTCTTCTACATCCACCTCGTTTACCTATGTGTGATATCAACTTGGAATTTATTTTCAGTTCCTTTATGATTTTCCATGCCGAGAGTGGCACTTTCACAATGGCACATTTATTTCGTAAATCATGTAATTCTTGACTGGTATAGTGCCGGGGAGCTCTATCAGGTCCAGGGTTAGGCTCAATGTCACCACACTGCAAGAGTACATTTTGGAAGGTTGAAAATGAGTTTGAATAGTAGAGAATTCTTCTACTAATGAATCTATGTCTATGTAAGTTTTTAGTCTTCCAAGTGGAAATTTGTACATTAGCAGTATGTACTTCACAATATTGACCATGATTAAGGGGAAGCAGCAAGCCTACAAGGAGAAGAAAGAGTAAACCTGGTAGCTCCATTGTTCTCTGTAAAGCTTTCTATTCAAGTCGAGATGCTTGGCTCTCCTCAACAATAGCAGATTGACAAAAGGCACATTTAAATGTCCTTGCTTGACCGCACTGCCCAAGGGAATTCAAAATGTCTGCTACTAGTACATGTAGTACATGTAACAACTGCAAAGTTTTAATGTAACAAACTCACCATCTCAAACACTTGGCTTTCTACAAATGTGTCCAGTTTGATCCTGAAATCTGGCATGATAAACTGTTCACGTTTCCAAGGATAATATGGCTGATAAGTAAGTAAAATTTACTAACAGAACAGAGCTAAACTTCGAGTGTCTGCTGCAAGCAATCACTCACCTAAAGAGAGGATAAGGATGGGATGAATAGTTAAGTTTAGCGCTTCCCCAAAGTAATCCTCCCCGTTAGAAAACGAAAAAAAAATCAAAACAAATAAACATCCAATTACAAGAGCATAATATATAAATATGGAATTTCTTCACTGAGCATGAATCACCTCTCCAAGAATTTCAAAATAAGTTCCTGAGAGACTATAGAAATACGCCTGACAACATTACAATAAACTCATCCACACGGGGGAAATGAAGTAACTATTCAAGCGCAGATTTTTAATCGGAATCCTCGATTTGTTGTACATGTACATTCTGCTTTTCGCATTGTCTTTCTGTCTTTTCTGTCTTTTTTTTTTTACCGCGATAAGCATTCACTTCAGGCATCCATAAATATCACACACATTGACGGCCAATCAGTCGTCACAATTAGCGCAAGTTTGAGAATTCTTCTTTCCGGATGAGCTACTGACATGACTAATAATAATAATAATAATAATAGATACTTATATAGCGCAAAATGCTAAAGCCTCTAAGCGCTTTTTAGAAGTGAAGAGAAAATACATGCATTATATTGAATAATTAATACACAACATAAACATTTAAGTGATACATTTATAAAACAGTACATTCAAGCGTAGGCAACATTAAACAAGTAGGTTTTTAACAAGGATTTGAAAATGTTCACATTGTTTGCTGTACGAATATAAAGTGGTAAGTCGTTCCATAATGCAGGGGCAGCATGTAAAAGTGATCTTCGTCCATAGGATGTAGATGAAATGCGGCGTGGAAGTTGAAGGAGGGATTGAGATGAAGAGCGTAGAGTCCGTGATGGGATATAACGTTGTAGGAGATCAGATAGATATGTAGGAGAGAGTCCAGCCATTGATTTAAAGGTGAGGAGGTTAATCTTGTAGGTGATGTGCATGTTAATAGGTAACCAGTGTAGATTTTGAAGAATAGGTGTAATGTGGTAAGATGGAGGGACGCGTGAGATGAGGCGGGCAGCTATGTTTAGGATACGTTGGAGTTTAGTAAGATCTTTACCAGGGAGACCAAAAAGAAGAGAGTTGCAAAAATCAAGTCTGGAGGTGACAAGGGCATGAACTAATCGAGATACAGTGTCATCATCAAGATAACGACGAATTTTACTGATCTTTCTAATGGCCATGAGTGCTGACTTACAAAGATGATCGATGTGGTTTCTCATGGTTAAAGAAGAGTCCATAAATACTCCTAGGTTTTTGGCGACATGCGATGGGGTGATGGTAGAGTGACCAATTTGGAAGGTGGGAGCAGGTAGTGATGTGGTAAATGACTGAAGCTTCTAGAATTATTCTTCTTGCACTTTTTCACTCTCATAAAATGCAATGAGTCCTTTTCACTAGTGGAATCCTTGCGTGATCAAGAAATTATTTTCTCTCTCATACTTTTCTTTTCTTTTCTTGAGTCGTTCATGTTTTATGGGTAGCAATTTTTGAGGAGTCGCCTGTCTATTTCCGCTTAAATAGGTGCTTTCGCACTGACGCGTAATTCTAAATATTATTTAATGCGTTGGTCCGAAAGAGCTAATATGAGCCAGCTCTGCATGATGTATACATGTATCTCATGATGTGTTGCATCAATGCAGTGTGAGCACAAACGTTCGTTCTATAAAAAAAAAATAATAAAAATGAATAAATGAATAGAAGGTCATTGATAGTTGTTGTTTGTAAATGAGAAGGGTGCAAAAATGCACCCGTTTGTTCTTGTTTGCACCATTTAATGCCCGTTTGCACCCTAAAAGATGCAACTTTGCAATTTTAAGGGTGCAGAAACGTTTGCATCCTAAAGGGTACAACTCTGCACCCTTTAAGGGTGCAAATTGTAGCTAACTGCACCCTTAAAGGTGCAAAAAGCTTCTTAGGGTGCAAAGTTGCACCCCAAAAGGTGTAACTTTTTGTTGCATTTGAAGGGTGCAAAATTGTACCTTTATTTCTTAGTGTGTTTCAATTGAGTAAACAATTTTTTGAAGAAATTATATGGACAAGAACATAAAACGCTAACATATAGATAAAGATACAAAGCGGAGGAAGAGGAGTCAAACGAGAGAAAATGGAGAGAGGGAGAGAAATAGGGAAAGATACAGAATAGAAGAGGCGTATATACGAAGTGGAGAGTGAAATTCAAATAATAAAATGGAAAGATGGAGGCTTTTTGGTAATTCATATTGGCAAATAAAAAGAGTGTTTCATCTTCCGGTGCTATTACAATGTATTATAAAATGTAAATATTATTATTTAATTTACTTTTATGTTGAAGGTCATTTTGGGAGAGAGCTAAAAGAGAGGGAATGATTTTCATTAGGCTGCTCACCTGTAATTATATCAAGTCGCTCTTGGTTAATACCCCCTATATACCCGTACCAGATGATGTAATTTTTTGACCCCAAAAATCATATAAAATCAATGATACATATTTGAAAACTTCGTATGAGCCTAAAGAGGGATAATCACTGGGTCAGATCAGTCCCATGAGAGAACAAGAGTTCTTGTTAAAAAACTTATATTTATCCAAAGCATACTCTGCAATCAGACTATAATACTGCGAAATTATGAAAATCTGTTTTATTTCAAGTAAAACACTATTAACCCGTTGGCTACTTAATTAACTTATTCCCAATAGGTTTCATACGTTAACCACTCTGTTCCAGTAGGAAATGGTTTAAACGTACTGATTACATATTTTTAAAAAATTGTATGATATTCACATGGTTAATACGTTAGGCTTAATGAGGCAGATCTCTGACTCTAACTAACGTTAGATGTAACTTAACGTTAAAAGTTACACTTGGAAATCGATCAAACGTTAGAATAGATCTACGGTAACGTTTGAACTTTGAAGTAGATCTAGAGACAGTTAATTTTTACTAAAGTTAGGTCAAACGTTAACAGTTAGATCTAACTATAGATCTAGTTAGAATCTAGATAGAAATCTCCACGTTAACAAACAAAAACTCGCTACACAAAAAAATAAGCAAATTAAAATTTGTTTAATAGAATAATCTAGATCGTTAGATCTATCTATCTGTTCTTCAACATTTTATTAAATGGCCGCCTTTTTGTAGATCTGGACTCTAATACAGGCAATTTCGCTGCAAGAAATAAAAATAATTTAGGGTCCAACCTTAAGACTATGTTCGGTAGAGGCATGGTCACAACCCGCCGTGCGTGTTTTTAGTCCGTACGTGTTCTGCGGAGGCCACGTCCGCCACGTGTTTCTGAAAACATGGGGAGGGAGTAGCAAAAGCAGGGAAGGAGTACGTCAACGCACTTCACACGCACTACAACGCAAGGTGTAAGTACGTGGCCCGCACGCCACGCCTGGACGTGAGTGGTTGCGTGCATCGTACGTTGCGCACCTGGTAAGTGTGTTGTACGTGCTTACAACGTACGATCGCCGTGCGGTTGCCTCGTTATCGTACGGAGGCCGTACTTTCACGTACGGTGTCCTTACTGACTTGCAGGGAGTAAGTGCGTGCAAGTGCGATAAACGTGAGTTTTTTCCCGTCACCATCTGCCGAGTATTCATCGCTCCTCATCTGTTCGTCGCCTGCCTTTACATCATCTACGGCCCGTTTCTGTTGGGCCTCTCTGGCCCTATTAGCTGTCTTTTGAGCTGACCCCTTTTTGTTAAGCTTCTTGGGCATCTTGGAGACGAAATGATGATACTCGTCAGTCTGCTCGGCTTTTATATATCCTGCAGAAATCAGCGCGCACAACGTGCGTTGCAAGTGCATAGCACGTACTTCCTCGGTGCGGTTTACGTGAGTTCTGCGTGCTCACTGGACAATTGAACTGGAGAAGCGCCGAATAAGCACGGACCCCGCACTTATCACGTGCGGAGCACGCACGTGCTAGGTGCGTTGTCCGTAGAGCAAGTAACTGTGGGAAAAATTTTCAAAAACTCACACTATGAGTCCGTGCGTTGTGCGCTCGTTAGCAGCAGAGGGCACGTACGTCAACGCACGTCATCCGTACTGGGGGTGAATCTGTAGACCGCCCGCAGCCTGAACGCAGCGAAAGTTCCTCGTGCACTAAAAGTGCTACGGCGTGTCTGCGTGCTCCCAAATCCGTACTGAGGCGGTACTCACCACGTACGGATCCCCAAATTTTGCCCACGTTTTTGCAAGTAGACAGCACTCACTTGCAAGTACGGCGGGTTGGGACCATGCCTTAAACGACCTTTCGTGCCAGGTCTGCGAGAATTTCGTTCCGCTCCGCTAAAGGCCGTGCGTGTTTTTAGTCCGTACGTGTTCTGCGGAGGCCACGTCCGCCACGTTTTTCTGAAAACGTGGGGAGGGAGTAGCAAGAGCAGGGAAGGAGTACGTCAACGCACTTCACACGCACTACAACGCAAGGTGTAAGTACGTGGCCCGCACGCCACGCCTGGACGTGAGTGGTTGCGTGCATCGTACGTTGCACACCTGGTAAGTGTGTTGTACGTGCTTACAATGTGCTTACAACGTACGATCGCCGTGCGGTTGCCTCGTTATCGTACGGAGGCCGTACTTTCACGTACGGTGTCCTTACTGACTTGCAGGGAGTAAGTGCGTGCAAGTGCGATAAACGTGAGGTTTTTCCCGCCCTATATCGTTGGGCACATTATAAGAACTTTCGACGTTCACTAGAAGTCAAAGCTGCTGCTGCTAGACAACGCAGAGACTCCGAGTTCTGACGATGCAAGTGCTGCAGAAATCAGCGCGCACAACGTGCGTTGTAAGTGCATAGCACGTACTTCCTCGGTGCGGTTTACATGAGTTCTGCGTGCTCACTGGACAATTGAACTGGAGAAGCGCCGAATAAGCACGGACCCCGCACTTATACGGACAACGTGCGTTGTCCGTAGAGCAAGTAACTGTGGAAAAAAAATTCAAAAACTCACACTATGAGTCCGTGGGTTGTGCGCTCGTTAGCAGCAGAGGGCACGCACGTCAACGCACGTCACCCGTACTGGGGGTGAATCCGTAGACCGCCCGCATCCTGAACGCAGCGAGAGTTCCTCCTGCACTAAAAATTCTACGTCTTGTCTGCGTGCTCCCAAATCTGTACTGAGGCGGTACTCACCACGGATCCCCAAATTTTGCCCACGTTTTTGAAAGCACGCACTTGCAAGTACGGCGGGTTGGGACCACCCTTTAACCGAGATCACCGGCATAAAGCCTAAGGTACATGTACATACGGTAACTGCAGGCAGTGGCTACGCGACACAGTTAAACCCGACTTAAACTATACCCCCTGCGCGAGTCTAAATTTCGAGGGAGTTATTACCACACTTAGACTGAGGTTAGACTAAACCTGGCTATCGGAATACCAAATTTAAACCCAGGTTTAAATATGGCGACTTAAACCAGGCTTATTACCACACTTAGACTGGGGTTAAGTTAAACCCGGCTATCAGAATACGGGCCAATAGGTTTAATACGTTAACCATTCTTAACCATAGTTAATGCTACACTTGCAACTACACGTTATTGTTCTAGTTCTTGTTTATACATTTTTTTTTTCTTGTTGTTCTTGTATCTATTTCTGACAGAGAACCTAGGAACCTAGGTTTTACTCAAATAAAATGAATACTGAAGGCTATAAAGAGTCCCTTATGGTTTTTTGTTTTAAATGCAAATAAGAGGGGGTTTATATTATGAATTTTCCTTCATACGTTTGAGACGAAAATAAGGTTTGCCTATACTACTAATATCTCTGTTTGGAGCCAGAAGGGAGTTAGCTCATATACTTTAACACAATGTTAAAGCCATTTTAGCTCAATCAGACGATTGCGATATACTTAGATTAATAAGTGCCATGGGATTTTACGGGGACTGTAGGAGCACAGTTTTTTAGGTAGTCTAAGTTGCAGTCCCTTGTAAAGAAAAAAACACGCTGAAAACACCCCTTCATATTTCCAGGAAGTCAAGGAAATAGTATGAATAGTCAAGACACAAGTTTGAATGGTGTTATTGCTAGCACCTATTTTTCATGAGTTTTTATTTCTGATTTTCAATAGCATGTATAAGTGTTTGCCCATTGCGGAGATTTGTCGCCTTTTTTTAGAGCGCCACCTTTTGTTATTTTTTCACCAGGCAAATGCGTCCAGTATGACTTAAGTATAGGTAGAACAAAACAAAATAGATTTGAATCCATCTGTAGGGATAAAACCATAGGGATAAAACACCTAAGTGTCACAGGTCGGGTGTAAGGGCATACATCGCCCCTCCCCCTTTATTATCGTCAACACATTTTGAAATCTGATAAAGTCATTTCTTTTTTCAAATTCTATTGGCAATGTTTCCTGAAATTTCTGAGTTCCTTTTTAAAGTCTTGTTGAGATTTACAATTATGTCTACTTTTGCTTGACCTAATATAGCAACATACATCAGTTATTAATACTAAAAAAAATATTCTAAAGCGAATCCGTTAATTATATAGTAACGTGCGTAAGACCTCATTTTCGTCAGAGGGGCTGATGTTTCACGCCTGAAGATCAACTTCCACTTTCTCATTTTTTGACAGTTTTTAGAGGGGTACTTTAATTAATAATTATGTCATAAAAATATGCTATATGAAATATAATATTTACACAATTTACACGAATATGGGGTGGCCGTTTCTGAATACTGGTTATTTCAAAATCCTCTGGGGCAATGTAGCCATGCACCTCAGCCCCCCTCCCTCCTCCCCCTGGCTTTATACGCCTATGTCGATATCCATTAGTTTTGTTTCTTCGAACCACACAATATGTAAGGCGGGTAAGAAATACATACATTATAATTATGAATCACTTTGCTATATCCGCCGGGCCGATTCAGGTATTAAACTCGTTAAACAATGTTTTAAAAGTGGAGGGCATAACCAACAATATTTTACATGTATATAGCGCATTATGTGAATACTTCAATGCGCTTTACAATGTTATTTATTATTATCCCTGGTCATTGGATTTCAAACCCGCACACAAGTGTGCACCCTCTCCACTTCTTAGGGAGCATTCCTACCATTTTGCACCGTTCACATGGCAGCATGCATGTAGGGAAATGGCAAAAACAGTCACAATGACTTTCGACAATCCTCACAGGTACCCATTATCTCCTGGGTAAGAGTGGCAGTGTAGATTAATCTCTTGCCAAAGGACATTAGCGCCGCGGCTATACTCGTGAGAATATTTAGGTATCTCAAAACTCTTTTGTAGGCAATCGACTAATTATAATCATCCCGATGCACTAATAATTTCATAATGTTCACTTACACAATTGAATTGCCAGGCTTTAAAGGCATCTAGAAGTTGCAAGCAATGCAGGGAATCTTTTATTATTTTTTTTAACAGTTCCCAGATTCAAGGAATTCTTCTTCACCGGGTACCCATTTACTTCCCCTGGGTAGAGAGTAGCAAATGAAGATCCATATCTTGTCAAAGGACGTTAATGCCATAGGGAATCGAACCCCGTACTTTGTGGTCCAGAGACCATCGAACTGTCGAATAGACCACAAGACTTCTACTTAAATTCAAAGACCGTCTATAGATTATACATATTTGTTCAATAAATGTTACTCGCTTTGAACATAATATTTTTTTAATATAATAATCTTATATTGCTCAAAGATGAGTTAGAGAAGGATGAAGGACTCATACAGAGAGAGACACATCCTAAGCCTCGTATTTACTTTAATAAGGAAGTAACTCTCCGGTCTTCGAAAGCATCTTTAAGGTTAATCTTAGACAATTTGATTTGCAGATTCTCGATGGGCATACGAGGAGCCAGACGGATTTAAAACTTGGTCGTTGTTCAGATTAAAATCGGAAGAGAGAGATCCCTCTCGCCAAACTAGACAAACCCTCTATTCTCATCCTCCTCTCTCTCTCCCTCTCTCTCTCTCTCTCTCCATTTCTCACACTTTCTTCTTCCTCTCTTCCTGCCTCTGTCTGTTTGTCTGTCTGTCTGTCTCTGTCTCTGTCTCTGTGTCTGTCTCTGTCTCTCTCTCTCTCTCTCTCTTTCTTCATGTGCCGAGGTCTTACTTTAAGTCCCCTCCTCTCTTTCTCTCTATAACACTATTTAACTATTTCCCCTCCCATTTCCCTCTCTTTATTTTTTTCTCTTTCTCTCTCTATTCCCCTCCTTCTCTCTCTGCTCTTGCTCACCCCCCCCCTCTCTCTCTCTCTTTATCTCTCTCTCTCTATCTCTCTCTCTTTCGCTCTTCTTTGAGAGTTTACCAGTTGTCATATACAATTCTGATTCTGGTGTCTGTGTCATTTAGATATTCGTTAAACATGTTCCAAGAATACTTCACAAGAGCGTTCTGATTTGAAAGAAATGGCTTCTCCCATTAGGTATCGAAGTAGTCCGGGGTGCAGGAATATATACTTTAAATAATGATGATAATAATAATGATAATAACAATGGAAATGGTGATAATAATAATAATAATAACTCTTTTTCCAGCGTTAGGGGGAATCCTTTTATCTCAGCCTATTGTTAGCATTCCCCTTAACGCACGGTTTCTTTCCCCGTAACGTCGAATTTCTATTGTGACGGAATAAACCACATTGTTAGGATTCCCCCCTAACGTAGGAAATAATGTTGTCCTTCTAATAATACTACTAATAAATAACAATAATAATAATAATAATAATAATAATAATAATAATAATAATAATAATAATAATAATAGTCATTATTATTATTATAACAATAACAATAATGGTATAATAATTATAATGCTAATAATAATAACATTATTATTGTTGTTATTTCTTTCATCATGAATTCATATAACGCTTGATGCATCTACGATGTCTCTTAACGTTATACATACACTTTAATACCCCAGTCATCGGATTCAGGCTTGCCTGCACACATTTTGAGCTAGTTCCCCACTCCATCATGTCACATTAAGTTACCCATTTAAGATCTGGGTGGAGGGGAGCAATGTACGTAAAATGCCTTGCTTTTAAGGAGATAAATGCTATGCCGGCGATCGAACCAACGACCTTCACGTCCCCAGTCTAGTCTTTAAACCACTCGACTACGACATCTTCAGAAATAAGTATTTACATGATCATGATATAATATAGATATACGGCAAGGCAGTAAAGTTCGTAAGACTTCAGGGTGCTAATACAGAACATAAAAACAAAGAACTTTGAAAATACTTATCCAAAGCATACTCTGCAATCAGACTATAATACTGCGAAATTATGAAAATCTGTTTTATTTCAAGTAAAACACTATTAACCCGTTGGCTACTTAATTAACTTATTCCCAATCGGTTTTATAGGTTAACCACTCTGTTAAAGTAGGAAATGGTTTAAACGTACTGATTACATATTTTTAAAAAATTGTATGATATTCACATGGTTAATACTATACTTGCGACTACACGTTATTGTTCTAGTTCTTGTTTATACAATTTTTTTTCTTGTTGTTCTTGTATCTCTTTTTGTTTTGGGGGTATTTGTAATTGTATTTGGCACCATGCCTCTTAGAGGAAACATTTCTCTCCTTCTGACAGAGAACCTAGGGGAGCGTTTCATCAAGCGTTTTGTCAGTGATTTTGACCGACAACTGTTATAAGCTACTGAAATCCTTGCATCTGATTGGCTGAGAGCAAATTTGTCAGTAAAGATCACTGACAAAACGCTTGATGAAACGCTCCCTAGGTTTTACTAAAATAAAATGACATAATACTGAAGGCTAAAGAGTCCCTTATGTGTTTTTTAATGCAAATAAGAGGGGGTTTATATTGTGAATTTTCCTTCATACGTTTGAGACGAAAATAAGGTTTGCCTACTAATATCTCTGTTTGGAGCCAGAAGGGAGTTAGCTCATATACTTTAACACAATGTTAAAGCCATTTTGGCTCAAGCAGACGATACTTAGATTAATAGGCTTCGATAGAACTACATGCAGTGAAAGACTGCAAAAAGATAGAAGGTATAGATGAAAGAAAGAAAACAAAAGAAAACAAAAACAAAACGAAACAAGGAAACTTTTCCCCAACACAAGATGTTATTTTCCTGGAGTGCATGGAGTCTCCCAATATAACACTTCAATGCTAACCAAAAGTGCAACGCCAAGTTGATAACGCTAGACTGACAAAATGACCAATTACTAGAACATGATTGCCAATCAAAATGGCGGTATGGATGATGCATATATTGTATTCCAGATATAATTCGTAATTTTCCGAGGATACTGCCAAATCTAAGAGTTAGATACACTTTAAAGTGAAAGCCGAAAGTGAGGAGTTTAAAAGAGATAGGAAAAGATTGAATTGCTTTCAATGTTCATAAAATTTAGGACGTGATAATAAAGTTATAGAGATATTATTTAATGCCGTTCTTATTTGATTGATTATTATATGAATATGGAAAAGAATGTCCTTGCGTCCGCCTTCCTCTTTCAATCCGTCTTCCACGAGAGGGGCTTATAATTTAAGGGTTTGGTTGGATTCTTAAACGCGATTTCATTCGGTTAACTGGGTGTATACGACGCGGCCAGATTGGCGCCTGTGGTATTTTCTGCTTGGCTGGAGGGCGGGCTGCGGGGCTCATTCTGGTCTCGTGCGATGCATACTTTGGAAGTACAAATGTATAATGACCGTGCAAATGCAGAAGGACCAGAATAATTATATAGGACCGTTAATGGACGGTGACTGTTAAAACGACCATTAAAAACTAAGTGATAATGCACAGACCCACAAATATTACATATCATATTTTTTTTCATTAAGGTGTTGAAAGAATTCAAGATTTGATAAACATTAAAATTAGTTATATGTAGATATCCTTGTGAATTTAAAAAAAATGAAGGAAAAAAAATGATTGCCGCCCAGAGACGTATATGGGCAAAAATGAAATTATGACATTCCCAAGTAGGTTTCATTTTAAAAAGAAGACAACTAAAAATAATTCAAGAAATATATTTTGGCATTTTCTTTTAATTTACAGACCCACCATTTCAAACCCTTTGTGCTTTTTGTTTTCTTCTTCTTCACACTGTAGTATCATCTGATCAATTTATCACGATATCGATGAAGAATTTCATATAAATTTTATGTATAAAAACCTCTGAAACTTTTCTTTAAACACCATATACTTTCAAAAGAAAAAAACCCCTCCATATTCTCTAACCTTGAAACAGGTAATGGAAGTCAATTTCGAGGAAAAAACTAGTAATTTGTTAATCACGAAGTAGCAAATTATAATCAAGACATAGCCCATTTACAATGGGAACCGTGTGGTTCCATTATGAAGCTATGGGGATGAAAGGTTTTAGTAGTCAGCGGGTTAACGAAAACCGACTTGAAATCACAACCCCTGAAACACATTTTACTCGCGTCTTCACATTACAGCTCTTAATGATGTGTTCTTAAGTGGTCGACTGACTCGACTTGTGCATCCTCTTCGTTAGTGCTTATATATTGAATATCGAGCGCGTTGTATGATCTCCCTCGAATAAAAAGGAAAAAAAATGTTAAAACTTTGATTTTTATTGTTATTGTATATCACAACCATTACAGGCGGTTTAAATGTATGAATGAAATAATGTGGCAGTATTAACCAAGGGTAGTTTCGTCAGTGTTAACTGTTAACACTCTCTTGTGGAGGGCCCTGCCTTTACTATTACAGTATTGCCGGATAACTGGGTCAAGAGGCACAAATGTGGGTAACTATTAAAAACACCTTGTACAAGAATGTAAGCACTGCGCAGGGATCGAACCTAGGACCTCTAGTATTGGAGTCAAGAGCCTTCACAATCGTCAGTATTAACACTGCACTTCATGAGGGTCCTGAAGTTAGGATTGGTGTATACTTGGAAAGTTGGAAATAAATGTCTTCAAATTGAAATTGCTAAGAGGAACAAACTTATGTAAGCACTGCGCGAAGATCGAAACCAGGAAAATTCGTATTAGAGTCAAGGGCCTTTACAAAATTTCGTCGGTTGCGAGCCAGAAGGGCATTAACTGTCTTTTAGAGGTATATGAGTTAACGCCCTTCTAGTTAACGACAGAGCCAATATACCACAGTGCTCACACAGTGATCTAAAGAAAATTACACTAACGATACCGAACTGTTTATCAGTGCCTTTCGAATGCGGGCTCATCGCGTCTTTTTTCTTCTTCCTTTTCTCTTTTTCTCATATGATGCCATTATGAAAGGGGAAATTGGGATGGAATCTGGACCGTCATCTTCTGTTTCATTAGGAAGATAATCTCAGTCTTTGTATCCTTTTAAAAGTACTAGTTAATTTAATACCGTGCTTTGACGCAAATCACCTCTTATAGGATCGAATAGCAGGGTAAATAAATACCTTATTTCAAGTGAAATAATTCTCCAAGAAATTGAATTTGCATACTTAAGACTATTTTTGTCTAAGAGAAAAACAAAAACAAAAAGGAAGAAATTAAATTTCCTTGTTAACAATCCAACTCATAATCCTTTTGCTTGAGACGTTTTAAATTGGTTTCCACGCATGATTCCCGATTTAGATTTCAAGTGCTAACGATAATCAGGATGATAATAATCTGTTTCGGGCTATGACGCAAAAATAATGCTGAAGTGTAGTGATGTGACAAAATATCGAAGAAAATTGAACACAAAATGAAGTATCTTCATAAAAATGAAATTTGTGGACGAATAATTTATTAAATTTCGTCTCCATGCGTTTCATAAGAAGCTTGCTATGAACAGGAAAAAACTGATAGATTTCGCTTTCAACACACTGACTGAAAGTAAATTTGCTTAAAGCCCTTTTCAGGTATTTTGTTAAAATCATGCCAATTTCAGACACTCTCATTTTTACTTGAAATTATTAGTATTAATGTCTTGTTGAGAGAGAAATAAAGGGAGAGAGAGAGAGAGCGATGCCTAAAGGAGCTAAATAACATTATTACGCAATATTTTGAGGTAATGCGAGAAATAAAATAATCCAAATACTTTAGTCAATGTTGTAAATTCTGAGCTTGAAAAAGTCACCTAATGGATGAGAGCCAGTAGACTATCCCTTAACCTCCAAAACACCAAAACACCAAATGTATGTTATTTAGTAACACACTGCCCATGGATACTCATTAAATTTCTAGGCATGTTGACAACAAACTTTCGTGGAAATACCATATAGATAATACGTGTAAGATTATTTCACGGAATATTGGCATAATAAACACACTAAGAAAAAAAGGTACAATTATGCAGCCTTCAAATGCAACAAAAGTTGCACCTTTTTGGGTGCAACTTTGCACCCTAAGAATCTTTTTGCACCTTTAAGGGTGCAGTTAGCTACAATTTGCACCCTTAAAGGGTGCAGAGTTGTACCCCTTAGAAAAGGTACAAATTTGCATCCTTTTGGATGCAAACGTTTCTGCACCCTTAAAGGTGCAAAGTTGCACCTTTTGGGGTCCAAACGGGCATTAAAGGGTGCACACAAGAACACAAAGGTGCATTTTTGCACCCTTTTTCATGTAGGGTGTGTTGCATTTAGGGCGCAAACTTGAACCTTTTTTTCTTAGTGTGAACAAACTTAACTTTCAGTTTCCGACATCATCCCTATTGATGCTTTATTCATCTTTAATTTTACCATATCTGAATTATGGGTTACTTGCTTGGGGCAATATCTAGCAAACTCTATTAGATAGACTACTTTTATTACAAAAGAAGTCTCTCCGTATTATTTGCAATTCTGTTATACTCTCTCACACAGACGCGTTGATAGCAGACTATTCAAAATAAATGACTTACTTAGGACAAGTTATGTATAACTACAGTAGAAGTACCCTAATATATGTTCCCCCAATTCGGTCATATCATGATTACCCAACTAGATGGTCTAACTTGTTTCACCTACCACTCTCTATTAGCGAAGAAGATGTTTATTTTATGTAATATGATGGTCCTAGATTTCGGAATTTTCTCAGTGAAGATATTAAAATTAGTCCATCCCTAAATTCTTTTAAGAAAAACTAAGAATATTTTGGTTCAAATATTATAGTAATATACATTAATAACCTGATAACAGCTGGTATCATCTTAATTTTTATTTAGGTCTTCATCATCTGCTTGATTAATTTAATATTTATTTGGTCTTATGATCTTACCTTGCCAGAATCACCAGTATAACTAACTACCTCCTTTTTCTGGTCATGATTTATCCTGCATTTTCTTTTTTCCTTTTTCCTTTTCCCTTTTCCTTTTTCTTTTATCTGTTTTCCTTTCCTTGTCGTTTCGTGTGTGTTTGTTGTTCTGTAATATTGTTTTGTGCTTTCCAAGTCTTCGTAGGCACAATTTGAAAGAATTTTATTTTCTCTGGGGGATCCACAAATTACAAGCACTGCTTTTTACTGGACCTCCCCCCCCCCATTTCCTCATAAATTAAGAATTTACTTTAATAATTTATTATAATAATTTATTTATTTGTACTGTGTACTTGTACACTTATCAAGAAAAAAATAAATATGTACATATATTTTTTCATATTTTCTGTAATAATACATGTAATACCATTGTTTTTCTTTCTGTTGGAAATGAAATAAATTTGAATTTGAATTTGAATTTGAATTTGAGAGAGACGGTTTTAAAAATTAATTCTAACACATATTTCACCCAAGTTGAAATTTTTGTTAGAAATCATTTAATTTACTGAAACCATTTTATCTGATTGGCTTAGAGTAAATTTGTCTTAGATCTGTAGCCGTTGTTATTGATAACAAGTTTTATGAAACAGGGACACCGTAGGCTTTAGATATGCCGATATATCCAGTCGGGAAACATGTGGCAAGTTTGACGGAGTAAGATCTTTAAAAAAATTAGGACAGTCGCTCAAATTAAAAATGAAAGCCTATATGCTATACATTAAAACGTCCCCTCTATATGGTGGACAAATGACACTTTGAACAACCATCTAATGCAGATTTATTTTATGAAAACTTTTGCGGAAAATAATATTTTGGCACTTCACGAGTAGCCTCTGTTATTGGGACAAAGGCATGAAACTATTTCAAATGATAAAAATAGATTCACTTCGTCGTTTTTATTTTTGTGTGTTTTATTTTTTTCTACATATTTATTCCAGCCATTGCTGATGTATCAATCGGAAAAGATGAGAGGTAAACTTGTTTATGTTTCCTCTGTAAACTTTGAAAATGATGATGATGATGATGATAATAGTCATGATAGTACTAACGAGAACAATAACAACAATAATAAGCATAATAATAACAATAACAATAAAAAAAAATAATACCAAAACGCAGTGATACAGAGATTTTTTTTTATAGGAAATGAAAAGCGTGTGACAAAACCAGTGTCAATATCTCAAAGAGCTACTAAAACAGCATAAAAAGACTCTAATCATTTCTCGATTTATACATGTAGTATGGGGATACCTCCTATATCGGTGAACAGAAAATTTAGGCCTATGTAAAGTTGAAAATTCGATGTTACGGGATAGTAATTGAAAAGTATTACACTCGTCTTAAACAGAAAAAATAGTGTCATTGTGCATCCCTTATTTTATATTTTGAAGGTTAATATACTGGATACATTGCGAGAAAAGCAGATGGGGGGGGGGGGGGGGGGGTTCACAAAGAGTTATGTTAGACTTAAAGTCATGCGTAAGTGTCAATGCGCATACGGTATTAAACGCGTAATATCATTGGTAGATTACCCAATAACGCGCTTCCCCTGAGCTTGATCTGACCAATGCGGTAATGCGTAATATACAGCACGCAACTAGGAATTTAAGTGCGACTTGAAGTCCAACTTAACTCTTTGTGAAACACCCCGCTGTTCATCTGTTTACATACCAATGTTTAGGTATATATCTCTATAAAATCCAGGGGCGGATCGAGGATTTTGTAAAACAGGGGGGCACAAATCTCAGAAAACTTTCTGACAAGGAAAATAAATAAATAAATAAATAAAAGGTTATCACCCACTTTTGGGACCTTTTGTTTTTTGCTTCAAAGTTCTCTGGCAAGCAGAAAAAATATCATCTGTTCTAAAAGGGGGGGGGGGGGGGCACAAGGCACAATGTACACTTTGTTCCAAAATCACAGTTACTTTGGACTATACTTTTAGATTCTATTTATCAGCATGATCATTAGGACCAATTACAATATTCCGTATGAATTTCTAAGATCACATCGGGTATACCTTGTATTGACATAAAATTATATTATTGTGTCCAGGTTTGGTCCCTGCTGACGTACTGCTGCAAATAGATCGTCGTTCGGCCGTGATTAAAATCGTTGAATTTCACTCCCGACATGTTAATGAAAGCCGTTCTCTTTTTATTTTCTCCCTCTCTTCCTTTCTCTTCTTGTTTTCTTTCTTCTTTCCTCCTGCTTGGATTTGGAGTCAGTGGCGCAGATGTAATCCATGGTCAAGGCCGAGACATCAAACGTGGACAAGCGTGCATTCAGGGGTTGTTCCCACTGCCACCTTCCTCCCATCCATCTCGACTCACGAACCGGTGATCCGACATTTGCTCCGACCAAGGAGGTACTCTGCAAGCTCCTACGATATTTGTTCCGAACTGTATTCGACTACTATTTAAACCCAACGCTGGGTCTAAGCTCGGTCTGAAGTCGAGTTTAACATAGGAAGTTAGACCAAGGTCTAAAGTGTTCCCTCTGTTTAATTAACATGACTTTATATTTACGGTATTTGATTCCATTCAATAAATTTTCAATAATAATACATTGTAAACACTAAAATAATAATTTGGTCTTATTTACCCAGGGTAGCCACAACACTCTTAATATTGTTCTTTCTGCGGGCCCTGCAATCATCATTGTCAGATACCCGTTGAATACACCTGGGTCGAGAGGGGAAAATGTGGGGAAAACACCTTGTCCAATTAGGATGTGAGCACCGAGCGGATCTCTCGTATGAGAGTCAGTAGCCTACACTACGATACCACAGTGCTCCTACAGTTTAACAAAGAATATTACACATACAGGTTGTAAATGTTCCCTTTGTTAAACATGACTCTGACCTTACAATATTTGAATCCATTTGGTCCATTACCATTATTGCTCGTACCAGGTCGTGCATTACTGTACAATGTCTACGGTTGTCAGGCGTTTGCTGCCTGTGGGAACGTGGTTTCATCACAGCTAGGGTATGAGTAGGAGGGTATGAATAAGAACATTTCTGAGTAAATTGCGTGAAGATTAGAGAGTACAAGGGATAATGCGGTAGCCTATCGAGAAAGCGAGAGAAACCCACGAATAATGAGAGAAACAGAAAGAGAGGGGTGGGGTTGGGACTGAGGGAGAGAGATACCGGGAGAAGGGGAAATGGAGATGAGAGTGAGAGAGAGGGAGGGTGAGACAGATGAACTAAGTGAAGGGAGATGAAGATAGAGAGAGAGAGGGAGAGAGAGAGAGATAGAGAGAGAGAGAGAAAATGAAAGAGAAAGAGATGAAGAGCTAGGACGGGATCAGTGGGAGGGGACAATATTCTAGATCGATTTAAATATAACCCCCCCCCCCCCCCCCCCCCCCATGTGCCGGGTCTCAGATATCTTGATATGTATTTTTTTTTTTGTGGAAAGGGTTACAGACATGGGCTTCCATTCTCCAGCGGGATTAGGTTGAGTTGTCAAACGTATTAAAACAAAAAACATATCCCCCTCCCACACCAGGACTTTTTTTCCCAAAAATCTGTCTATAACACTTTTAGAGCGTTTCTGTTTGGACAATGGACGGAACCCCTTAATTGAGAATAATGCGAATGCGAGAGAACAACTTTTCTTCGATATTTTCGCATTGAAATTATGACATTTCTTAGTTCCTTAATCTAATCATTAAAGAATGTGATGGTATATCAAACATAATGAGTTTGGATAATTATATGTTTTAAGTCAATGTATCATAATTCTTATTTATTTCATTTAAAAATATTGGGGGATGATAATACAGGCCACCCCCCCCCCCTCCCGCCTCATTTTTTTTTTTGGGGGGGGGGGTTTATACCCCCATCTCCCCATCTCCTATATAATAATAAAAATCATAATAATAATAATAATAATAATAATAATAATAATAATAATAATAATAATAATACAGATATAATTATATATATATCTCTCTCTCTCTTCCTTCCAGTTTCCAACAACATTCACACCAAATATTATTACTGCTGTTGGAAACTGGAAGGAAGACAGAGAGAGAGATATATATATATATATGTTATAGAGAGAGGGGAGGGAGGTACGGAAAGAGGGAGGGAGAGAGAGGGGAGGGAGGTACGGAAAGAGGGAGGGAGAGAGAGAGAGAGAGAGGGGGGGGGGGTAAGGGAAGAAACAGATGAAGATGAAGATGATAAGAGTCCCAGAGAACTACAGCCGGGGTCGTTCATAGTTCATCACAGCTGTTCCTCCGTCCTCCCGTCCCACATTTAAAGCGCCACCGAGCGCCGAGGAAAAATCAGCGGGATGTTTTCTCCATCATGCGATCGTGTACCCATTGCCGACCTTTAGGCTCTTGATACAAATCTCCCGCACGTTCATTATAGAACTTGTTCGCGCAGCAATTTAATGGGATACGTTGTGCGGCAGTGTTGTGCAGATGATGCGCGCATCTCAAGAAAAATGTACTCACTTGAAATGAATAAGGTGGTCATGGAAACGCCAGCCTTGGCCGCGGTGGATAGCTAACTTCTCGTCTCCCTGTACGTTGCCAACCAAGTCAATTTACCAACATGGCGCTCTCTGAGAATTTAGACACAAAGCTAAATGTACAGGCCTATAATAATATCGAATAGAATAACTATCGTCATATTCATTTGATATATATATTTATATGTATCGTTTGGTTCAGCTAATATTGCATTTTCATGACTTGTGATCCGTGTTTTAAGCTAAAAAGAGAAGAAGCTTTTTTACACACGCAAATTGTTTATATGAATAATATCTTGTTAAAATATAGAGAACGACATTGTCCTTTAAATAATCATTTCAGATAACGATTTTCATATTCTGCAGCTTTTCAGTGACATACTGCTTCATAAATTATAAGCGAGTGCATGTGTTTTAAAAATAAATTTATAGAGCCTATACTCTAAAGCCGTTCGCATCGGGTTTACTATCGAAATTAGAGGTATAAGAGAAAAAGAAAGAGAGAGAGAGAAAGAAAGAAAGAAAGCGAGAGCGCGTGCGATAGAATGGATTTTGTGCATACCCTGTTTTTTTTCTTTCTTTTTCTTGTCGGAAAATGTACATTTTCGATTGTTTGAAATGGTATATACCCCCTTTAAAAATAATAAATCAACGTAAAGGAGTAGCGACGCCGAGAGAGAGAGAGAGAGAGAGAGAGAGAGAGAGAAAGACAGAGAGAGAGAGAACATTACCTGTTTTAAAAACTAGAAGCAAAGTTATATTTTTGTTTTACTTCATAATATTGTCTTTTTCCATGACTTGTGAAAAGCGGACCAACGGTTCATTGAAAATCCAGGTCGCAAGCAGGGTTCTCTTAATCTGAATCTTCGTGTACATAATACTAAACGTGTTCGCTCCCGCATCCCGTGCGCACTCAATATCTAAACCATTCAGTAAACAAGCCACCGAATAGTAGAGAGCCCAGGAATGGAATACAATCATAATCACAAATTCAAAAAATAAAGTAACCCCGCCCTTGCCCTTTACCTGTATCTTGATGTGTAGCTAGGTCAATTCTATATAAACAGGATTTCCATTTTGGTATAATAACATTTTCTCTCCAACGACTGTGGGTTATAGGCCTATTATGCAGGGGAGGTTGCAGGAATACACATTTATATCCGCTCACCAGATTTGTTCTCAATAATTCAACGACAGGGCGCGGTGAGTAAAAGATCGATCATATTTTATGAATATATATTCCAATAAATATCTATCATTGTCATACTCGTGGATCTCCACCCTTTAATAGTTTTCATGAACACCCACAGAGGTTTATTTCAAACTATGTTATCATTATTATTAACTATATTAACTATATTATTACTTGAGAAAGACATTAATAACGTTGAAATTTTTTCTTTAAATTTATATATATATATATATATATATATATATATATATTAGGTGGTTGTAACAGGGGTATTTAAATCATTCCATCGCCTGGAAAGGTATATAAAACTTGAGTCGCAATGAAAATCCAAGGTTTACAACTGCAGGCAACCAGTGGCTTAACCCCGAAGAGAACCAATGGGGAAGGAATGTACAATTTTGGCGTAAGGGATGTCTATGACTCGCATCAAGCCTTGCCTCATTCACTCTGCATATCAAACCCCTTCTCTTTCTCTCCCTCTCTGATTTTCCTTCCCTCTCCCGCTCTCTTTCTCTCTCAAACCCTTTCTCCCTCGCTCTCAATTATTCTCCAGCCTTCATGGCAATCTCAAATCTGCTCCGCAAGCTAGGCGCACGCAATCCACCATTCCCCGCAGGCAGTGCCGTTTGAACGAGCTATATTTATAGCCATATTCAAGTCCATTCAATAGCGTAGAGCTCCACTGCCATTGCCGTGCCGTAGTACTGCACGCTTTGCCAGATATCAGTGCTGACGCGATGCCTGCGAAACAACACAGCGTTCCAAAAGTCACCTTTCTCCTTGCGTTAGCTCCAATGTCTCCCGTTTTGCAATACATTCATCGATTCATGTTTCGAATGATTGACAGCTAGGTATCATTACCGTCAACACTCATGTTTTCCGATAGACGTGGCGACAGGGCAAGCGATAAGGCATCGAAATCGGAGCTTGTGCATTTAACCTTGATTTTTCTCTAGAGACTGGGCCTCTCGTACTACGCAACCCAATCAGTCCACGACGTTTTTTTCCCTTCCGGAAACAAAACAAAATCGTTGGATATCAAGCCACCTTTTATGAGGTTAAGGCAGTCGGGTTGATATGACTGTCTTGTTGACCGGTAGTAACGTCAACAGCTTGCAATCTTCATAAGATTTCAGAGGGAAGGATATACACCCTTTTTGTTTCAAACATGACGGATGGTGTAAACAACAACAACAACAGCAATGTAAGTACAGAGCATTTTCTATTCACATTAACTGTGCAAATTTACCCTCGTTTTGAACCGGGGAGATTTTCTAATCCCCCGTCTGCTATTATATGTATGCACTCGATTGGAAGAATGTGAGCATGTGAAAACTCACACCGTGTATAAATTTTTAATCGAATATGATGAAGTGTCACCAATATACAGGTCACGTGACCCGGATTTGATTTACGAGTTGTGGTAGACAAGTGACACCTATATTGCAAACATAATCGTGCATCATTATTTTGTTATAAAGCATTTTCGTATAGTGTTATCAAGCAAAGCAAAAAGGGGGAAAAAGGAACAACGCATCAACAAAGAAGAACAAGAAGAAACAAATCTCCGTCAATGTTTACAAAGAGACCACGTTCTTTGCAATGAGAGTCAAACCCCAGCTAATTATATATACATTAAATCATATACATATATAGTTATATATAAACATACATAATAGTAAAACTCCTGTCCGAATTTTCGACACGTCCTTGTGCCTTCATCAAGTCATCATTATGAAGAGAGATGAGTAGTAAACAAGTAGGCCTAAATAAAGATTCCGTTAAATTCCGTTAATATACATGTGTGGGTATATATTATATATATATATGTGTGTGTGTGTGTGTGTGTGTGTGTACCGTTCGGTTGAACCATGTTATATTGAGATATGTGAAATGATAAACGAAGCAGGTCACTAGGTATACTGACCTGCTTGTTAAAGTCAAAGTAACATGTTTATTATGTAGAGGTGTGGTGGTCGAATGGTTTAAAGACTTGACTGGAGATGTGAAGGTTGTGGCTTCGATCCACTCCCCCAGGGAGTGGAGAAGGTGCACATATTGTGCGTTTAAAAGCCATGAATCCGATGACCGGGATACTAATGTGTCTGTAAAGCGATTAGAAACATCGTAGATGTACAAATCCAGGATATTTTTTCAGACATTTTCCTCATGTTTTCTTTACATGTTTATTTTAACCTAAAAATCAAAAAAATTATATAAGAAGTGTAGTATATCAAAAAGTTATAAGATGAATTCCCATGTAATTGGACATATGTTTTTTGTTTTTGTTTTTGTGTGTGTTGTTGGTTATTGTTTTTGTTTTTTAGGGGGGTTGGCTGTATAGTTTACGTAAAAATCAATTTAAACCTGTCTGATGGTTTAGTGTGGATGACTGGAGGAGAGTGACATAATTATAAGATAGGTGGGTTAAAGAGAGGGGAGATGAGAGAAAGGGAGTTGGGATAAAGAGAGGGAGAGAGAGGAAAGAGAGAGAGGGAGAAAAAGAGGGGAGAAGGGGAGGAGAAGAGAGAGGAAGAGTCACGGTAGGTGGAAAGAGAGAAAGGGGGAAAGGGAGGAGGAGGGGAGAGGGGGAAAAATGGAAGGGGAGGGAGGTGAAGGTATAAAGCAGGATATATATATATATATATATATATATATATATATATATATATATATATTATATAAACGCATATATACATTTATAACCTGCAATTATACTCTTGATAATATTCTTTTCGCTTTGATTTTAATTTACATAATTATGTAATCATTTCTATTTCTAACAGTAATGCTCTTGCATATAAAGGAAAATAAAACAGTGAGTACAACACCAATATACCCGGAGATCAACACTGGATAGTATTATAGACTGCGTCAAAGTCCATTTTTACATTAGTATAATGCACATAACTGCAAGCAACTAAACTGATTTGATGTTATTTTTTCAATTCACTTTGAGGACATAATTATGGTGTATATATATGGTATATTTACACAAATTTACCTTTGTATTATCATTATCGTTTTGTAGAATAATACCATAACACCTGCAACAACAACAACAAAAAAGTTAAAATGAACTGACAAAAAAAATACAAGACAGACCTACTGGAAAAGGTGAAAACATTGTGAAATAACCATGTCAAAATTTCTTAATGCATTGATCATTTTTATTTGTACCCCACGCAGCTAGGACATTGCTTGGAATGTTATGCATACGAATCTAACATTGGAGTCCTATAAAAACCCCGGCATCAAACATGGAAAATCGGGACAGTAACATCAGCAAAGAGCAAGGGCGTGTGGTAAACGGAGACGATAGAGTTGACAGTTAAGCAAAGCTGAACGCAAAGTGTTCAGATCTTGAAGATTAAAAACATTTTGTTGCCTCAAGCCGATACAGTTTAATGTCAGGAGGAAAGCATCCTACTGGCATGTATTCTTCATCTCGGCGGGAGATGCGAGCATCTTAAATTACTCAGGTTTCTTTGCAGGTAAACAACGAGCCCCCACCCCCCCCCCCCAAAAAAAAAAGAAAGAAAGAAAATAGAATAAATAAGAATAAATAAAAGATGACAAACAAATAGTGAGCAATAACAATTACAATAATAACATTCATACTACTACTACTAATAATAGTAATAGCACAGATTATAGTAATACCACTGATAATGATGATAATAATGATGATAATAATTATAATAAATAATATAGTAAAAAAGATAATAAACTCACTGGTCCTCTTCTATCATTCCAGTGGGAGGACCATGGAATATTGATGAAGACTCTTGACTCTCATAAGGGAGGTCCTAGGTTCGATCCCTACTTGGTGCTTACTAAATTTCCCAAATAGATTAACCATAAATGATGCATTTGAAAACCTCGGATGGTATTAATCTGGGGGAAAAGGTATAGATAAATGATGTAGTAGATTATGTTTCACCTGATCGTATCATTTCATGCTTAGTTGTAAATGTACGAGTCTGGAAAAGTAATACTACGTATCATGATAATTCACCGATAAGGAAGATGAAACATTTTTAGTATTAAGTATCACATCATTCAAGCACGTTTGATTCGGTTTTCGATGAAATGCTAAAATTATGCATTGAAGCTTTCAAAATTACTATAATATGCTGGCTGTACGGGCTGGTGCATTAATTTTGGAAATTACGATTCATGAACTTTTCTCAAAATTTACTTTTATCGTTATTATATCTTCATGGTATCTCTTCAAAGAGTTAGACATTATTGTCTATTCTCTTAAACATAAAAGAATATTTGAGAAAAGTTCATGAATTTAAATTGAGCAAATTAGTGTAACCTTCAGTACTGCCAGCAGATAGTAATAATTTTGAGAACTGCAATGCATAAATTTTCGAATTTTCATGGAACAGATATTTTCATGCGGGCGTATTTTTTTACTGTTATTTTAACCACATCCTATAGTACGCCTCATAGTACTCGTCAAGGAGTAGTTTGAACACTTTCCAACCTGCATATTATTAATGTTCGATATCTGTAGGTCTATAGTTTATTTCGTCTAGATACTTAGTAATAGAAAGTAAGATTTGATGCGAGAAACCATAAGGAAATTTCTACAAGTCCAATTACTTAGACTAGTATCATGTATGTATCATGTAGGTTAAATGATCAGGGGTATATACATGTATCTTGTGTTATCAGTATGTTATGTGCGTTAGAAAATCTTACAGAAAATGGAGTGGAAGAGAAAACGTCAAAGAATGGTGCAAAGAAACAAAAAAAAAATAAAAGGAAATCTAAAAAGCGAACCAAAACATGACTCCTTTTTCACTGATGACCTCTCCATATTTTCACTGCGACCTCACAGACTTGTTTACTCACTAAGATTGCTCTCAATGTGGTAGTGCAATTACTCCCTCAAATATTTGCGAACAAGACGAAATATGGCGAGGAGAAGATGGTAGTCAAGTCTCAAAGAGCGAGGGTAGGAGGGTGTAGAAGAGAGAATGAAAAGGTGGAAGAGGGAACAAGACTGGGAGACGGCCTGGGGCGAATTAAGTGGACAGAGAGACAGACAGAGAGAAAGAAATATATACATGTATGTATATAAATATATAAACACATTTAAACACCCCCCCCCCCCACACACCCATATATATATATATATATATATATATATATATATATATATATATGGTCGAAAATTAGAATCTTTTCATCGTATGCGGACTTTTTCATTCCTATCTTGTCTTGTTCCTTAACTTTACAAGTCCGAAGCAGAACTATCATTTTACTATATATATAATTATATAATTATATAATTATATGTAATAATATCTAAAGTCCTTTGGCAGCGCATAGAGACGTTATATCATTATATCATAATGTGATCTATACAAGAACGAATTAGTTAAATAATATATATGTACATAATTATACAGAGAGACAGAGAGAGGATTGGGGCCTATCAAGAGATGAAATTAGCACGAACTAAACATAAATTCACTTTATTAAATGGCATAAAATGTAATCAAATCAAAACTGGATGAAATATATACCATACTGTAAAAAACGCAAACCCCTATCTTTTCTTTTCATGTCCTTTACGTATTTCTTTCATTACAAACTTACGTCCAATTAACAACATCTCCTTTAAAAAAGTATTTTCTCCAACTATATTAGCCGTTCTAAAATATTAAAAAGTACATAATATGCACAATATCCCTGAAATATTGTTTAATGCTTACATTTCTTTATTTTTCAACTGTTAGAATGTGCATTTGATAGTCAATGTTACCTTAAAACAGCACCACCGAGTCCCCCCACCACCACCACAAAACTTTTTTTAAATTTTATTCTCTACCTGTCCCTTCCGCTCTGCTATAATATCTCTCCGTTGTTCAGTATCATACAGATGGTAAACCCTTCCATTTTGTTTGCCCTATCCCCGGGTCTTTCCTTTTGTGAATATGTATTCCTTTGATTCCTTCTATTTGAGGGCCCTGGGAAGTAAAAAGGTGGAAATATCAGAACCCAAGCACCAATCCATCCGTATCGATTGAATTCCAAATCTGAAGGTACACTCTCTTGACATCAAACAAACTCACTTGACCTTTAACTTGAACTACAACATAAACATTGACGAGCACATAATGCACTTTATATCTCCCCCCCCCCCTTCTTAGATCTCCGTCTCTCTCTCTCTCTCTCTCGTTTTTCCATTCCATATACTTTAGACGCTCCGTGTCTTAGCAACGAGTGGAATATGAATTTCAACAGCAAGACATGAAAATTCAATGGCTGTGGAAATTCAACCATTTCTAACTCAAATCAATCGGTGCATTTGCCTTCATTACCGCAGGTGTTGCGTTTCCTCAAATCCAGCCTAGACTGATCCTTATGTGATTTTTTTTTTTTTTTTTTTTTTTTTTGGGGGGGGGGGGGAGGGGGCGATAGGCACTCCAACAGTATAGTAATAATAATATCATTGGTTATCATGGAGTGAAAGCTCGTTTTCAATCAATGTTTGATATTTCAACACAGGAAGACTTTATAATAATTAAGTAATTTTATATACATAACGCATAAATTTAGAAACCAGAAAGTTATAATTCAGGCAGGAGACGTCAGTCCCTGCCCCCAGCGAGATTTCGCCCGTACGCCTATACACTATGAGAGCGAGTGAGAAAGAGGGAGAGAGTGTATGTGTGTGTGTGTGAGAGAGAGAGAGAGAGAGGGGGGGGGGGTAAATTTGTGCAGTAAACACCGTAAAATTGGAATGGAACGTGGTGTTTTGATGAACTATCTTGTAAATATTGGTTTCTGAACTCTGAATGCCCTAACCTTCTCAACTCACTCTCCAATGCCTGATCAGAAAATCCACTGGAAAATCTTCTAAAACATTTTGAAAATGATGCATGGATTATGAGAGGTTTTATCTTTTAGTCTCAGTGACTTTATACTGGAAAAAAATCATAGAGCCTTCTCCATGTTATATTACATTACGACTATCTTTATCATTGTATTAGCATTATCATTATTATTATCATTGTTACTATACCGAAACTACTTCCAATGCTGCTGCCGCTATACTACTACTACTATATCTACTATACTATACCTACTACTACTACTACTACTACTACTACTACTACTACTATACTACTACTACTGCTGCTGCTACTGTAGTACTACTACACTCTAACAAATCAAATGTTAAATCAACATTTGAAAGGTTCGAGGAGTGAAAACATTTTCAAAATGGTAAATGGTAAACACTTTTAACACCCTGGATATAATATATAATTTAAAGGTTTGATCCAGCATGTCAAAAGTGCAAATTTACCATTTTGAAAATGTTGTCACTCGAACCTTTTAAATGTTGATTTAACACTTGAGTTTTTAGAGTGTACTACTTCTACTACTACTACTACTACTAAAGCTATTACTATACTACTTCTATACTGCTATTACTTCATATACCAGTATTGCTTAAATTACTACTTATGCTACTATTAATTATACTACTTACTACTACTACTACTATTACTATACTATTACTACTACTACTACTAGTACTACTACTACTACTACTACTACTACTACTACTACTACAATCAGGACTATTATTACTACTTACACCATCACCACTACTACTAATATAACTATAATCATGATAATGCCTATTACTACTACGACTAATACTACTACTACCACCACCACCACCATAAAAATATATATATATTACAATATTAATTTACAGTTTTGTTTCAACTTGTATCCATGAACTCCGATTCCTTTGACAATTATGAATGCCTTTACTCTTTTCTTCTCTGTTTACTGCAATCAATAGCACAAGTATTTAAATCAACTAATCTTTGTATATCATTTCCATTCTTCACCATACTCCTTTGTCTAATTCAGTAAATAATAAAATCAACCCTTGTTGTCAATAAGTTTTATATTTTTAATTGTACAATAGTTACTGTTATATCAAAATGAAAATGAAATAAATCTAAATCTGATATCTGAATCTTAAACCCTGAAAAATCTGTCGGACCTTTCTCGACCTCGGCTTTCCTCCTTAAAACGTCCCTACAAGTTTCTACAAAATTCCCCTTTTCTTCTTCACCGGTTCCTTTCACCATTTTAAACATCATAAACAAATAAACAATATACCTTCAACCGAAAGGTTAATGCATCTCTTCAAGCATACTTTTCTGTTTAGGGTTGCCGATATCTTTTTTTTTTCTACAGCGGTATATACGCAAACAATCTGACACATTGTAAGATCACCTTTCCAGAATCGACACAGATCCGAAAGAATTTTATTCTCTTGATTAAACTGACTTAAGACGACAGGTATAGGATTATCACACGCTTGAAAAAAGGTGAAACTCAATAACGGTTTTCTTTCTTTCCCACCAATTCTTTGTATCGCAATATATATTTGCGTCACAAGAGTCCTCCAATCTATCAAGTTCATTCATATTTGATTGGCCCCATTTTCTGGATGAGGTTCTTTTGATTCTAAAATGCTGTCTCACCTGTCTGAAAATTCTATTAGATTCGGGATTGTCCGTAAATCATTATATCTATAAATAGATCAATTTACAAGTTCTTTATGGACTTTCGAAATACTTGATAAAAACAAGATAAATTGGGTCAGAAATGGAATCATGCGAGTCTTCAAGTCCCATTTTGATTTCATAACATTGTTTAAATTGAACTTATGAAAATTGTTTGTAGGATTCCCTAAAGGGATCTATGATATCAACTTATATAAAGCCATTATTGTGGTAGAATACTCATTATTGTTCAAGAGCTCATTCGAGTTTACCTTTTCCATTAAATTCTATGAGAAAAATATTTTGAAACATCCAGTTATATTTTAGTGTCATGAGCATAATTTTATCCTAATTCCTGTTTTCGTGGGTGGAAGTCTTAATATTTTCACATTCCTGACACGTTTAATGGAAGATTTTCTGTTCTATTTTGGGAACTATAGTCTTCGTAAGTGGCACTGAGAAATTAGATATTTGTTAGGTTATTTCAATTCACAAAAGCAGAGAGACCAATGGGTCCTATAGTAGTTAAATTCACTTTTCCCATGCAAGCCTCAGATGAATAACGACGACGATGATGATAATAATAAAAATGATAATAATACTACTAATAATATTATGATAATGGTATTGATAATGATAATTATAATAATAATAATGATGATAATTTCCAAAATAATAATAATAGGTTTTAATTAGATTTTTTATTTGTTAAACACTAGGCCTATGTGTACTTTTGACGTTTTCTACTTTCTTTTCACCTCATGTATATTTCTTGTTGCATAATTGTTTCCCTTTCAGATCTATTCCATCTTGAGCATAATTTTGTGGTAGTAAACTCTCCATCGTAATTCTAAAATTCAATATATCCGCATTGATTATTTATAGGAGGAGTTATTCAATATACAACTCATTGTACATTTCTATTTAGCACATTGATTGAATTTAAATTGCTTGTTTAATCCTTCATGGAGCAAAGGAATAAAATGGATCTTGCATTTCAGCAACATGATGAGTTTCGCTTCCACGCGTCGCACTCACATTGAACCCGCCGTTGAAATAAATAATTTATGACTAAACTCATATCCAGCCCGGCTACGGCAATCTACGCTGCAATCAGTCTCCCATCTCGTCATTCTACCTACCAAACGCACACACGACCAATATAATATTCAATCTGCCAATCTTGCCGTTTTGCCGTAAATCACTATTTTGCTACATTCCCACTTCCTTGATTTGCGTTGCTCGTTCTTACTTCCCGCCGTGCGGTTTTTGAACATTGCGCGTGGCGTCCTGAATAACGCCAAAGCACTGGACTGGAGAAAGCGCAATGGCGCGCAAATAATGAACGCTGCATGAAGCGTGACGAACAGTTTCTGGCGGTGGTAACGCGCCATCCCTAATCCCTGCGTATATTGTACTGCCTTCCACCGTGGGGAATATATTTCATATATTTCGTCGAAGTGGTCGGGACGGCATTATAATGTTGGGTAGCGTCGCATGCGCCCGTCCAATCAAGCCTACATCATATCGTGAGGTAGCCGGTTAATACGCCATTGGCATGGGGTCGCCCAGAGTGCCCTATATAATAGTCTTCCAAGACAGACACCCCCTATCATTACCAAATTAGGCGCAATAAATGATTATGTATTATTTAACATACATTCATTGAATTGTATCTCATTTGTTCATTTTATATACAATAGTATGTCCTTCCTCAAATCGTCCTTTGTGATCTTTTATCAAGACGATTTTATCAACTGTGTGCATTCTTAAGTTTACAAATTTGTGAGGCATTTTAGAATGATACATGCAAACATTATGTTCACTCAAAGCCCATGAGAAATGTGTGTTACTCTTGTCATTATTTCAAGGGATGTTACAATAGAATATACAGCATAAAAATTATAATATTAAAAAATTGTGAATGATTATTACGAAAATGATATTCAGGTATATGGTTGGATGTTCAGCATGCATTTTAAACTAAAGGGGCCTATTGTACAATAATTTATTAATAAACTGTGATAAAGTGCCCATTGCAGGTAACCGTAATGAAATAAGAATCAAGTATCAAACCATGATGTTTAGGAATACATTCTTTACAAGTATCATCTCGTAGTAGAAATTGATGTAACATACTTCGTTACTTTGAATACGTAAACATTTAATGTTAACATGCTTCCCAAAATGCGTTAATTTTAAACACACACACACACACACACCCTCACACACTCACACACTTGGAAAATATCACCATTCTAAATAATAAATCTCAATATCATATATACATGGCTATAGCATCACGTCTCCGCACGTTACAGGGCTCTATCTTATGATAGTTCGTGAATGAATAAGCTGTGATATATATGCATGATATACATGCACACGAAATAAGGATAACACTCCAATGAAACTGTTTACGAATACACTCTTTTACAAAGTATCATAATGTTGATCATGCTTCAAAAAATGCGTTAATTTTTAAACACACATTAGACACAACCACACACACTAAATGACACCATTTCTAAAAATAAATCTCAATACCATACATGATACATGCAATAGATAAAAACATTCGTCTTTCAGCACGTCTCGATCCTCACGTTAGTCTAAACCATTTCGACAAAGTGACGTAGAAATTGACACAAATTGAAGAGATATGTCACATTAATATTTCACAATCATGACAGAAATCAAACTGGATGCATTCCAAGTCTTCTTTTTTGTAGATAGTTTTTTTTCCTGAACATAAAATGTGCCTCCTCATTTCTGAGTACTTGCCGAATATCAGTTCGGCAAGTGAAAGTTATAGTTTCATGAAAGAGAAAAAAAGAATCAGATGCTTTTTCTATCATAAATGTGTCTGTATATACTCTCGTTGGAGGCATAACACAATAATGGCGCCCACATCTACACAGAGGAATTAAACGCTGTTTCAAAATGCAAACAGTTGTTCACAATATGAACTGAACAACCCGTTGTACACTTCATATTGTAAACAATTTGTTTAAAAAGGTTGTATAAATTTAAAACAAGCTTTTAAACAAGTTTTTAAACAACATTTTAAACAGCGTTTTTATTGTCTTTACGTAAATGGAAGTAACGTAATGTATGATGATAGCTTAAATAAATTAGGATTATTGCGTGAATTTAAAGAATGTAAACGTTTTAAACGCCAATATGCCTCCGAATAGAATACAATTATATAGATTTTACCACTATAAGTTCGTGTTCAAACATGTGAATAGGCATCTCTCACTTTTATTGCTAGTTTTGAAGAAAACAAGGCATTTTTGTTTGCCTCACTCAATGTTTTTTTTTTCACTTTTAGACCGGTTATAGAAACACAGTTGGAAACTTATAGACTTCTCTCCCTCTTTGTCTCCTGTTTACCAACGGTTATTTGATTTATTCCTCTAAAAACAATGGGCACTTGAAATTGTAAACTATTTCATCATGTCTATCTTCCTTCTCTTGTCATGACTGCACTGCAAAAACCAGGGTGTTAAATTCAACACCATGGGTGTTAAAAGTTATTCTTTCCCGGTATCTATATCCTGCAACACCGAAAGATTAAAAGAACACCTAGTTTCGGATTAAATAAAAATTAACACCCAGAATGGTGTTGAATATTCAACACCAATGATCAACACCACTGGTGTTATTTAAACACCAATATTGTACACCATCCATGGTATTAAAAATAATTTACACCAATAATTTACACCATAGCTGGTGTCAGATTAACGCCATGTCCTATATCATCTTGGTGCACACAGAGAAATGTTTTACAAAAATTATGTAAAAAATTATGTTAAATAGGAACTCCATAACTTTTTTGTAAATTTTAGCTAACAATATATTCGACGATAATTATGTAAAATGTCATGTTAAATATAGGTACTTAAAATTCATGTGTAAATTTTACCTAACAAACAATTCTACATATGTATTATGTGGTTGGGCAAATTCAGTTGCCCAATTGTTTCCTTTTTCCTCCAACCCAGGTAAAAAAAAAATAAACCTGCTTGTTATGTCTTTCTGGGTCTTAACTTATTAATCCTAACCTGTGCTACTTTAAGCTATCCTATCCTACATGTATATCTTAACCTATCCTATCCTAGTCCTATCCTATCCTGTTGGTACAGTCTAGTGCAAGCTCTTATATACCCATTATAATTTTTTATGCATATGGTAAGAGTTATTAAAATCGGGCCACCCCAAACCATACGCTACTGAAAATTCATGAATATTCATATAAGTGTTTCCCCCAATATTGAGGGGAAAATACGAAAATGCATTTTTTACAAAACCGTTTGCAAAACATTTTTACTTAATGACGACAAATTACATTGTGCATGTTAAATAAACTTAACGAAAAGGGCAATATTGTAAAAATCTTTATGAAGAAATATCTTACAGCGTTACTTTGCAAGATTTGTTCAGTCAGTTTTACATAACTGTGTATCAAAATCATGTTAATGTCAATTAGCGCTGCTGCACTATGCTTAGACCAATCAGGAGCTAGCGATCCCGCGGTATTTCTGTTCATTTATTTTGCGCATGCGTGTTTTAAATAAATTACACCCGATGGTGTAATCAACCGAACTATTCCAACAGATTTGATTACGGAGCCATAACAATGATTCTCTGGGTGTTATAATAACACCATAAGAATACATTTAATTGTACACCAACGTAGTGTTGAATATTTAACACCCTGGTTTTTGCAGTGTGCTTCTTATTTTGTCTTAATCTTAATCCGCACGGTTATGAAACAATACCAACCTGCCGCGAAAGTCGAACAGGAGTGATAATCTTCCCCCATGGGCACAGTTTAAAGTATGTCTCCTTTCCCCCTTTGAATCGTATTACGTCGATCTCAAGTTTCCATGACAACCATGACACCCCTACTTAGATCCTGCGATTCACCTCGCAATTGATCACTTGTATTTACATGTGAGCCTTGCAATTATCTCTTTGGATCTGGCTAATAACCCCTAAAAGAAGAGATTTGTTGTTTCTTAAGAAGGTGTACTACCCTCGATTCCCAGGCCTCAGCTAGCCATGCTTGCCAGCTTCTGTGGTGAGCTTACCTGCTTACGGTTTCTACTTAAATATTGGAAATCAAAATGGAAGAAACAAAATTTCAGACGCAGTGGTTATTGGAAGATTCGTGCTGATATTTGGTATCTATGATGTTCTTCAGTGTTTTCAATTAGTGCTGGTTTGAGCAATTATTTTTCATACAAATTTTAAGACCACAATTCCGGTGGTATTAAATCTGAAAATCACAATTATCATAGTTAGAAACCATACAGCTATTAAAATCGGAAAATAACAATTATCATAATTATTTAGAAACCATACAGCTATCAAAATCTGAAAATCACAATTATCAAAGCTAGAAACCGTAGAGCTGCTTTTTATAATGTTGATCAGTTGGATAATGCGCTCATGTGTGGGTGTGTGTGTGTGTGGGTGTGTGTGTGCGGGGGCTCAATAATAGAATCATTCCCGATTACTGTTATGAAATGCAAAACATAGATTTAGCCAATTTTTGCTCGATAAGCGGACACAATTGAACAAGGGGCTCAAATAACAATGGTCATAATTCTTAGGCTGGTGTATTTGTCAAATTTTGCCATGAATGACATCTGGTATTTGACTTCCTACGGGTTGTGCTGTGCATGTTTACGCTGCGCCAAATGTATTTAATGTCATTTACCTGCGATTTCTTGGAAGTATAATTATGAAGCGTCAATGGGCGTGCATAGTGGTCAATGAACTCTTCTTTGTGTGTCTGTGTTTTTTTTTTGTACTTAGAGTTATGTACCCTATTGGTGCTTCGTTTTAATCAAATGAGTGTCTTTTACAGTCATAATCCCAATATATAATAAACCGATGTAGTGACAGAGGGATTGATAGAGAAGAAGAAAACCGGCAAGATATATTTATAAGGTCCCAAAACAAGGCCGACACCAAATGGTATAGAGAGGGGGTGGAAAAGGAGGTGGAGATGGTGGGCGGAGAGAGAAATGACCGAGAGCTTAAGAGAGAGAGGGAGAGAGAGAGAGGGTGGACGAGGGGCGTGAACGAGAGAGAGAGAGAGAGAGAGTATAAACGAAAGGGACAGAGAAAAGGACAAAGTCTGAGGGAGATGCAGAGACAAATAAGATGAGGCAAGAACATGGAGACAATGTGAGACAGAAAAGTGTGTGGGTGTGTGTGTGTGCGTGTGTGTGTGAGAGAGCGAGAGAGAGAGAGGAGAGGGGAGAGAGAGAGAGAGAGAGAGTAGGAAGAGGGGAAAGCAGAAAATTAGATGGGACTGGGATGATAATGTCGGAGTGGAATGAATAGAAACGGGACGAAGTACCCGTATATTGGAGTCTATGAATTTATGCTCACATCTGTCTTGTCATTCAATGTCATGACTGTGAAGTTTTCTACCAGGCTGATCGACCCTTGTCTCACGTCGTCCAAGATTAGTCTGAGAACACAGACTCTCATTTCACTTTCAAACTTTCAAACATTCAAGCATTCAAAAATTCCCGTTTATTTTTAATAGCCAGCCAATCGAAACCCGTTATTTTTTAAACCTCGCTTTGTTCCTTTATAGTTTCTGGTTATATTCTTACATTTCGGCTTTATGTTCATTCATGCGGTATATTCTGATGAGTCCAAGACGAATAGCTTTAGTCTACCTCAGTCTCTTCAACGCCATTTTCCGAAGCATGCAGTACCAAACATCTTTCCAATTTCCGTTTAATCTTTGTTAGATTTATCCATGTATGATTTGCCATATTTCGTTTAGTGTTGAAGAAGAGTAAGTATCAAAAGAATTGATATGACATGTGTGACTTATTGACCAGGAAAAATTTGGACTTTATTTGGAGTATATGACTTATGTGCGCATTTCCCCCCGTCGCTGGTTTCGCGAACCGACGTATCTTTTTTTATTTTTTATTTTTAAATTTTTTTTAAATGTTTTTATTGGATAAGACAGTCGATTATATAAAAGTACAAAATACATGTGCATCACAAGTAATATTACGTCGTAATCATTATTCATATTGTTTGCATAACATATGATTTTCATATTCGTTTTACTTGTGTCTTGTGGATGAAACATAATATTCTTGAACCTGGGAATGAAGCTTTGTAAGAACCCAAAGTCGGGTCGATTTCACACTCGGATCCAGGGGGGGGGGGGGGGGATACCTCCGGCCCGTGCCCCCCCCCCCCCCTTTTTGGAAGAAAAGTATGCATTTTGAACATAGACGATCCACCATTTTCGCGATTGTGCTCCCCCCTTTTAGAATGATGACCTTTTTGCTTGTCAAAGCGAAATTTTTTTTTTGTCGCCAGCAGGATTGAGTCAATTTCTTATCATTATGGTGATTCCAAAACCTTATATTGTGCTTATATAATCAACCTTTCCCAATTGCTTAATTGCATAATTAAATCTCATGACCAGAACTCAACTTTATCTTTAAATGTTTTTAATGCACCATCAATTAAAGGGTTTTTTCGCTATATGATCGACACGCGGTATCGCTTCAAGCTAAAAACTCGGAATTTTCCCCTCTTTGTTTTCCTACATCTTTATTTATGGTATAAGTCACAGTATATATCGAAAGACAAATGCCCTATCATATACTAATCATATAATTTATTAAGAGGGTATTGATTGCAAAATTATCTCTACAAAATGTATCTCTCACTCTCTTTATATTCTCTTTGTATCCTCCCTCTCTCTCTCTCTCTCTCCCTCGCTCCCTTTCACTCTCTTCTTTTCTATTTTCACCGTTTCCACGCTTTTCCGATCCGCAGAATTGACGGAATCGCATCTGTTGCTTGGTCTATCAATAGCTTGATGGATGCAACAGCCAGTGTCACAAGCGAGCGAGTACCATCAGTCATTTCCCTGAAATAACCCTGTAAGGTAGCTCCTTAATATCACACGAGCACGCAATCTTGTCTTTGTTTGCTCCTTTGTGTGGATGAATAGTCGAGGGCTAGCTTTAATCGAGTTATTTTCATAAACTGTATCTGGGAAAAAAAACCCGGGAACGCCGGATGCGATTATCATGGTCATTAGAGGTCGAGCTATTTACACACCGCTAACTTTTTGAATCGGTCTTTTGTGAACACGACCTAGAAAATTCATATTTTTCTCACATTCAGTTATTTTCCTGCCTTCGAGTTTACTTTTCTATTTATATTTGCAATGATAGGAATATTTAGTTCAAAGGAATCGGTGTAAACATATTATTTTTTTTCATTTGACCTCATTTGTATAAACGATAATGTCATAGCATTTCAGTTTCCTCTACTTATTCGTTTAGGAGATATACAGTATAATTTGAATTAAGACGGAAGGGGAGTGGGATAAAGGGTTAGGGTTTATAGTTCACAGAACCTTATTTTCAAATGTCCGGATGGAATCTACAAGTTCGGCGCGGCTTGTCTCCCAACCACTTCCTCCCATCTTTGTAATTAAATCATGGAACCATGAATTCTTGAAGAAGAAGAAAAAATAGAGAGGGGCACACCAACATATTAGTTCGTGGTTTTCACATTCACCATATTTCACCAGCCTAACGGAGCAGACGATGAGCTGGATTTGTCAAAAAAGGGTCATGTTCAAAGTTCACGAAAAGTGGCACCCCCTCTCCCCTTCCGCCATGATTCTTCCGTAGTTTATTTCTTGAACCCCCCCCCCCCCTCATTTGGAAAACCCTCGCTTCCTTCATCCATACTTCTACTTCTATACATTCTTTACAGAAAACCCTAAACCCTAAAGCGCATTATGAATTATTTCATTGGATTTTGCTCTTAAAAAGAATCAGTATGTAGGCCTATGTTCAATGTTAACTATGCATTTCTAGTGATATATATTGTTTGTGCAGTAATTGATCGAGTGCTCTAGTAGCATAGGCCTGTAAGGAAATCTTAAATCTGAAGCACAACAAATATCCAGATATGTCAATTATTACTTCATTCATTAGACAAGTAAGAATATATTATCACGATCGAAGTGCATAATTTATACCCAATAACAATATGGCTGCTACAATCATTGTAAGGGAAACACATTGCATAAATTGTGTATACCGAGGGAGGCAGACAGCTTCAATTTGTTTACGCGAGAGAGGAGCTCTATGAAGAGGAAAAGAATGGGAAAATGCACGTATCTCATTCATAGAAGCACTTTGGCATATATCAAGCTAACATTCCGAAATAATGCATGGCCATCGGGCTGTGATGACGAAATCGCTTCAATCCAGGCTACAAATTACTCCCAATGTGCGTCTTTTTTCTGGCAATTTCGACGGTGACCTCCCTCCCATCCATTCTCGGCCTGACATGAATAGAAAAGGAATATTTTCCACAAGTCGAGGGTTGTTGTTCCGCGCTGCATATACAGTGCAGGGTCGTGGTTTATTTTCTTTCTTTAATTTTTTAGTCGGGTGGCGGGGGGGGGGGGGGGGGGGGGGATGGGTTGCTCGATTGGTGACTTCGCTTGGAATTGATTCTATTGATGGCCTTTTCTAGTTCTACGTGATCAATGGGCTATCACCGAAACATCGATCATTGGAAGCGATTGTGGGAGCATGGTGAGACTGAGTTACATGTAGAGACCGGGAAAGGGTTACGATGAAGAATTACGGTGAAGAGCTAAAAGGCAGAGGAAGAGATATGATAAAGAAGGAAAGTGAAGACTAAAAGGGAGAGAGGAAGTGAGACAGAAGAATGTGGAGATCATAATCAGAGAGGAGAGGGGGAGAGAGTTCGAGGGAGAGTGAGAGCGGAGAGGGGGTAGGGGAAGAAACAAAGAGAGAGTGATGGGCAGAAGGAGAGAGGAAGATATTTAGCGGGAGAATGAGGAAAGATAGACAGACATACAGAAAGAAAGAAGGGCAGAAGGAGAGAAAGATTGAGAGGAAGAGAGTTACAAGGAGAGTAGAATGAAGAAAGAGAGAAAGAGAGGGAGATGGGAGAAGGGTCGAGGAACGAGCAAAAAAAAAGGACTTTAGTACTGCTGTTATTATAAATTTGTATAAAGGTCTTCAATGGTAAATATAACAGAAGACCGAAAAAGCACTTTATATCTATAAAAATCCTCATCAATATTTTCTCATTTTGTTGTGTCTCTTTTTGATATTATCTAAATGTATCTTTTAATCTTATATGTAGGAAGTGATAGGGTAAGAAAGCGCAAATGATCAAACCCCTCTTTATCCTTCGACAAATCACTGTTTTTGTACAGTCCTCGAACTTCTAATGTGTCCACAAAAATTATTTTTTAGTTTATCCCAGCATCTGCTATTACCAATTTTTCATTTTCTAAATTAGTTTGTTTACGATATTTCTTACTCTTTTGTTACTCAAATAGCAAGTGTGCTGAAAATATTATTTTGCCATTACTGGACAACACGCACATTGCGGTTATGAAAATCTCCTTCAGCTTTTAACATTATGAACATGACTTGTCTAATATTATAATGGTCTGTTAACCACCCCCCCCCCCCCCCCTCTTTCTCTCTCTCTCTCTCTCTCTCTATCGTTCCCTCATTTCGCTTCTCTCTTATACCCGGCCCTTTCACCAATCCAAAAAATAAATAAATACAAAATAAAAACAGCCCTCTGCCTGGGGTTCCTATACCCACCATTTAGAAATCAATGATCCGTCCCCCGATTTCTTTCCTTTCATCCTCGTTTTCTTCACAAAACTCGTTAGAATAATAATCATCCCAATTTGCGCAACACGATCTTTGGCTCGTTTGAATGCAATGAAAATCCTAAACCATTGATGTCTCGCTCCATTCAAATATAATCCTACCAAACATAAAGAATGAGAAAAAAAAGAAAGAAAAATATAGTCCTAAAGTTATAGTGTCATGGATTGCACGCGGGAGTAAAGATTACATGTTGATCTCTTGTTAGCTGATGTGTTTTTTCTTAATATGAATCTAAAGTTCCAGCACATAAACTTCGCCACCTTTCTTATAACTAACCAATTTTAAAAGTCTTTTAGAAGAGTGTGTACGGCAGTGACGCGTAGCCCAAATGGGAAAATACATTGGAGCCATTATCATATTAGCAGCTAATGACAATCCAGAAAAAGAGATTCCACAAGCCGTTCCATGCCCTGAGTAAAGACAAAACTAAAAAGTTACCAAAACAAAAAGCAAAAATTTTACATAATGAATACCTTGACCAAGGATATAACTTATTTGTCATCTCTCATTTGCTTTAGGACACACTATATTCAGCAACTATCCTGCAATTATCTACCACGTAAACTAACGATCAACATCACGTTTCTTTACAAAACAAATAAACAAAGGTTTCCAATTTCAATTTATTTGTGACGTCTGGAATCATTCGCCCTCGCCATTCTTTTTCAAAGATAAGCTTTTACTTCTCTTTTTCACAGAATGTCATGTAAACTTCAATTTTCCCTGCATGTTGTTTACTAAACCTCGGCACTGTTTTAGAGTAGTATTTCTTTTGAAGATATTACACATTCAACAACAATTTGTCGGTGATGACTGATAGATTCGGAAAGTAGGTTATTCATTTTGGAGTAATGTCTTAAACTGTTCAAGTATCGTATGTATAAATGTTGCCGGTCTTTTTTCTTGTTTTCTCGTGTTTTTGTGTTCTTTCCCCCTTCTTCTTCTTTTGTGTTGATCAGTAAATCATAATGATAATCATCATGGTTTCTTACCTGTTAATATGAATATGACGTAATACTTCCCATGAACTTCATACTCATTTCATCTCACTCTCTCTCTCTCTCTGTCTTTCTTTTCCTGTAATGCTCTCTCTCTCTCTCTCATTCTCTCTCTGTCTCTCTTTTTCTGTCATGCTTTCTCTCTCATTCTCTCTCTCTCTCTCTCATTTTTGTATGTCTGCCTGTGTCTTTCCGTCTTGGTCATATATCTCTTTCTCTCTAAGTCATTTTTATTCCTATAATTATGTCACTCTCCCTTTCTCCCTCGTTCCTTTCTTAAACGACTCTCTCCTCTATTTTACTTCCTCAGCTCTACCTCCAAAAAGCTTCTTGCAAACACGTCTCCCGTTCTATCAAGCTTTCTCTCTCTCTCTCTCTCTCTCTCTCCCCCTCTCTTTCTATCTATCTATCTCTTACTGTCTATCTTTATGATCTTTATTTCCTCTTTCTCGGCATGTTTTACTTCAATACTTTGACCTCATACCACGCATACAGAGTTCTAACAATGACTCCGTTTTGTTGACATTTCAAACACCATTGTCAATTTCTGCCGTGGAAATTGGAGAATAAACTTCCCATACTTTTCTTTTCATTTATTTGAAATAGCATAGCAGACAGGCAGGCTAGATAATCTATGAACTCGGCAGTGTCAAGTGAATACAAGTATTAGGTTATGTCAGGGGGAGACTGTCCATTTTACCACTCTACCTAGGTTAACTGTATAACTTCAGTTAATTACTAATGTATCTGCATTTAGTTCTGATAATGTTTTCAAACGCAACTACGCAAATACATATCCGATATTAACTGTAATGCTATAGTGACAAGGTGATAATGATGATAATAATGTTGACATATGTTTCTTGTGTAGCGCTGAAATCATATCCATGTTCGATGCTGAAGGCGCCATAATATTACAGTGGCTGAAACAGGCTAGCGATTTTAATGCTCACAGTTTTCAAGAAATTCCTTCCTTCCACATGTACCAGGAACCCATTTACAACACCTAATGGCAAATGTAGATCGGTGTCTTGCAAAAGGATATTAGTGCCGTGCAGTATGAAGATTAACCAATCCCGAGTCCACTGTCTAACTTTCCTGATTCTGTAGCATCATGAAAACATTAATAATAATGATTATAATGATGATGATAATAATAATAATAATAATAATTATTATTATTATAATAATAATAATAATAATAATAATAATAATAATAATAATAATAATAATAATAATATCAATAATAACAATAATAATAATTAATAATAATAATTAATAATAATAATAATAATAATAATAATTGTGAAAATTATTATAATGATAGTAATAATGGTGGAGAAGATGATAGAGATCCTTTCATGTATATGTCATATCACAATATGAAATAACTTCCTTATTGTGTGCTTTCAAAGAGTTTTGGAATTTAATTCCCCGGCTTTAGCTTCGGAAACCTGACCCGCTATTGTCATATTACATTGTGCATCTATATAAAGCTTTGTCAAAATCATAGATATACCTTGCATGAATTATTAAATGTTAATTTAAGGCATTGTAAGCTCAATTATACCACACATCAAATTAACTGATATGACGTAAGCTTTTATCAAGTTTAAATGGCTCATGAGTTTCAGGATGAGTTTTAGAATCTTTCTAAGAAATATCTTAGAAAAGAACCATCCAAATATTACTCTTTTCGATTTCTAATCTATGTTGTTGTTGTTGTTATTTATTTTTGTTTGGCAATTAGTCAAAAATTGATTATTTTTGCCACAAATATTATTTTTAAATTCTAGTAATTGTTTTTCCTTGAAAAGGTACATTAAGATTATGTTTTTTTTTCAACGATATTTAAGTAAAATAAAAAAAGGACATTATATACCTCATGCCAAAATCTCTGAGGTAGCTTTTTTTCAAGGCTGTTTTATTTATACATATGTAGACCTGGAGAAATATAATCGAAAATAAAACTGAAAGCCAGAGGGCATTCAATTCGTTCTGCTTTAGCAATGCCCTTCTTGTTCGCAATGACGTCACAATTGGATAGATGTATTTTCCGTGACCTAGAATTCTAGACCTTTTCTTTCATTGGGAAGAATTAGATCGTCTAAGAAGAAATGAATTGACATGTTTTTCCATTGCTTTTATCTCCATTGCATGGGAGCGTTTCATCAAGCGTTTTGTCAGTGATTTTTACCAACAACTGTTATAAGCTACTGAAATCCTAGCATCTGATTGGCTGAGAGCAAATTTGCCAGTAAAAATCACTGACAAAACGCTTGATGAAACGCTCCCCAGATCGTTAAAGGTAAATGCTGTGCCATTTTTTGCAGATATTCATGATCTTTCATTTTCGACATAATTATGGGGTTACCAAAATCAGCGGAAATGAACAGTGAATAATAACGACCAGGCCTTCCGTAGCCCAATAACGATAACTGTTACGCTTTACCTATAATTTATTATTTAAATTCTCTCTGGTTATGACGAAAACCCAGTCCGGAGTTTTTAGGAAATTGAAATTACCAATTAAATCAAACCTGTAGTCAAACATTTTTTTAAAATAAATTTGGTGGTATATAACCCCAAGACCGTTTACGAAACGAACTCAGAACAATGATTAAATGAATAAATACATGAAAAAAATGAAATGAAATGAATAAATGAATAAATGGATGATAATAATAATAAAATAATATTAATGATAATAATAATAAAAATAATAATACAAAAGGGTATATTTCTCTTTCAACACAGAAAACGTTTCTCTTTTTAGCGGAGCCTTTCCTTATTTTAACTATTTTATTCACAAACAAATAGATATAGATACCTATACCTTATATAGTGGGACCGGGGCTTAAGAGGTTAATATACGGTTCAATAAAATGGTATCTTCCGTCTTCTTTGCCTTTTCTCCAATTAAACATCCATCATAAATAACTGCTGACCTCCTTTTAAGGCATGCCAGGATAGGTACGGATAATTCCCTTGATCTTGTAATTTTAGGTCAATGGAGTAGACTTTGAATTATACAGAACTTTTAAGTTATTCTTTTTCTTTGCTTATTGGGTGTGTCTTTCAGTTACCTTTTATTTTCATTGCCTGATGCAAAACCGATGAAGTCGAGTCACTTATCGGAAATCCCAGGCACGAAAATGCAGTACTTTTTAAAACATGTATTATGCTCTCTCTCTCTCTCTCTCTCTCTCTCCCTCCCCCCCCCCCCCCCCTCCCCCTCTCTCCTCTCTCTCCCTCCTCTCTCTCTCTCCTCTCCCTCCTCTCTCTCTCTCTCTCTCTCTCTCTCTCACACACACACACACTCACACTTCTTTTCTATCTAAATATGTTCTTAGCACTCCGCTGGAAATAAGCTTGGGTCATCCTGTTCGAGATATATTTTTGCTTGCATTGTGCACATTTCATGTTAAATTATATTCAGCAAATTAAATCAATCAATCAACCAATCAATAGTAATAATATTAATAATAGTAACTGTTTTTATACATATCGCCTTCCCAAATAAAGTGATTCATAGCGCTTTACAATGTATTATCACGCCGGTCACTCCCCCATCCCTCCCTCTCTTATTATCTCTCTTCACTCCCTGTCTTCCTTTCCATTTCCCCTTCTCTTCCTCTCTATCCATCCCAATATGCATCCGCAAACTTTCTTTCTTTCTCTCCCCTTACCATTTTTGTTTTGTTGGGGGGGGGGGGGGTGGTCTCAGAAACAAAATTGCCCTCGAATTATTTAGGGAAAAGACGCCCTGCCTAAAGCTGCCTTTTAGGCTTGGCTTTTTAATCAAAATTGATGAAGAAACAGAAAACTGCTTCTTATTTGATCGTTTTCTGCGTAATGATTGCATGATGATTATACGGGGTCATTTCATTCGAGGCCGCTATCTCCTTCCTGCGCCCTATACTCCAACAAAAAGAGAATGTGTAGAGAGGAAAAAAAAACTCGATTCATGTCATGCCCCTTGGCGTTATCAAGACTGCCGTGCCTTCACTACTCTTCTAGCCTCCTCCGTACTCCTTTTCGATTCAGGGTGACCGAAGATGGATTGCACAGAGATTAATCCTTCATCTCAACTATAATCTGGCGTCGTTCTTTTCAAAATCCCAATCGTTGCCTTGGTTCTTGGATTCATAGAAAGATCACTGCTTCCCGCTATATTTTGGCATTGCCGTGAAAAAGAATTGCTACTCCAAATCCACATTATTATAATAGAGTACAAGATATCGATTATCAATTAGTGAACCGTTTAAATCAATCATTCTGCTTCCTGAGCTGGATCGCTGATTTCCAGAGAAACCTGAAACCCCCCCCCCCCCCCCCTCATGAAGTTTATTCTGATCAAGAATCATGGACACGATAATCATCTGTCCCGAATATACTTTTTGTTTCACCTCCTAGCCGTTAGTGTGTTTAATTGTTTACTTGTTTCTAATCCACCATCTCGTCTGTTTGTAGCCAGAAGGGCATTAACTCATATACTTTAACACAGAGTTAATGTCCTTCTCGCTGTGAGCAAACGATCTGTTCCCTTGTTCGTCTCAAATGTTCTTATTTACCTTGAAAAACGCACCTCGATTTCCAGGCTCCCATCTTGATTTCTCTCTCTAAATGTCTATTCGCGGGAAACCGCTTCTTTCCATATGAATGAAGAGAATCTTAAATGTTATCGTGAATCACCGGATGGAATTAGCGTCGTTTCACCATGAGAAATAAAATCAGCAATAAACAGAGCTGAAGTTCACCCAAAGAATCTTAAGGTAAAAGCTTTCATTGTGTGATCATTGGGATGCAATTAATGTACCCTAGACTTTATAGACGGTTCTTCATTTTTTATGTTTTTCGTCTAACATTCTTCTACTTAGAATAACCTTTAGAATTTATTATCGAGGTTTATTACTTATTGCTATGCCGTTGGCATAAAGTTTTTAAAAGCTTATAAATGAAGACAGGGGAAAATGACGTGTTAAAAAAATATATTCGGTGTTCTTTTTGATGATTAACAAATAAAGAAAAATGTGCAATTGTCACTAAATTCCAATCAAACTTAGTTTCTTCTACATTATTTCGAATAAAGCTAGTAATCCCATTTTATAAGTAAATCTGAATTCTACATCCTTTTTTGAACAATTTACACTAAAAAAGAAGGAGGAGAAGAAGAAAAAGGCAACATCGATGAAGTGTGAACTCAAGCAGAAGTTGTTATATATCCGATGCCCGTTATAATACTTAAAACAAGTAATCGGCAAAGAAGGTGTTCGTTAGCAAGAATGTGCATATATCCACTGTTCTGTTCGCCACCCAGACGTATTGAGGACTCACCTTCATATACGTACCGTAGAAATTGAACTTTGATAGAAAACGGTGTCATTCCCAGGTTTGCGTACATCGGGCATGCCATACTCTGGCTTTTTTTTTAGTTTAGGGGATTAGAATTTAAGCAAAGTCCTACAGAAAAGGTAAAATTTAACCTATATTATGCAACATTTTACCCAACAAACACACAGGTTAACTTTTTACCCAACGTTTTTAGATTGCAGATAGAGAGTATTGATGTTTTTATTAACGTGTGTTGTATTTATGTCAATATGATTGTACGTCTCATTGTCAATATAATTATTTAGCACTCAATATTATTGGGTGCAAACCACTCCTTAGAAGTAAGGCTAATGCATTCAACTAAAATTATAGCTACATTTGTTATTGTATCTTCTTTACCTAAACTTTAATATTTATAGTGCTCCTACGACAATTTTCATAACTCATGCTGATTTATTTCGTATTTTTGTTTGTTAGTTTGTTTGGGTTTTCGTGTGTGTGTGCTGCCGAGGTTTTCGTTGAAATTCTAGTTCTACATCTACCTACGAAAGCTCACCACCCGATTCATGATTGTGTGCAAATCCTTATAGTAAATAAACCACTACCATGCCTTGAAATGAGATACCATAAAATACATATATATATATATATAGTGGAAGAAATTTCCCAAGAGCAAAACACTGGCGGTCACTCATAGTTGTGGAATGGAATACAGCGAAAGAAATGGACTATGAAATGGCCGTAGCTTCTATAAGCTACGCCCATTTCATAGTCCATTTCTTTCGCTGTATATATATATATATATATATATATACATACATATAAAGTTCAAAAAGTTCTGCGACGGAGATTAAAAATAAAGAGACACAGAATAAATGACTCCGTTAGACACAAAAGGTTCAATATTTCGCCTATAAAGCTTCTACAGGAAATGATACTTTAGTACTACATGCACTATGCTTGAATTTTTTGTACTAAAGTATCATTTCCTGAAGAAACCTGAGGCAAAATATTGAACATTTTGTGTCTAACGGAGTCATTTATTCTGTCTCCCTCTCTCTCTCTCTCTCTCTCTCTCTATACACACAAGAACTGGTTTAGGTCGGATGGAAGTTTAATAATTCAGTTAGTTTTCCAATGCACTTGCGCTTGTAGGCACCTTCCTTTTTTGTTCTTATCAAAGATTCAAAATTGTTCTTATTTAATAATTTCACATTCTTTTTTTTTTCAGCATGAGATTCCAAACCTCAAATGACTTATTATAAAAAAAAAACATTTAAGATAACAAGAGAGTTGCTTGGGGAATGCGTGACGAGCTATACACTTAAAGAGAGAGTTGAGTTCTGGTCATGCGATTACATTGTGAAAGAAACTGTCTGGAAGCAATTGGGAAAGGTGGATCATATCTAAATAAAGATTGGTGTATACTGTGAGGTTTTGGAATCATCAAAATGGTAAGAAATCAACTCAAAATCGCTCAAAAGCACACAGAAATGTGTATAAGGACTGCACACAGATGTGGCATGAATGTTTGGCCCAAACACTGCAAATATTTCGAATATAAGGGCATTTGAAGAGAAATCCTTTTCAGGGGACATTTCTACTGTGATCTCCTTCCAAACTGACATAAAAGGAATGAGAAAGCTCACAAATTATTTTTCACTTTTCCCAGAACCCAACCTTCCCTTTAAATGATCTTCCAATCACTCTATATGCGGAGCGACTAGTGGTCGAGGGAGAGAGATTCCATGCGGATTCGGATGGAATGCCTTATCAAATTAAGAAGGACTTAAAGACGAAGACACCAATAAAGGCCTCAAGTAACAACGTGGGTGTCTTTCACATACACATTGTAATTCAGCGCCAGTGAAAGTTACATTTATTATCTTCTTTTCTTAATTTCCCCTCACATTTTACATAACGTAGAAATGGGGAAAAAAAACAAGCGGTAGCTTGACATTGTAAAGTTACATTTACTATGGACGTAATATACATCGTGGAAAGTGGGTTCATTAACAAGTCCTATTCATTTTTTTTTCATTCTTGCATTTGTAGTTGCTATATTTCAATATTAGTGTTGTCGTCGTTAATTATACGCTTTGTTATATGTTCAGAGGTGTGGTAGTTGAACACCTGAATGGAGTATATAAAGATGAGGGGTTGCGAGCCCTTACACGGCCATATATATATATATATATATAACTAGAAAAGCATTTCATCTCAACTGCCGATATTTCTTTTTCAGACCACACTAACGCTCGCATACTCTTGGGTTTCCTGTATACGACTGCATAGAGAGAGAGCCAAATGACATGTTAACCAACCCCCTTTTTCAAGGACATTAAGAATCCCAGTTTACCAGGCTCTTTAACGAGCTGAATGTTCCCTAGGGCCGCAGGGGCGTGGGGTCATACGCATGTCAAGTAAGGACGGTATTTTTGAATGATGTAATTTTATGCCCATTGCACGCGATGTGTCATCTTGCTGCGCTAAACTGCGTCAGTGATTGGCGCAGTCATTGACGCGCCACGTGAGAGTGATAGACATAAAATTTTTGGTGCGAAATGAAATGAATTACTAGTGCACGCAATCATTTTATAGGCTTGATTAGCGTAGATCATAACGCCATCGAAGTATTAGCTCATGGTTTATCTACTTATATACCTGTTGCTCTTGAGACGTCATTTCGGTTGGTTAATTACGTGTTCAAATCTAGCCTGTGAAGAAAATTAGCCTATACGCCAGTAATTCAACGAAATGTTTTCCCTCTTTATCATTGCATTCACATTTGGAACGATTTACTCTCAAATAGCCTGTGCCGGATCAAGACTGCGCTTTTCACTAGCACAGTCTTACGCCGCGCAAATGACGCCTCGTGTCCTACCAGCGTTATGGCTATCTCCTAATTCGCAACGCTTTGGATTCGTTTTGCGTCATAAACCAAAGATGTTTACCAGTGCCTTAACAAATCGAAGAGGTACCTGGATTCGTACTCTTGACTACGTCACGTTGACAAGAGGTATGTCACGTGGCCGCTGCGTAGCGTGATTATGTGAGTGGTAACCCCGCCAAATAAATGAGATCATCTTGAGTATGAGCGTACACGTGGTTGATGGAGCTCGAATTTACGAGTATCTTACATGACACACAAATATATATATACATATGTATTATACATGTATATTTTATATATTATATATATATATATATATATATATATATATATATATATATATATATATATATTTATAATTATATATATACCCCTAATGGGTACATTAGGAGGACAGTTTTTGTTCTTTTTCTTTGTTCAACTGTCGACCTAATGTACCAACTGTCTACCTAATGTAGGGGTCGCTATTATGACGGAATAAACTGCATTGTTAGGTGTCGAAATGTACCCGTTAGTCAAATACATGTTTATGTTATATATTATACATATATGTAATATATATATATATATATATATATATATATGGGTGTGTATGTGTGTGTATGTATAGCAACTATGTATATTAAGTTAAAATGTATATATTTTTTCAAATATATGTCGTATTCAATTAAATATACACATACTACTGGAATATGATTTATACTAATTTAATCTCTCTGCAAATATATTACTTTATGAATATCTAATTATGATTGAAAGGAGTTTGAAATACCATCAAAAAATGTTAAATTTCTTTGCAATGTATCACTACGTAAATACATAATAGTAAATATGAGGAGTGTTTTAATAACAATATAGTATTTAGAAATTACGGGTATTCTTTGTGAAGCATAAATAAAACATCATGTTCCAACATAATTTGGGTGTTACTTCCAGCTCTCCTAATGAAATGTCGAGGCTTCAATTGGAGAATTCGTGTTTTCAATGGCCTTTTAAGAAAGAAATACATTGCTTACAACTTAAACATTTCTCCGTTTTCGCTGTAATATTATAAAGTTATATGCAGCTTTCTTATTGTTAACTATAGCGGCACAGCAATTTGGCTGCAACGATAATTTTCAGGAGGTTTTGAGTTAAGCTGAACTGAATATGTGACTTCTTCACCAACTCGAAAGTCTTTTGTAAATAATATAGGAAATTCGAGGAGAAGTGTTTACGTGAAATTACATCCTAAAAAATGACCTCTGTAAAAATACAGGAGCATGTTCATAATTATTGTGCAACAGTGAGGGGTTGCAGATGGGAGTGGCGTTGGGGTGCAACTTTATACATTTTTATGTGAATTGGGTTTTAGTTGTTGTAAGCCGAGCTGTCTGTATTCAAGCAAAAATAGCATATGTGAGATTAATGAAAGTGGGTTGTAGCGCTTAGAGCCATGATATATCATCAACTGTCAGTCACATAAGATACCTGGTCTTAACCGTCGCTTCCGCACCCATGGTGATTATTTTACTGCTAGAATAAAAAGACATTAATATTTCATATTTCCAAGATATGGAGCCTGAAATACTTCTTGAAAGCACTCTACAGAATAACAAGGCGTTACGTGCCAGTTCGTAGATGCTGATTGAAACAGCTTGCATAAAACATGCAAAAGAATTATGGTCATGTTAAACATGGTAAACAAAAATTAATCTAATTCTCAAATATACATGTCAATTTTCATTTCATACTGAAAAGGGTTTACTTTGAGGACAGTAAAAAATATCTCCGATACAGGAAAGATAGTGATGAACCACTTACGTCCAGCCATGAGGGTGGGGGACATGCAGGGGGCAATGATTTCTTCCAAAAGTCGAGGGTGGAAAATTTCGGTTAAATGGTCGTAGAAATTATCTTGTACTGTAACACCGGAATCTATAGCACTTTTAAAATCATATACGGGCGATATGATTTGGACTTTAGGAAATGTTGCCGAGGTATCTCACACTGATTATTAAAAAATAAATGAGTGGTGAGGTGATTTTATTGACCAAGGTGTTAAATTAAATAAAACATGATAGACTACAATGTATATTTGATGAAATCTGTTTAATGATTGCAACAATATTTAGTGTTCTTATTGACTCACACTGTACAGTAATGTCAAACCAAGTGCGGGCGATTATTCAGGGCGATCCGGCATCATCCTCAAAATTATGTAATTCAGCGCTCATTGTCAATAGTGGCGAGGGTTAAATATCTCCATATCATTTCTTTCTCCATCTTCTCAGTTTTGCTCCTAGCTCACACGCACATACGCACACCCACCCCTACACAAACGCGCGCGCACTCACAAACAAAACGAGTACACTCGTATGAACAAACATGTGCGCAGTTTGGGGTCCACAACGCCATTATACATAGGCGGTATAGAATTTGACACAACATATTGCGTTGGCGCCGCGTCGACGCAGATGCGATATTATCATACATAATTCCTCGTATTAGATGATTAATCATTTTGAAAGCAGGTCCAGAGACCGGTAAAATAGAGATAGAGAGAGAGAAAGCGAAAGAGAAAGCAGAGCTTAATGTGGCTACTATTATCATTTCGAGAACAACCTAAGCATGCTGAGAGTCATAATCAGGATTAGAAATTTTTTGTTCATTATTAATTTTTGTCTTAAAAATTTTAAATCAGGGATTGATATAGGGGGCACCATCGCACCCCATTTGTGTTTGTTTTCTCCTTATTTTTCTCTCTCTTTTATACTCCCCCCCCCCCCCCCCCCCCCGAAGAACAAGCGCGCTCTTTTCCCTGTTTACCGTCAACAAGCAAATAACAACAATACAATTTCATATCAACCCCTCGTATTTTTTGTTTCTTAATTGAATTCCATCGATCTTAAAAAAGGGGAACGAGACGGAAGAATTCCACCCATGAATTTTTTTTTTCTAACTGAATTCTGATAAACTTATAAAAACCACGGTTCATGATACTAGGTATACATGTATGCAATCTATAGTTCGGATTAAAACAATGTGATATAGAATATAATGAATTCGATTCAAGTTTTAAAGGATGTGTCCTGATCCGAATCGTATAGCAGCAAACTCCCTGATCGATGTTGGTTACTATTGTCACCAGTGCACCATTTATCAGCTCATCATGCAACAGTTCCATTATCAACGTTGAAATCGTGGTTGCGTATCCGGCTATTAGATTAATGATGGCGAGGTAACGTTTTCGTGATCGTGAAAGTTGATAAAGATTTCATTGAAAAAAAATCAAGGTTCGATATTCGTACGAGGGTGTGTGTGTTTGTGTGCGAGTGTGCGTGTGTATAGTTATTATTGTGCGTGTGTATAGTTATTATTGTAACAATTAATCATTGTTACAATTGCCCTATATGCTTTAATTCGTCACTTATGATTTTAATCTATACCTTGTTCAGTTAATTGTACTATGGTTATTTATGAATGGCATGCTATGGAATTGTATCATGTATTTTATATTGCCATGCTTAAATTGTAATATTTATTTTGAAATTCTGAATCAAGGAATAAAAAAAATTATGAAAAGAAAAAAAAAAGTGTGCGTGTGAGGGTGTGTGTGTCTATGGGTGTGTGGTGTGGTGTACCAGTTACAAAGAGGTCATTTATTAATGATTATTTATGATAACATCGCCGTATAACATGATGTACGATTCCCTTGTTGGGATGTTGTTTCTGTTATGCAGAATTAAAAAAAAAGGGATTTTCTTGCTGTTGTGTATGTTGGAATAGAAGTAATTAAGGAAGGGGCGAATTATGGATATTCTCCGTATTTCTATTTTTTGACCGATACACTAAAGATTTTATTTAAACACTACAATGCAAAGGTCTGCATGGAACATATACTTGAAACTAAGATGTTGTTTATTAATAGAGAAAGTAAAATCATTGTTTTCATTTTCAATTCGATAAAGCTGTAAACATCATTCAAAAAATAATTCTGAGATAGATCAACTGTTAGAATATATTCCATGTTTACACTGACTTTCGTTCTCTCTCTCTCTCCCTCTCTCTCTATGTACTTTCTCATTCTCTCGCTTTTCTCCCACTTTATTTATCTGTTTCTGCTTTTTTTTAAATTCTCTCCCTTCTCTATCTCTCTCTCTCTCTTTTCTCTCATTGTCTCTCTTTCTTTCGCTCTCATTCCCGCTCACTGGCGCTCCGCTTATAGTCTTAAAATTACTGCCAGAGGTGAGGATGAGGGTAGGTGTTATTAACTGTCGGGTCGTTAACCTCGCCAGCCCAGTCCCACGGACATTCGTCGCTTCCATCATCCATTTCTTTAAGACCACTTTAATAATGCGGCGCCAAAATCAGTGATAGCTACGGCTTTGGCGCACACGAGTGTGTGTTGGGAACGCGACTGCAAGCAACGTTGACTCGTGCTATCCCAGCCGGCGCCCCGGACGTATTTTGCAGTGATACGCCATCCGGCAAATGGGATTACCATACTAAAAGCCATAGTAGGATATTAATAATGGAAATGCTATGCTAAACAGGGGAAGATTCGTTGGGGAAAATGTTGATCCGTGTGACCAAACAGACGCCCCGCTGCCCGGTTTTTAATGGCTTTGATAAATTACTCGGTATTCTTTTAACGGGAAAAAAATCAGAGATTTACCAAAAACGTATAATGACCCAGCTAATAAATTTATAGCATTACACGAAGACATCATATAGAGGGTTCGCTAACTTTGTATAAGGAGTGGCCGTACTACATCATAATCCATTTGAAATATGTAGTATTTCATCACTCTATCATAAAGGAGATATCGTTCTTATTTTGTGTAAAAGTAATGTATTGTGTTTGAAAAAGGTCTTCATGCCTGAGAATGTGTGCAAATTAAATTAATTCATTCATTAATTTTTTTTATCTCCCAAGTGTTAGAAAGATGAAAGATCGCATAAGGCCAGTTTACAACAGTATAAGGGTGAACTTCACTCTATATATTGATAAAATGTGATATAGAAATTCTTCTCATCTAAGTTGACCTTTTACCTCTGTAGTACTCTTGAGAGCAACCGCAGCTCTAATCATTATAGCGAGTGGAAACGAGTTAGTTTGTGTTGCATTTTATTGGCAAAGATTGTGAAGTTGTCATGTCTGTAACGTATGATGGCGCTCTATCAATTACGAAGTCGCCGTCATTCGTAAATTCTTTGTCAACCTCGCAAAAGTCTCATTGGTTTCCATCTTTGCTGTGTCTATTTCTTTTTGCCTCACCCCTCCTCTAGCAACGACCGCTTTGCTTTCATGTGATTTAAAGTGTAAATTCATCACCCTGATTGTAATTTACGCGTGATTTTATCTTCAAAATCTTGTCATTGAACGAGTGAGGGGATAACTGAAGATGGACTATAATAATAATAATTCGAAAATATTTTTTTTCTTCTGTTATCCGTGACCGATAACACCGTGGCAACGGTAAATGTAGTCCACGTTGACTGCGTGAGTGGTGGCTGATGTGGTGGTCATCGACCTCCTTCTCTCCGACCCCATTGACGACTACAATACACTCACGTGGTCAAGGACTATGAGAAATGTACTAAGGCTTGTGTGTCTATATGATTCGGTTATTTCAGTTGCAGCACAATGAATCAAATTTGTATTTTGATCCGACTGTTGAAAAGTACGTTCTCTCTGAGTATTTTAAGCTCAACCCCCCCCCCCCCCCCCGTTTTCATCTCTCTCTCTCTCCTCTCTCCCCCTCTCTCTCACCCTCTCTTTCTCTTACTCGGACAGCTCCTTCGCCGTTTCTCTGCAGTTTCAACGTTCTTATTCATACAGATATGCCGATTTGCCGAAATGCAAATTATACAATTAACGTATTCTCTTTGAAGGTTTTAACAAAATGAACAAATAAAATACTTTATCATCACTTATATAATTATCATACAAAATATTCTTCCTCTGGAATGTAAAATCAATTAAAACTAATGAATGTGCGTTTCTAATGTTGTAACTGAATTTGAATTCAACTACTACACCTCTACTGAGATATGCACACGCACACGCACATACCTACTCCCACACCCACACCCATACATACACCGGTCTAGTACCTGACACCTCGATAGTACACTGTCAGAATGTAGCTGACATGGTTAATTAATCGTTTGTGACTCACAAGAATAATGTCTTGTTTGTCTCTACAACTAACTCCTTTTTATAAAGAGACTGTTCCACCCACCCACGTATATCACGTTTTCGACCTTATTTCACGCGAGTGTAAATCATTTATGCCACGGTTACAAATTACACTAATGCATCAAGTTAATTAAGCAAAGTTCAATACTTTCATTACTTCGAAATGGCCACCACGCAATTTTAAATTGCTTCATTTGTTCATGATAATCGCTGGGGTCTAAAAGGCCCAATATGCGGGTTAGTATTGGGGAATCTATAGAGGTCAGGTATAAATGCGATTGACTCTATCATTCCCCAAGAGACAGAGAGAGATAGAGAGAGATAGAGGGAGAACTTGAACGGAATAGGAACGTACTTATTTGCTTTTTGATATTGCAGTTTACATTTATTTGGGCCAGCATACTAATCCGCTGCGAGGAGAAACCTCCATTTCGTTTCACCCCGAGCTGTGTAAACTAACTTCATTGTTCTCACCCGTCAGCGTCAATGAAATATCCGAGCCCGCCTGGCTGTGTGAATATTGATCGAGTATCAGACCGGCCACGCGCCGCTTATCCACTCACTGCAGTTCAGTTCGACGGTCATGCACGCGTGAGTAATGATTTATCGTGACTACCTTACCCGTCCTAAAATGACCTGGTTAACGGAGTGTAGTTCATATCGTGTAGGGAGCGGATACGTCCGCACGCTCGTAGGGAAATATATCCACTCGCATGGTACACATTATGAGTATCGCACAGATGAACTGGTAATGGTATATGAGGGACCAAGCAGCAATTAACATGCGAAAGATTGTATGTCCTTCAGGCCTTAGCGACTTGGAGAGAAAAAGCCACAGTTTTCGCCCACATTTTAAAAGTTCATGGCTGCTCACAGACGTCACTGCCAATTGACAGCATTCTTTCTTTCTCCTCGGACTTTCCAAGCTGAGACAAATACTATTGACTGCTAGAGTAGAGTAGAGATCGTATTCACTGCAGCTACAAGTACTACAAGCCCAGTCACTCTGCGTTAGTGGAGGTAAAAAGAGACGGGGAAAAGAGACACCGTTTTCAGTCATCGATTTCACGATTGTGTTCGCAAAATTGTCACTCATCCGCTGACGTTTTGGCCTCTGAAAATAGCATCTGAATTCGACTAATAAATTGATCGAGCACAGGGTTATTTGTGCATTTTGGAACTAAGAAAGGGCGAGGAGAGGTGCCAACATAAGAGGTGCAATCAGGCATCATCATCAGTAGGGATTTTAATAGTGATCAGCTGCCCGCGAGATCTTCTTCGAAGGTGAGAAAATCATTAAACAAACATTTTATATTTTATTTTTTGCTGTTTGAGGAATGTGCGTAGGCGAGGAACATGGTTTGAAAACACGCAGTGCCCCCATGCGGAGGTTTTGTTCAGGGGTTACTAAAAAATTATTGTGAGCGGGCTTAGAAAGCTATATCTGGCGACAAAACTGGTATCAACATACTATCATACCTTTATCATGTGTCGGTAACCATGCTGCTATCATCTATATATTACTCAGAAAGGCGTAAAAAATGATAATCTTGTAGTATGCACTCCCTTAAACACCACATAATTTGTAGACACCAAAATAGTCTTCCCTTGTAAAAAAGAACCATAGTACCCATGGTAATTTGACCAAATTAACATCAAATCATGCAAAGTACTATCAAATTACCATGATTTGATGGTAATTTGGTCAAATTACTGTCAAATTACCATGGGTACTATGGTACTTTTTTACAAGGGTCGGCTCTTCAGAAGCATCTTTTTCTTTATATTTTATACGTGTATTCCACATAAAATTAATATTGGACATCAAAATAGTCTTGGCTCTTCAGAAGCATCTATTAAAGCTATAATAATATGCTTTCATTCGTGCAAGTTGCAAGATGCACTTGTTTGAATGCTCTTTCAAAACATATGCGGTACTATAAAAATATAAATCCAATGAGTACTTGTCAACTTCAATATTTCTGGTGTCAAACATGTGTTAGGCTGTTGTATGCTGACTCTTTCTGACAATTGATGAAGGACCACCGCTTGTCTATCTCGGTGTATCTCATTCTTTTACGCGTTAAACTATGTACAATCTATTTCATTGGACTCGTGCAAGAGTCATGATGAGGATAAATATTTGCAAATGTAATATTTATCTATCACACAATCTCGATAGATCATTGGCCATGTGGACTTAGAAAAAGTAGGTTTTCATTTAATGCTGGTTAATGATTATATCAATAACCAGTGTTTTTCTATTTTTCAACCAAATAACGCATAGTAAACACTGTGAAATAATAATGATGTCTCTTGCGACAGAGGCGTCACATTCATCTACAAAAATCTTCAGGAAGGGAGGAGACGGTGCAACCGGGATAAAATGAAGACGATGGAGGGGCCAAGAAGAAGAAGAAGAAATGGAAGAACGCTTCATTATAGATTATGCTCGCAGGTTCTCCAAACCATGGAGCCACTATTCGTTTACATGATGATTCATATTATTTCTCAGATTAAACTTTTATTCCAGACATAACTACACAAAAGGAAGAGAAGATTATACAAAATGTGTGCAATGCATATAACCATATACCAAGGGTATATGGTTATACACAGTTATACCAGAGAACAACTACACGCACAAACCCGCCCTGTCTTCATCTTCGTCAGGGAAATGACCACCACACCACTCTTACAAGTATTTGGTATAGCAATATCTCGAATCATATACTTGATTGAATGCATCAGTCCAAGTTACTTTCCCCATCTCCACTGGCGATAGATAAAAGTGTATTATACAGTGTATTGTATACATGTATATTCATTATGTATATGTATATATATATATATAAATAAAATAATAACTCTATTCGCGGCATAGGGGAATTCTGTTATCTCGGCCTATTGTTAAAATTCGTAACGTCGAAATGTAATAAACTGCATTGTTAGGATTCTATGATCGGAATAGTAATATATATCTATATACCTGTATATATATATATATATATATATGTTATATAATGATACAAACAGGATGAATATTATACTTTTAATGAATAGCATTCCGGGCATCAAAACAACTTGCCGCTACCATATTAACGGTGAAAATATGATGCTGTTAGACAGAGAAAGGAGAGAGGAGAGAAGATGGGGGAGAGAGAAAGTTGGGGAGATGAAGAGAGAAAGAGAGAGAGAGAGAGAAAGAGGGGGACATTCTGCACTATGTACAATGAATAAGAAAATCATTATTTTAAAAATATTGAATATCGTTATTTTTGATGAATAGATCCGATCGACCAAGAACTACAGCGAGGAACTCATCTTAAACCCAAGAAAGGGGGAATGAAAAACATACACACATATCTGTATACCTCTGATTCTTTGTATGCAATATCTAAAATACTTTTGTTCCTCTTTAACAAAACTTACAATTGTTGCAAAAATTAATGTACACGTACACAGGATGTAAGCTATTGTGATTTTGCTGGGTCGCTATTCGAATATGGTTTTGCCAGCGTTTCCTTGTACTTTCAACAGGTTCGTTGTGGTTTCCGCAACCCCATACGGGCTTTTCATCATGCTTTGAATCATAACGAGGGTTTAGGCTGGTAGCTTTTCTCTCTCTCTCTCTCTCTCTTCTTTCTTTTTAGAGTACATTTGTACACCAACAGACAAACAAGTTTCATCGGAATTACCTTTGTCCCAGTTATTGCAGCAATGTGTGGATGGTTAAAGGTGTTTAAATGAGATGTGTAATTAGTTTATAGTGGAGAGTCGCTCAGTGATGTTTTGAAATTTTGAAAGGACAATTTCTGCTCACATCCACGCCTGCACGTTCATAGCAAAATCAGTATGCAATATTTCTCCAGGAGGCCACCATTTTATTCATTTTCCACAAATGAAATATTGCAGAGAGGTATTGTAGAAATAATTTGTAAAGAAATATAGTGTATGAGTCTGTTGATGAAAAATAGAATGAAGGTCATTTCTATGAAATTTGGATAGGGGAAGAGAGGGATTTGGTTATGTACTTTTTGTGGCATAATTATGTTGCAGTAAATGAAATAGGAACACGAGCAAGAGGGTTGTAGTATCATTATCATTATTATTATTATTGTTATTATTATTATTATTATACAAAGGCCCAATACGAAAAGGAATTCGTAAACATGGTGAAGAACCGAGGGGTCGGGTTGGGTTAGGCCCATTGATCGATAGCTTACTATCCAAACCGATTGTTTTCCCCAGTTATTGTGTAGACAAATAAATGCAAATAATATCAACTTGACATGCATGTCGAAATGCTGATATATTCTCTCTCTCTCTTTCTCTCTCTCTCTCTCACTCTCCCATCTTCAGAAGACCGTCGGAATTTTTCTTTAAAATACATTTTTGTATTTGTAAAAAGGGCGGCCATTTTCGACTCCCTTTTGTGTTTGAGGTGAAGGCAACAAGTTTTTTAAGAGCACACCTCACACATTGTATCTTTTGATAAAAGCTTTAGAAAATATACAGGGTGTGTTAATTTTGAACAAATATTACAGCTAACTGAAAATAAGCATGGTATTTGATATTAGCCCTTCGCTTAATTGCATGGAAATGTTGCTGTCCCTGGAAGGCGTGCATGTATTGTTAACTCTCAGAGGATATAGTATGTCAAAATGCCACTGTGAATTCGTGTACTGACATAAACATATAGGCCCGAATTCACAAAGGAGGTTTAAACCACCTCCGTAAGCCTACTAAAATAAGCGTAAATAAGCGCTCATTGCCCATGCGCGCGTTCAAAGAGAATATATGATTGGATCGGATTCCGTGCGCACGTACGCTTTAAAAACCGAGGAGGGGGTTTCAACCATGGTTTGAGGGGTTTAAACCATGGTTTAACCCAAACCTCCCTTGTGAATTCGGGCCATAGTATACATCTGTATGAAAAAATAATTGAGTATTTTGTTGATTCATTCATTTTTTTTTTCTTAATTCATTTTTATTTTTTAAATTTTTTTTTACAAAAGGTCATGAAGAAGTGTTGACATTTGTTGTGTTCATTGCTATATACAAAACTTCCGTGGCGCCTCTCGTATTGTACATGCAATTTTTACAAGAAGATTTAGTCTATTTGCCAATTGCATTTTTAAAAATATTACAATGGATAATAGCCATTAACCCAAATATATACCATTACACAAGCGATGAAGTGAGGTACTTATAGTTATATTGCATTTCATAGTCCATTTTTAGATCGGCAATTCCTTGCTTCCATTATGTTACGGGCCAGCTTATGACTTTATAGCCAAAAATACTTCAATGTTATCAAGCAAAGCAATTTTTTTTTCTTCAAATGAACTGGAAGTCTTTCTATTCTTAAACAGGCCGAATCAAAAAAAAAAAAGAAAAAAAAACTAATTTTAGTTCTCCCAGTCTTAGCAATCCCAATATCTCAAGAAGATTTTATGACTGAATCGTGTTAATAAAATTTGCGCATAAAGTTGTCTATTTTTGTTTCGTTTTCTTGGTGTTTTTTTTAGATTACCAGTTCATTTTTTTCTTCATGATAACGCTTCACCAAGAGAAATGATACACACAATAATAGTTTTTATAACTTTTGTCAAAGTAATGGTTTATCCAAATAACTTTAACTACGTGACCCTTTTTGATTAAGAGCAGACCGACTCATTAACATTTAAGACAAGTATTAAGTAGTTGCATGACCAAATAGTGGGAATTTATTTTTTCTATTTCCAGTATTTCCTATTTAGGTCTTAATAAAAAAGTAATGTACCTTACAATAGTATGTACGTGGAGAGTCCAAATATAGTATGTATGTACTTAATATTTTGTTTTTATAGTCTGTCTATCTGTCATCAACTTGCAGGGATTGACAATATTATAGATTTATATTTTTACTTTTTAGGATAAAATACCACAGTTAAAATATTTTACGTGTTAGTATGAAATCACTGGCTAATTCAATGACCGCGCAAATAGCGTATATACCTATATACAGCAATATTTCACCTTTGAAAATACATGGTAAGCATTCGAATGTCTGAATACAATTATATTTATTGAACATTTTTCCGTTACGAAACGTTCATCATAGTTTTGAAATTTCTGAGGGATGATTTTATCACAAGTCATGTAAAGCTAATTTCAACAACTTCTTTTACGAATATGTATGAATATTATATTAGATGTATATCTCTTAAATTCTTTTTATTTGTGTAGGGAGCAGGATTTGTAGGATTTACACTTACACTATAAAGGACTTCATATTCATTTCCATCGTTATTCTGTGTAGGTACCAGTTGTTTTTTTTATTTATTTTTTATTTTGTGATGTGTTTGGATAAACTGATGTATTCAAAAAATGTTTTTAATTTCATATGTTCGTTTCATAATCATGCAGCCAACGTAAATCTCCATCTTTATTTTGATTTCATTATTGTTATACGCCATCAAGATAGTCTGACAAAACTGAGCCCAATCATGGAGAAGAATACTTTGTTGTCAGCCTGAAATAGTAAGGTAATTTGTATATATTGAAAACTGGTTGTCAATCAACACAGATGTTTGGACATGATATATTCCATACATCATTATCTGACTAAATACACTCTAGAATTTGAATCAAACTGAACAGCGCTCATCTCCCAATTGTAATCCCCAAACATGCACTTTATTATGCTACGTTTTTAATTGGATGCCTTGCAATTTGCAGTTGCTGAATTAATGCGCTACCTCTGTTAACCTTGGTTTGCGGTGGTTATTTTCTATGATTCAATTAGCCAGAAACCAGAACGTTAGAGCTCTCATATAAAATTAACCGAGGAAAAAGGGCATTCCGTCCTTCACAATACTTATGACGCCATACCGATGCTAAAAGTAAGAGATCAATTTTCGTAATGTCATTGACTATGGTGTCGCTAAGCAAACAACCCCAAAATGAGGTAAGGGAAAAAAATGAAGCACCGGCATCTGGTCAGGTTAACGTAATACTAAACAAATTGGGTGCAAATAATGGATATAATACCCAATGTACTTTTGTGCTTTTGAAGCGCCCGTCTACGATTCGGCGGCAACTCATAAAAATCGTATCGATACGATAATTTGCGCCGATCCCATATCGGTACTTCTCAAGTTTAGTCTAGAATACTGGACTTTTTAAATGGAAAACTATGAACTTTAAAATCCAAGCGAAAAACGAGGCGCGTATACTCTCGTATAAGTCCATAAGCAGACTCCACATAAAATCTTATACATGAGGTTGGAGGTTATAAAATGTTATTTGAAGTGTATTTGTTTTCTCTGTACCAAGGTCAAAGTCACAATCACCACATAAATTAAAGGGATACTCAACCGCAGATTGTGGACGTTTTAATGCCGCGAGAGGGCACCGTGATCGTTACCTGATCCCGCGAGGCGCAAACCTCGGACAGACCGGTCGCCGCACAACATGCACGCTCCTCCTGAGCTCGAGCTTTCGTGCGAGATTCGGTCGGCTTCGTGCGGTCGAAATGTAATCCCACCTAGTCCAACGGACGCGTTCGACGCACAAACTTTGTGTACGAGTGAATGGGGCTTACGCAATCCTGACTTTCCCCACGGCCGCCCGGTGGCGTATCCCTTTAACAAAATTACTCAAAACAATCTAGAAAATTACCTTGTTTTCGTGCCTTTAATCATCCGCTCATCGCACGGTGCATGCGTGCATTACAAACTTAACAATATTATATTAATATGCATAAGATTCGTAACATAGATTCGCAACATACCCCCCCCCCCCCCCTTTGCATAACAGGCGTATTCGAGAAATAGATAAATGACGTTTTTGTCGCCTTTGCGTCTATGCCATGTAATTACACATGTCAGAATTTAAGTTTGCAGTACTTTTAGTTTTGTGACAAAACAAGAGGCAAACGTGAGGTCCTAGGCTGAATAATCACGTTTCTTTTCAATTATTTTATGCAGTGATATTTACAACAATAATAATTGTTAGAAGAGAAATGTAATATCCAACTACTTAAGTTAGCAAAATTTTGTAGTAAGTACTATGAAATCAAAGCGGGGGGCCTTTTTCATGTTAAAGTAGAGTAACGGTGATAGATGGATAAATAAGTGTCATCTACAACTCACATCTAGGCAATTTCGTCTTCTTCTTCTTCTTTTTTTTTTGTTGTTGTTGTAATCCGTAATGTAATACCATCCTAAGTGGGTCTGAACTTCACAGTCTACCTGGCCAGGTTGATTGATAAAAGTGACACAGCGACAGTGCACTTTTGTCGGAGTCGACCGAGTGCCTGTGTACATGGCTCGTATTGAGAGATCCAAGGGGAACGCACTTTCCGCGCGACCGTCATGGTGCCACGCCGCACGCGTGCACATTAGCTGGGTGATTAAAGGTGAGATCGACATTTCCAGAGAATTTTGAGGGAAGGTGGGAGTATTAAAGCTTATACTACACTTTGGGGCTTTTGCGCTGGCTAATTTTTCTGTGAATTGCAGTAACATGTGTGTCGTGTTAATGTTATTTTTTGTTCACAAATCTTTGTAAAATTAATGTTGTAATAGGATTCGATAGTGAGCTTCCTTCCAAAATGTGTATTACGGATAAATGAATTTATCATTCATAAATATAATACATTATATGTATGTACATATAATACATTATCCTTCCCGTCTGATTTGTATTGTCAAAGCAAATGTAATATATGTAATTTGATTATCGCACAACTGAACAACTTCGTCAAACAAAAAATCAATTTCATCAGCATTGTCAGAATAACTATTTCTCAGTTACGTTTGAAGAGTATAATCTTTTAATGATCCTGTTTTTTATGTTATTAAGTAGTTCTAAGTACCTCTTAAGTCAAAGTACATTATCGAACCTTTCACTTTGTATTGGAAGAGGCATATACATGTTGGCGATCAGAAAGTAGGTTTGTGGATATAGAGGCCTTTAATCGAACGATTAGTTGGACGTACTTTTCTCTCTATTAGCTCAGCGGTGTTAACATAATGTAGAAAATGGCGGCTGTTTCGCCAGCCCCAACGTAAAGGTCATTTGGACTTTTTCTTTTATCTGCTCTCCCTCTCTCAGTCCCACTCTCTTTCTCTCTCTCTCTCTCTCTCTCTCTATTTACTTCATTTTCCTTCCCTTTCCTCTGTCTTTTTTTCTGCTTCTCAGTTCTCTCTTCCTATTTCCGTCTCTCTCCTCTGTGCCCCTTTCCCATGTCTCTTCCTATTCTCTCTCTTACCCCCTTCCATCTCTCTCCCTCTTCCCCTCTCTAAAATCTCTTCTCTCGTTATGCCCCTCTTTCTCTCGCTTGCTTTTCTGTGCTTTGCCCTTGTCTCTTACCATTGTCTCTCTCTTTCTCTCTTCATCTTTCCATCTTTCTCTTTCTTTCTCTCCACTCTCTCTTTTCAGTGAGTCGCATCCCTTTCTCTGTTTCTCTCTGCATTATACTTTCTCCTATACTTCATCTTCGATTCTATCACACTCTCGCGATCCTTGACAGGATGATAGGCAAAATACGCCCATACTACGCCACTAATCCGGATGATACAGTAGAACCTCGTTATAAGAAACTCCTTAAGACCAAGGAAATCACTTTATTATATTAGGACTGAAAAAATAGAATTTACCCCCCCCCCCCCCAGAAAAAACACTGTACTGGCAAAAATTAACTTGTAATGAGAATTTCTAACCTTGTTCTTTTGAAAGAGGTTTCGCTGTATTCATGCATGTTTTTTATTCCACACTACTGTCAATAATGGATCAATTTCGCTAATTCGTGACACAATCAGTGTTTGAACACTTTTCGCTTGATGGGTCATTTTTGTACATTAATTTTACCGAATTGATTTTGTCGGATCAATTACTTTTCGCAGTATTAAAGCGTGACTGTAATGGTGGACAGCGATGATTATCTCCGTGTTTCGGTTTCAAAAGTGTACAGGCGTAAATACAAACATATCACCATAATGGCAACAGGAGTGGTCATTGTATGTGAGTGATTAAAATAAACTCTCGAAACAAGCAATGGCCCAATTAACATGATTAAGACAGCTGGGTGCATAACGTCGGTAAATGTAGAGGGACGTAAAATTGAGTAATATTGGTACGACAAAATGATAACGGGACTACAACCACCACCGCCACCACTCCGGTTAATGCTAAAACTACCAACATCTCCAATCCCATCAACTCCTGCAAATAATGATTTTAGATAAAACCGAACAATACCAAATAAATTATTTCGAAAGTATATAAAACAGATTGTTTAAAAAGGCAGGTGGGGGTAAAACAAGCCCAGTCACGGAGTTATGCTCTTTTGCACTGGGAACACAAGAAATGGAACTCCAAAGAGTACCGATCAGGCTCTGATAATTACGATGATTATAATCAGTATCTCATTGAGGTTTTTATCGTGACTGATAGACAATTGGATGCACTTTTATGTGTACTTTTCACTAAGTGGTAGTTGTCGATTGTGGATGATGTAAAGAAAAAAAGAATGAAGAATAAAACAGTGACATTTTCTCACCATTCTCGCAGTAAGGTCGCGCGGACTTTTTCGTTCACACGCGGGCAGCGTCAAGCTCAGTCGAGTCTGTATGCTTTGGTCTCCTTGGCGAATTCTTTCTCAGCCAGACCCAGCCGGGAGCGCAGCAGTAAATCCCTACGGGTTCCTGGAGAGATGTGGAGAGCTTCAGATAGCTTCAAGCAAATATTGTCGTCTCCTCAAACACACCCCTCCCCTACAAGTCCTCCGTACATTCAACCCTTGAACCCCCTCCCGCACCACCTTCATGGCGTCACCCCCACCCCTTCAAGTAAGCTGTGGATCGGCATAGCCATGTACCTGCATTCAACCACTGGAACCTCCCCCACCCCACCCCCTCCTTTTACAATGATGGTTTCACTCCTCCCACACCCTTCAAGCCTTGGAGAGCTTGAGATAGCTTCAAGCAAATAATGTTTATTCAAACACATCCCTCCCTAATTTAAAGTTCTCCCATGTGCCTACATTCTATCCTCGCGACACCCCCCCCCCCCCCTTCATGACTCACCCCTCCCCCACCCTTCCAACATTACAAATAATGGTATTAGCTACCACATCACCAAAGCGTAGCTGCACAGCAATGTACCAGCAAGTAATGTGAGCGAAATGAGGCCGGTTATGGTTATCCCCATGAAAACAAAGCCTTTATTTAAAAAACACCAGCCACCTTTGAAGCCACATTTCTTGCTCTCTACCCCCTCCCACAAACGCCCTTTACCCATCTGTGGCTTACAAAAGAAAGTACGGTAATAACAGTCTACCAAACGATGTCACCCCTTCCGAAAAAAAAAAAAAAATCAATAAATAAAATGGGGGAGAAGTCAAATAACGAAGAAGGTTGGGGAAAATACGGGGCGGGGATGGATCAGTGACAAATTGAAATTATCATAGCGAAGTGATCAGATATTATTTTGAAACGGTAACTGATAAAGATATCAGTTTGTCAATTTGATATTGGCGAATGTATCTGCACGGCTACGTATGGTTTTTTTCTTGTGATGATCTGCGCACACCCGACCCCCTTCTCATATATTCCGCTTTCTCTCTCCTTTCCATCCTCGTAACCAACAGACAATAAACCCTGAATGTGCTCTATTCAGACATCACATGAATTCATTGCCAATTTCACGGCGGAGTGCAACCAATCTGGAGGGGGGAACGCGGCCCATTAGGAGGCACGAACTGCAAAATCAATTTTACAGGGGTGTGGATGTCGAGAACAATAAACTAACAAGTTAATGACGGTTAGGTGGGATTGAATTAATCCACTGAAACCTCGCATTTCCCCTTCTAGAAGTCTCCAACAAGACGCGAGCGCTTCTTTTTCAGCCTTTTCACACTCCTGCCTTGCAATTCTCTCACGTTTTCCCTTTCAACCTTGCCCGACGGTGTCGCCGAAAAGTACTTGAGAACTTCTCCAACTTCCCCACGACTAAAAATGCACTTTTTTTGGTTCAATGGTGTATGTTCTGTCGAATGTTTGTGGATTATTTGAAAAGTAAACATATTTAGGTGTGCTGGACAAGGAGGCTAGCGTGTACTCGAACTTGCCAGATGCGTCACCGCGCACGGACGTGGCTGCGAAGGAAAGGTCAATGCACTAGATGTAGCTGTTGGAGGTTAATTTCATTTGGAGGGTAAGAGGTGTGCCTGGGTGAAGGAGTCGTGGTTACTTTGGGGCCGGCATATCACGGGTTCACAGGCACCGTCATGAGCATGACGGAAGGGATGTCATAGCCTGGATTTCAGACTAACTTTTATATTGTATTTGGTTTAGATATTCAGTGTGAGTTTTAAAGAAGGTATTCATCAGTCAACAGTTTGGCCTTAGGTACAATGTCCCATCTTCTTTGTGGGTAGAACATTATCAGTGTATCGCACCGTTCCCCTGTTAATCTCTGTAAAGCTTATGCCCCATCTAGTTCTCCCTCACATACGCATAATACACATCCACACTCACGCACATACACACCCACACTCACGCCCATCTACTCACCCACCCCTCTCAGTCTAAAACCTACGTTGCCCCCAATTATTAAGTCTGCAATATTTCTTGCAAGATTTTGCAGTTGCCTTTAATCCGTATAGCTTTTTCTGTACGGTATGCTAAACACGAATACGGTTTAATTATTGCATGACGATTTTAGGAACCACAAACACCATATATTTCCCCCAACTTGCCATAGTATGAATTACCTATGTTGTTGTTTACCGGTTCTTCGCACTGAAATGGAGGTTAATCAAACCTTTGAACAATAGAAAAGTACAGATCGTGCAAATCACCATTACTTTGTCTTTACGTCATTAACCCTGGTTAAACAGAGATCGATATGCTAATATTATGTGAGATAGTATTGCGATAGCTTGCACAAACCTATGGTAATAACTGTCCAAACAGCAGCACGACCTTTGCTATTAGTCAGGCACGCACGAGGTGAGCTCAATGGCCATTGTATTGTACGGGTACCCGTCACTTTCAGAAATATGAAATTGAATACATTTCTAAACAGAGATTTGTACTTTCCTAAGTATGCTGTTTGATCCTGCACACAACTATCTTTCTTCCTCATGCTCTCCCCACCCCCCCCCCCCTCTCTCTCGCTCTCTCTCACACACACACACACACACGAACAGAGAAAATAATGATTAGATGAAATGGAATTGATAATACAAAGTAAAAAGCTTTCATCCGTTAAATTAGTACTTCGAATAGGGCAAACAATTTTTTATAGACATGAGAAAAACTATTTCATTATGGAGATTCAGTAAAAGTACGTTGCAAGAGAAAAAGGCAGGAGCAAAAAAAGAGAAGAGGGAAAAAATATATTCCCAAGAAGGTTTGGAGAATTTTAAGTATCAAGTGAAATGGACATCATCACGATCATCACTAATTTGTGGGTGAAGAATAAAAGTACAAAATGGTGAAATACCAAAGCCTGGTCACTCTTTAAACCCTTAGATAACAATTCGTGACGCAAAGTGAAATATACTTGTCAGAGTTGATAAATAAAAAATAAGGCTTTCAAAAAATAGCTCGCGTTATCACTGAAAAGTAAAACTGTGAGTGCGCATGCACTATGGCGGGAGAGTGAATACATAAATGACCTTCATGAACTTCTCTCGGTAAATTGGCGGGAACGCAATGATACAAAAATTAAGGAAGACGCCTCTGAAAGTACGATCGAACCTGCTTCCAACACCATTCAGCAGACGATGCTTGTGTTATATCTCTATCCCATTTTTCCTCTCACTCTCTTTATATAGAATCATTTTCTTATCCCTCCCAAAACATCAAATTCTCTGAGGAATTATCCCAACGTTTAATAGAGGAATGGAAAAAAGTTCATCTGATTAGAAAATTGCACCGGGTATTATTCTTTAGACTCTATGTTCAGTGTTTCATAAATAAAATATTGCTTTGCCTGCTTGCTCTTCTCTCTCTCTCTCTCTCTCTCCCTCCCTCCCTCTCTCTCTCTCTCTCTATCTCTATCTATCTCTCACTCTCTGTCCATTGCAGTCTTTTGAAATGCAAACTTTAAGAAGAGAACGGAAATGAAGGCACTTTTTCTTTGCGCTAGCTGTTAATTCCAGTCTTTGGTTCTGTTGTCGGAAAGAGCGTTAGTCGGGGTCATGGCGAAGATTGTATGTAACTATAACAGTGCATGTCAAAAGAAAGTGCAAGAATGGTGTGATGAAAATGAAAAAAAAAACACCAAGCAGTTCTCTCCCTTTTTATCGTTTACAGGTTCATTTTTCTTTCTAATCGGTTTATAAATCATATATGATTTTATAAGGTGTGGATAGCAGTGGGCAAATGAAAAAATGACAAAATGTACACGTACCTTCACATCAGAACCGCTTGTGTGTGTATTTTTTTCGCAATTTCTGTATTCACACTTTTAATCTCGGCATTGAAAGTATATTTTCAGTAGTTGTTTCAATCGTTGTGCGTGGATTATTTACCACGTCTTGGGAAGACTTGCGGTAAGAATATTCAACCCATTTCGTAACAGATAGACTTATTTGGCATTGAGTAGCATGCAAAACCACGTCTTGGTGTACATGATTATACAAGTATTTTCGTAACATCGAGTTTCTAAAACTGTTATCATCATGTAAAAATAATTTTCTTTCCTGCAACTGACTCTGAAGTGTACTATTTCTAACGTTGTCCAATATTTTTCTCCTTGATAAAGAATATTATGTAAATATACATTATATGTTTAAATATGATTCAACGTGTATTTTTACCGGATTCCTTTAGGAAGAATGTCCTCATTGGCTAAATATACAGTGCGTATAAAAAAAAAACGCAACAAGATTTGATTTCAAATTTGTGAAGATTGTGTTAACTTTACACCAAGGTGAGTAGCAACATCTTAAAACCACATATCTCCTCTTTCCAATGATATCTTATTTATTCATACACGGTCATGGATGGCTGAGTAATCATTCTTTTTGGACAATGTGTCAAATTGGACTTGGGACCAAGTTTAGACACTGCAAGAATCAATGCACCTTATCAGAAATTAACTTAATAAATGGAATAACCGCGGACCAGCTGAAATTAATAATCGCAACTTGATGTCACGTGTAAGATAATGTAATGAATGTATAGTTACTGTGACAATTCCCTGGTACAATGATGGCGTCACACTGTCTCTTTTAGGTGTCATACCCGGCTAACCACTTCTCACATACATATAGGTCAGCCTTGGTGTTTGATCTGATCGAATTAGGATGGTATTATGACGGTCATAGTAATGTATCTACCAGAAGTGATGATAATAACGCGACCTTCGCGAATGCTTTTCATCCGTGCTTCAAAATGATGTGGCCGACGCGCCGGTGTAAAATGAGAGCATCTAACCTATAGAGGGCCTCATACGAAGTTAAATTCACAGAATTATTTCTTAAAGTAAACCGTGTAGTGAAATGGCACCAAACCATGATCGTGGCTATTTTTCTTTGCAAATGTAGAAGAATTGGTTTGAGAGAAATTAATGCAAGGAAGAAGTTGAATAAGCAAGGAGGTTTAGAGAAGTAATGAGGAGAACATTGGCGGGTGCCGAGACCAGTCGCCGAGAACGAGTGCCGAATCCGGGTGCCGAATCCCAGTGCCGAGCCCCAGTGCCGCGCCCTAGTGCCGAGCCCCAATGCCGAGCCCCAGTGCCAAGACCGAGCCGACTTTTTGGTGCCGAGTCCGAGTGCCGAGTCTGGGTGCCGAGTTTGGGTGCCAAGCCCGTGTTCCCAGTCTGGGTGCTTATCAAGAGTGCTGAACCTTAGTGCCGAATCTGGGTGCCCGCGTCCTAGAACCGAATTCCGAGTCTGGGTGGCGAACCTAGCGCAAAATGTCGACATTAAAGAGCAAGTAGTATCCAGGACCTTATATCCAGGATTTCTCTCCTTCTCTCTCTCTCTCTCTCTCTCTCTTCCTTCCTTTCTTTCTTTCTCCCCCCCCCCCCCCTCCTTTCTTAATGTATTTCTATCATTCTATCACTTTCTGGTCAATGGCCTTTTGCAAGTCGGAAGTTCAGATGCTGTGCATCATCCGCGTTCAGACTTTGCTCGAGATTCCTGTGGAGTTGCGGAGGGAGTGGGGCAACAGCTCTTCTTCTCTGTTTAAAAGTTTCACTTTAGCGACGTTTTCTAATTAATCCATTCCAAAGGGGAAATTCTGCTGGTGGGTGGACCGATATTTTGGTGCCAATTCACGCAGTTCCTTGTTTCCTTGCTCGAGATAACTTCGGAACATGGACCTTTGGTAACTTTCATAGCATTCTGTTTTATTTATTTCTTGGGGTTTAGTCACATGCGGTCAGGGTTTTTGTAATCTCTTTTAGAGATATGTTACTAACAAGGCATTGTCCTCCATTATTCGGCCTCCTACTTGAAATCAACCGCGTTCAGATTTCCTTCGTCAGACTTTGCTCTAGATTCCTGTGGAGTTGCGGAGGGAGTGTGGCAACAGCTCTTCTTCTCTGTTTAAAAGTTTCACTATAGCGATGTTTTCTAATTAATCGCCATTCCAAAGGGGAAATTCTGCTGGTGGGTGGACCAATATTTGGTGCCAATTCACGCAGTTCCTTGTTTTCCTTGCCCGACATGCCCGAGATAACTTCGGAACATGGACCTTTGGTAACTTCCATAGCATTCTGTTTTATTTATTTCTTGGGGCTTGGTCACATGCAGTCAGGGTTTTTTGTAATCTCTTATAGAGATATGTTATTAACAAAGCATTGTCCTCCATTATTCGGCCTCCTACTTGCTACCACCCCCCCCCCCCTCTCCCTCCCTCTCTCTCTCCCTCTCTCTCCCTCTCTCTCTCCCTCTCCCTCTCTCTCTCTCTCTCTCTCACTCTCACACACACACACACCCGCTGCATGGCTCTAATATATTTTTAGTGTTCCTTTTTTTGCGTGATGATTTTATAGCTTTAGTTTTCACTGTCAGTTGTTGCCTTCAGTTGAACAGTTAGTGATATATTGCAGCCCTTATCATTATCAGAAATAGCCAATTCTGTAACTCATATTCATGGGTGTACTTTGCCTCGAGATGAATAATTGTTTCTGGCCACTTAATAATTGCAAACTAAAAAGTACTGGTACACCTCTTAAACGCAGCGTCCAACCACTGGAGAGGCTTGACCTCATTAAATCGATTATTAATTATGTCTGGAGAATCGAAAATCAGAGACCGATACCAATCCGAGTTTATGGAAAAGGAAACTAAAATCCCAGTGGGTGAAAGTTAAGGATGGATTAGTTCTTTGTTTTGAGAAGCTTTTAACGGGCTAGAATTTCATGTCACATTCGAGAGTCACTTGAACTCGGGGAAACAATATACAAAGTACGAGCCGGGTTCACGCGGCGAAGATACAGGAACTTCCTGGACATATTCATTGCAACAACAACAAAACAATCCTGCTTTTTATGACTACGTAAAAAAATGAAAAAGAAAGCATGGTTGGGGTCTTTTTCTATGAAAGGGAAGTGTTGATGAATAGTCCGAGTGAAAGTAAAACATGATGGTAAGCGTGGCAGAAATAATGGGTGTCGAAATCGAGACTCGCTTGATTGGTGTCTTTTGTATTCGTTGATTGTTTTTGTGAATTAGTGGAGTTCCACTGACCTGACATTGCACTTTTTCCACCGATTGAGATGACGATTATGATCATGATATTTTTTCAAAGATGAACAGGGCTTTGTGGTTAACACGTTTTTTCGGTTGTGAAACGCGGTTTTTACATAGTTTTGGTCTCAGCATCACAATGCCCCACCGGTTTTAACCCATTGCGTACTGGAACAGACTTGTCCCTGTATTAAGCCTATGGGAATAAGATAATTCAGTAGTCAACGGGTTAATTTTCTTTGTTACCCGAGAAGTGAGCAGTTCTGCTTTGTTCGAACTTATTTTTAATTATCCGGTGCCAACTTCAGGACTGGTTTCATGCTTGTGTATCTCTGCCCTCCCCCCCCCCCCCTCTCTCTCTCTCTCTCTTCCCTCACTCCCTCCCTCTCTGGCTCTTTCTCTTTCTCTTTCTCTTTTTGTCTCTCTTACTACTCTCATTTTTTAATTTTTCTTCTGTTTCTCACTCTCTCTGCCTCCATCTTTGTCACATACCATCTGCATTTCTCTCGCTCTCTCGTTGCCCATAACCAGTTTTCTTTTCTTTCTTTCAAACCTTTCCATCGCCCACTTCTTCCGACCTCATTTTTCTTCCCCTCTGAAATTATACCACATCCACATAGGAATCTATGAAATAATTAAATAATTGCTAAAAATAAACACCATTAATGGATGAACTGATACTTTCACCTAAAGTTTCCAGACAACAAAATTACTCAACTCTATAATGGCCACGGACAGCGGCTTGTAAGATCTGTAATTATTATCCAACAAAATAAACATCTGAATTATTATACATTGTTATCTTTGAGCTCCGAATGCAGGTTTTCGTCATGATTACCACGTACATGACATCTCTGCACATTTAGACATTACACTCTTGATCGCGTTGATCTGCTTATAGTCGCGGGGAGGGTTGATTGAATGAAAAAGTCAAATAATCCCGTCAAGATGTTTGACACCCGTCTTGATTGATTTATTGACATGTGCACCAGCTCCAAACTTCAGGCAAATTTGATTTGTTAAACGGGTGATTAATCTGATTGAAATTGAGATGCAATAGACACTCCAATTATACATCGGGTGAAGTTTCTTCTGTCCTTTTTCTTAAGAGAGAGAGAGAGATATTCGCACTTGCATTCGGCATGTTCGATTAGATACGTTTTGAACTTATAAGATACAATATTGAAACGTGTTCTAACTGAAATATTCAAGATTATTTAAGAAGTGACAAAAGTTGAGAGAATTTAGATTAAAATTGTAGTGAATATAGAGGTATTCTTTGTTAGTATAATTCAGATTTTTTGGGGGGAGGGGTAGAGAAATCCTTCATAAGCTTGGGGCCATTACATGCTCAACTCGTTGACTTGTTTTCCTTTTTTTTTGGGGGGGGGGGGAGGGCGTTGTTTTATTCTGTGTGTAGAAAAAAAAGATGCCAGTGAATGGACAACACAAATTCCCCATTTAGGCATATAATTGCCCAAAGCTGGTCTACGGTAACGTTATTGCCCTCATGATGATTTTATTTTATTCCAGTTTGTTTTTTGTTTTTTGTTTTTTTAATTTAGAATTTGTATTTTTCTACGCATACCTTTGTGGATTGAATGCAGGACTCTCCAAGTTCATCTGTGAAGGCAAGATTATTGCCAATGTAATATTAGTAATAACGTGTGATTTGAACTGTGTATGTACTTCAACAGATACGTGTTACAGTGTTTATATGGTTCAGTTGCTCGATGTAGATGCACTTTAGGCTTATGGAAGGGTATGACAAATCGTGCGCGAATCACAATGCATTCATTGCCCGTTGACCCTGACAATGCACTTCATCATATTGCGTGATTATGAGAAGTTTTTATCGCCATTTTGTTCAAATAGTAACTCTCAATCAAGTAAATACTAAATGTTATAATAATGATGATGGTAGGATAATGTGGAATATGTTCTTTCCCTTGTTGCTTGCTCGTGGGGAATTGAGTGTATGCGGAAGAATGAGCAAATTAATAAATTCAAATTCGCTGGTTGTACATGTGTAATAAGGGAATTTATTCTATGACTGATCACCGCAGTCTCGTGACTACCTTCCCATGTTGAGACCACGTGTTTTGTTTTTGTTTTTGTATGTTTTTGTGTTGTTTTAAGCATTTTCCATTATGAATATTGAGACAACTTGAATAGTCTGATGAAGGAGGGTTCACCAAAAATCATCTGTCTGTAATATCATCGTCTTGGCAGTACTTTCACCCTTGCCCCCTTAAACAGGATGCGTCGGGCCGGAAGCTACACCCCCTAAATTTGATTTTCATCATCCTATCTTTACAGATAACGCGTGATTTCGGCGTAAAATCAATTTCGAGGTGTGAAATACGTTTACGCTTCTCAGTTTTCTCCCTCGAACCGTCCAGTGTACCGATTTTGTAACATGCTTTGAAATATTGAAAAGTGTTACATACGTTTTTCATTATTATTTATTCTTTTTTCTGAAAGATGTGTCGATTTCGTTCTCTTAGAAATATAACAGAATATTATAGACTGATCGTGAATTGGTAGTTTAATTTCTTTTTTCCTGAATAATGCGTGTTGTGGAACATTATAATTTGTCAATGAAGAAAAGAGAAAAAGAAAAATGGATTGGCATATCCATGTTATCTAGATTTATACTTAAGTATATGTTTTTATTGAGGGTCATTTTCACTCAATAAGTGCTATTTCAGGGGAACCTCTAGTAAGGTACGTTTTTTAAACAGGTATCCTTTGAAATCTAAATTTTAAGCTCATTTTCTGAAGGAGCTAAGTGCAATCTTTCAGTTTGTTTATACCCCAGCAGTTAATTCGTATTTACCGTGTCGTATTTATGAGAGAGGCGCACGTGTCTCCGTGTACTAGAAAAATGGAGTGGGGTTAATGGCCAATTATCTTGAACCACGAACAAACTGAACTGGTCAACAAGACGACACCCTTATCTGTGGTCATCCGTCATTGATGGACATTCGAGTAGAGTAATCATGATCATGATGGTAATATCATGTACATGTAGTTCCATGGTAATACCATGAAGCTTCATGGTAATACGAAGTTCAGAGCGAACGGTGGTGAGTTGTGGTCGTGCTAGTTTTGAGTGGTGGTGCTTGGTGGTTATGGTGGTGAGGATGGTGGTGAGAGTGGTGGTAGTGATGATGATGTTGGTAGTGATGGTGGTGGTGGTGGTGGTGGTGGTGGGGAATGGTGACGGTTGTTATGGTTAATGGTGATGGGGTGAGTGGTGTGTTGGTAGTCGTAGTCGTGACTAGTGACAGTGTTGAGAGCGAGGAGTTATGGTGGGCTTGCTGTACAGTTTACTCAGATGTAGTTTCTGAATACCATGAATTTGATCTATGTTTCTATTGCTCAGTTACGTTGAACCATCTCTCCGTACTTAGGGATATGTTCAAATTTAACAAACATATTTATAGTAGTAGTAAGTATTGAAAATCTGAATGAAGGTGAGAACCGTGAGAAAACAGTATAGGAGTGCTTTACTTGTGCATTAGATATCCTTGTTCAATTATCATTGTATGACGATTTTATTATTCAGAATGACGGATTTGCAATCAGATAATCCAGGTGTTTCTCCTTATTTAAGATGTACATTCATTCATCCTGTTACAATTTCGCCAGAAGTAATTACGATTTTATCACGATGGAGTATGCGGCGATGAAATCATAAATACATGTATGAAAACAAACACGGAGAGCACATCTCGGCTGAATTTATGAATACAAAATTTATGTTGGAAATGATAATGATCAGTCAATTCTGAATATCTATTTCATCACACACTCTCTCTCTCTCTCTCTCTCTCTCGCTTTCTCTCTCTGTCAGCCATTCGTTTAATTGGAAACAAAAACAATGAAAAGTGATAGCATGCCCCAATACAAAAATTGTTACATGTATAAATGATATTGATAAGGATCATTCACTGCTGAATGCTTTTTTTCAACCTCTCTTCATTACTCTCTCTCTCTCTCTCTCTCTCTCTCATTTGATATATATCCTTTTTTCCTTCCTTACCACCCCCTCTCTCTCTCTCTCTCTCTCTCTCTCTCTCTTTGTCTCTATATAGCGTGTTTTATTTCTACATGTCTAATGCTCTTTCTGTCTCTTTATACATCACGATATGTTGTCTCTAGTACTCTGCATCTCTCTCTCTCTGTCTCTGTCTCTCGCTCCATCCATCTCTCTCTGTCTTAGGTCCGTCAAATGGAGAGAGGGGGGGGGGGGGGGGTAAAACTAACAATCATGACAAAATGCAGGTCAAGTGCTCGTTAGAATTACCAACACGCCCGCGACTCTCTACTTTGATGTATTTCCCCCATCAATGAGATCCTCTCATCATTCGGACTCTTTGGCTTGTCTTTTGATTTCACTCGCGGCATTAGGATTAATGAATGGTGATTGAGCAAATGGAATGGAAATTCGATTCAAGCAGATCGAGGCTCCGATCGTCTGGGGATTTCTCAGGAAACAGTTTACTCCAGATAATACGCACAGATAACTCTTTCATATTCAACGGCTTTTGTATTTTATCACTTGGGGCTTCGAAGGTCTTTGATTTTACCACGAAAAGTAGTTTCTTGCATTTTGATAACTTTAAGGCCTATTCTTTAAAGTCCTGTGGGAAAATTTAGGCCTGTATTTTCTCTTATTTTTTTTAATGTCGTGTCGTGTATACCAATGAAATTTATTGGTTGCATTTTCATCGCTTTGTATAAAGGCTTACTGGTCAGTGTTTGGAAAGTATTTACATCTTTCAATATAATAAAAAAAAATAGTTATTTGATAACTTGTTGAGCGCAGGGCTAATCTGGCAATGCTTTCTTGAAACTATATGTGTCAGCAAGTCGCGTACTACTTGTGCTGACCAATAAAAATATGCTTTAAAGAATAAAAAAGACAACCATTTATAATTATGATATCGATGATCAGGTATTATGTACGTGGTGTCGGCGAAATGTGTATATATATGTTTCTCATTAAAAATACAAAATACTGCAATTACCCTGGTTAACTTATTGCCTACGGGAACCGAGTGTTCCCTATATTTAGCCTGTAGGAATGAGAGGATGTAGTAGTCAAGGGGTTAAATTGCATGTATGTCTTGCTACACTGGGATTTACAGTCTTCCTATAGGAATCAATAGAATTTCAAATGCCTTAAGGCCCTATTGTATAAGCATGATAAGGTAGTAGACAACATACCACATAATATTACATTGCTATTGGTGCGATTAGGATACAAGCTACATGTAAGGTTTTTAATGTAAAAAATAGAACCATGTCGATTTCACCTTGGCCATGTCTGATGACTCAACTCAACCTAGGCTTTATGCCAACTGGCGTCAAATCCGACTGTTTTGGTTTTTTTGTTTTGTTTTGGGGTGTTGTTTTTGTTTGTTGCCGGGGGTGGGGGGATTGTTCGTTTGATTGTTGTTGTTTTTTCAAGTTAATTCAGGGAGAGGGTTCGGAGGACAGCAGTTAAGGGGTCAATTCAACAAGCTGTACACATCACATAAGTGACCAAAAATCGTCAGTGAATCAAAGGTTACTCACAGTCACATGATGTACAGGATGGTCATTGGTCAGTAGCAGAGGCCGTGATCCGGGGGGGGGGGCGTCCCCTTGAAATTTTGAAGACTGTAAAGCAATAATGCTAGAGGTCCCCCCCCCCAACCCCCGCAGAAGAAATCGCCGCGCATGGACTCGGTATAGTAGCAGTGTGAAAAAAAATCGCCACGAACTGTATGGTCACGTGACACGATTAAAGAGCAATGACCTGTCTGCTTAATAATCGGGTCTCACTCAGGGACTACCATAATGACCTGCGCAAACGTATATCTGTATTTTTGGGCCTAGTGCATTCTGCTAACAGTAATTTTATAATGATTTTAGTATAAAAATTAGCTGTAATATTTCAGACATCGATCATTAGGCGGAATACGATAATACAAAACAAATAATATTGGCTGGATATGGACAGATGCAATCTACAATCTATAGTGCTTAATGACGGCAATGCAAACACGTAAAGTTTTATGTCATGACTTTCAAGTCATGTTGTTGAATGCTAACGACGTATCTGTTTTCCCGCTTATATTGATATTGGATGGGATGAAAATAATCATTTCATTTATGAGAAGCCTGCAGATAACAAGAAATGTTTGCTATTAGGAGGGACTTTCGTCACGTTTGCAGTGTTCTCATTCATTGTAACCTTTCTTCGTCAAACATACTACAGTGTTTCGTTAAAACTCTGTTAGAAGATTGAGAGTAAAAAGAACTAACAATCTGAAATAATTTGACCCTATTTCGAAACAGAAAGAGAAACAAAGCAAAACAATTTGTGTTCTAATATTTAATATAAGAGAAAGATTAGAACGGTAAAGTTCGAAAAATCGATTTATGGGACAGAGTGACAGTTTCAAAGGAAAGAGGCTTATCTGCCCTGTCTGCTCCCGAGCGACCGATAAAGAGAAATCATTGTCGTCGATTATTGCAATAATTGAGCATTTGTTCAAATATTAATCCGATGCCTATCCTCCTGCGTCATAACTTAAGAACAACTCACGAATGATATATGGTTTCGAGGGAAACATGAAAAATGCAAAGCCTTTTGAGAGAAAAGATCAAGTTGCTCAGCTACTAAACACCCCCCCCCCCCAAAAAAAAAAAAAAAAAATAAAAAATAAAAATAAATAATAAATTAATTAATTAATTAAAAAAATAATAATAATAAATAAATAAATAAATAAAATAAATAAATAAATAAATATATTTTTTTTAAATGACGCGATATCTAAATATATAGCTCTATAAGTTGCATAAATTAAAGTGATGACAGAGTAAACTTTCAATAGACTGCTTCGGTAATGTATTCAAATTTTATACATACATTTCAAACAAAGGTTTTTCTTGACAACCTGAAAGCTTGTCGGGGGCTTGGATTCCAAGAATTGAGGCTCATTTATAAAAAAGCAGGTTAATGGAATACCTGGTCTCTAGGTGCTCACTGCTCAGAGAAGGAATATGCATAAATTTGAATACATTACAGAACTGGTCTATTGCGACATATTTGGATGACTAAACACTTCATATCGAAGAGGTAAATTAAATCAAAGTGTATTGAATTATTTTTTAAAAAACATAGCATGGAAACCACTCGAGAACCTCGACTCATGTTTCACTTCCGTAAACAGAGCGGGCTGCATAGTACGTTAGCGGGTCAACGGTACTCGAACAATCGGAATAATATCACTAATTAGATTGACATGATAAATATTTGCTCGTGATAATGTAGGTTAAGGCACAGCTGACGGGCCGGGAAAGGCGCGGAAGGACCTGGTTCATCTTCTAAATTATCCAGCCCCCGATCAGTTTTGTTATCTAGTGATATGTTATTGATATACATGAAGCATAAAATAGTCCAGTTTCACTGTGTTATACTCGATATGAATCATGTTAATATTATAGGTATATATACATATATATGTACATTCTTTTAGCATTTGATATTTGAAAGGACGTATAGGATTGTTCTTCGACATGGACATAGAAAATACAGATTCTGTTTACTAGTATTTGTGTTTTCGTTTCTAATTGTTTTGTTTAGTTTCACTTTTACTGGTTTTTAATTCAACGATAATGTTGAACCATTTTTGCAATCTCAAGCTTTTTTGGTTAGAAAACTTTTCAGTTATTTCGTATCCCAAATTTGTGTGTTGCCACCATATGCCTATACCGAAAGAATGATTTTTATTATTTGATAGGATGAAAATAAGGGAAAATCCAATTATTTGTTATAGATTCTCTAAGTTCGAGGTCATCGAGTGTAGCCCGTTTAAAGGTCCACTGCAACCCATATGCAAGTTGATTTCAGTTGATGTGCAGGGATGCATACAACTCATATTTTGTTATTCAAAGATCTAAATATTTTTTATAGATTTTTAAATATTTTTGAAATCATTTTCTCAAACATGCCAAGCTCCACCCTAAAAAGATGCTCCAGATCTCATTCCTGCAGTGACATCATCTGTCAATCATTAGTGAGCTAAGGAGAGACAGTGGTATAGCTTTGTCAGAGATGACCATCTGTTCTAATAGACCATACAATGCCTACATAGTAGTTGCTATGTCAGATGTGCTGTAGCATCACCAGTGAGCATGTGCTGAGCTGGGAGAAGTTACATTCCACTGTCTATTGTGGAATGTTAGTGTAGCTGACTGATCAATGATTGACAGATGATGTCATTGCAGGAATGAGATCTGGAGCTTTTTTTAGGGTGGAGCTTAGGAGGTTGGAAAAAATATTTTTAAAAAGAACATTTAAAAGTCTATGAAACATATCTAGATGTTTGAATGACAGAATATTAGTTGTATGCATCCCTGCCCATCAACAGCAAAATAACTTGCATTTGAGTTGCGTTTGGTTGCAGAGGCTCGTCATTCAGTTTGCACCGTCACGGTTTGCACGCTTACTTTACACTGTTTTTAATACATGTCCGTTAAAAGTCTAGACGATTACGTAATCACGGCAGTGTGCACGCGCTAAGCGACAGGCCGTGATCCGTTCACATTGCGTCCCCACTGGGACGATGTTGAGGGAAATGTTAAAGGGGTAAGTCAACGCAGTCATAATATGATGTGGCAGCATTGAGGGCACTTGGCAACAATTTGTAAACAAAATAATAATAAGGGGGGGGGGGGCAAAACAAGAAAAATACAATGCGCGTGATTTCCATTCAGTATAGTTCATTCAAAGCACTTCCTTGGCGGTCCATGCTGTGCCTTTTCCCATTGTGCGGTGACGTTATGTTTTCCTCTTTCATGAGATCATGTTGTTTTTACCCACTCCTTTGAAGCGATTGACACATGTATGGTTATATCTTTACAAGCTCCATTGGTTCCTGCGTGAAGGCAAATTTATCTCCTTTGCACAGGTGCTGTTTTGCTTCGTTTATGGTTGATAGAACAACGCAAAAAAGAAATGAAAAGAAAAAAAAAAAAGAAAAAGGCGCGCGCGAGTCTTAAAGTGTCTCACCCGAAAACAATGTTTAGTGAGAGGAGCAGGAGGAGGGTGACATGAAGGGGGAGAAAGGGGTGCGGGGAAGGGGTGCTGGGGGGTAAAGTATTTTTCACTTGTTTTTATACATCTTTTACTGATCATTTTTCGGTTGCTGTAATGTATTTCGTATCCATACAGTGCCTATAGCTATACCAGCAGATCGGAGAGTAATAACAATTATAAAATCTTGTACTTTTATAAGCGCACAAAATCTGCCTGAAAGAAACACCCTATAATATGCGCACAGTAAAGTATAAATTGTAAGTATGAAAAGCATAAGGAATGTTGCAAATTAACCAAAAGTACAATTTGGGAAAGGACAAGCTTCATGAAAACAGTCATAACATTATCCAACAGAAACAATTACCAAAAAAATATAACATGCGTGAAATAATTATCCTTACATTAATAGCATATTTTCTTCAGCAGGAAGGTCTTCAAAATCTTTTGAATGAATTTTGAATACAATAATTTGCATTCATTATCTTAGGCGATATACGGGAAACGCCATGAATTAGTGATGGTATTGGTGATTGTTTTAGTGGTTGCCATGGTTACTTGCTGTATAAAGGCAATTGTTAGATATTGACCCCAGTCTCAAATTGGCGTGGGCACCATAGATCTCGTTTAAATACAATCGCCTCAAAACATACGTGATATCTGTTAGAGTTACAGTGAAGTAAATGTTGATATTTTAATATGCACTCCATTTTAATGGTACCAGTTATAACAGATAGTGTAAGACTTTAAAAAAAATGTGGTGAAAAGGGGCAGACTTCTACTGTTATTTTCGTCTACATGTCTGTAAATTATTTATTAACTGGGGGCTATCCATAACAAGCCTAGCTTTACTTTAGGCCCCTCCACTGTATATACATGACCGTAAATCTTTGAATTACATCTACTCTCTTTATTTTCAAATTCTTTCATTAATGTGACATATTTGTCCTTGAATTATGTAACTGATTTCTATTTATTCCAGGATGTATTCAAAAATGTATGATTTGTATTTTGTTTTTGTGTGGAAATAAACTAAACTGAAACTGAAACTTTATTAAAATAATATTCTATGATTGTAATTTTTAGAGCAAATGTTGGAAAAAGTGTAAAGAAAAGGTCTGTGTACTTGGACTGGGTGAATGATAAATGTTGAGGAAAATGAAGGTCATCTCACGATCGTGTCAGTTTCTGTACGTCCGTATGTTTGATGTTTTATACGGGCATTTCTCTCATTTTATGAGGATGAAACTTGATGGGTGGTGGAGATTTAATTTCATATACCGTTATCGTGGTTATTGTAATAAATCATCTTTCGTTCAAACTCTGCAACTATATGATCATGAAGGTGTGACGGTGATGTGGTAGATTGGTGAGTGGAGCAGAGGGCGGATGGGGTTAGGGTGGCCTAGAGGGGCATTTTGACCACTTTCATGACTTTGAAAATAACGATAGGTGTAATGGTCATAGCTGACATTACAAATCCTTGTCAGTCATAACACACATCACAGACAGTGTCTTCACTTTTGTAATTTTGACTGTATAGCACCCCCTCCTCCTCCTCTCTCTCCCTTCTCCTCCTCTCTCTCCCTTCTCTACCCATTTTCTTTCTTGTCTCGAGGTCTTAATATGGTTCCCGAGCGCTACTGATTTGCCAGGCTTTAATACGTGAACTTTAGCGGCCACCGACATGAAATAGGCGAATCACTTGTTCACCACAATTTTTTTCATAATTTTAGCATCGTAGATGTGAATGAATAGCGAAGTGTATAAAGCCCTCGATCAACAATTTACAAAACAGAAACGAAACAATGGGGAACGAAACGAGCTAGTAATTATCTACCATATTTCTTCGCAACCTTTTCATCAAAATTATTTTGGATGCAAGCCATGCGTGTGAGGTGCACTTTTTTGTTCAACTTCAAGAGCGTCGCAGCCACAAAACACATGAGCAGGCAAAAGGCGACTGCACTTGGTGACCGAATAAGCGTAAAAATCGCTTGGTAAAAACCGGCAGCCCAATCATTCGATTGAACAGCCTTTTTTCATTCCAAGGTCGCAGTAATATCATCTTAATGCTTGGGCTGGTCTCATGTTTCCCTCTAAATGTTCAGAAAATAGTGCGTGGGGGATGGGGTAAGGAAAGATGATATGGAAGATGCTGCGAAACAGACATTAATTATTAAAGGTAGGCGAGGAGACAGAGATAGAGAGACCGACAGAGACAGAGAAAAGGGAGGGGAGTAGAGGTGGATTGGGGAGGGGGTACGCATGCGCCATTACTCTTGTAGCCGGAAACATCAAGATCGGAAGAACATGAGAACCTGTAGGTTTGTGGGCTGGAGAGGGGGAAGCGTTCGGCTTAGGTACATGGAGCGCTGCTCTTTTCTCTCTATCATGTCTATACGTAGTCCTACTTTCATTTTAGAACCATCGACCTCTATGCCTGCAAAATAGGAAAAATACCTGGTGTATACTATCTTTTCTATTGATATTTCAATCCTAGAAACACCCAGCTGCCATGATAAAACAAAAGAAAATCAAATAATTTTTATCATGTCAGGTGTGCATTCACTGCGCATGAATAAAAAGTAGCATATTGGCAAAATTTCGCTGGGGTACCACGACACCGGGAGGGATACGAACTCCAAGCCCACTTGAATCGGTCACTTAACCACTAGGTCGCGACATGACACCTTGACAGGTCTTTGGTTAGTCCAGTGAGGCAGTAGAGCTATCCCATAAAGCATACTGATATGTAGCCAGGTAGTATATAGAGCCCCTTTGAGACCTGACCCTGGTACAAAGTGTAGCTCTACTTTATTTGCGATAGCTGAACCATGAAGATTGTATATATTCAAAACCGTGACCTAAACCATCACAATTTGCTCCATGGGAATAGGCAAAGAAGCCCTTGAAATTAGTCTGGCAATATCTAGACAAGGAAATACATTGATTAATCTTTTCTGTGAATTATACTGGTGCTCTTGGTGGCATTTGCCTATTGTTGAATTAATCACCTGCAAACACCACAAATATTATTTGTGGGATTCTCGGTAGAGTGACGATGAATTCGAATATCTTTTAAAATGACGACTTGCAATTTGCAGGGAGAACCGTCTCTCAACCATAACCACAAAGGTTTATCACCCTTTTCGCTCCTTTTTAAAGTATCGTTATTTCTCAAGATTCTGTGACAAGGTTAACATGAACAAGGAAGGGGGTTATCATAATAGAGTGGACAGGGATGGGGAAATGTTTTTATACTGTGTATTAAACATATTTTCCCCTAGTACTCCTGAAAGTGAAGTGCAGTGCCTCTATTATTCCTATTTTCGCGTTATGATGCAGCCACCTGACTGTGTTTTGTTTTCAGGCACCAACCGTACGATAGTGTCTGAACTGTAAGACTGCACCCGTAGATAGGCCATGTACTTACACTCTTCAAAATAGAGTCTGTGCATGCAGACTACGTGGTCTCTATAGTTGAGCCCCGTTGAGTGTGTGAATGTCGGATGTGACGTGTCTCATGTCTGCGGGGTCACTGTACTATCGTAAACCGGTGTCTCACAGAGAGAGAGAGAGGGGGGGGGGGGGGGGATGGGATAGAGAAAGAGTAAAATGAGTGCGTGTTCATAGGCAAAATGATGGATCGGCCTAAAATAGACAAGCTGGAAAGTGTCAACACACTTATGATAGTTCTCATCATCATACATGATGATCATCTACAGAATTATACATGTATAGCGTGACACAATCTCGAAATGGACTCATAGCTACATTTTTGATAACTTTTCCCTTATTTCTTCCGTTTCAGAGCTTGAATTATGAGGTTTACGTCTAATTTTGTCCATTTCTTCTTCCGTCACTTTCTCTATATAAACTTCCTTCTCGCTTACGATATTCATAGATGCATTTTTAAATATTGTTTTCTCTCTTCTTCTGTTTCAGTGGTTGAATATGAGGTTTACTTCTCATTTTGTTCATTTCTGCTACTTTCACTTCACCTAGTTTTCCTTTTCTCTTACGATATATTTTTCTCTTGGGTTTTAAATAATATTTGAATAGCCTGGACATGATGCAGTATTACAAAAATGATAACAGGCATTGCAAGTTAAACCATACCGTGATAAATGCGACGCCCTTCTCCAATATCAATAAATCGACTTATTGGTGATAACTATTTGATTACTTGGTGCCCCCCTTAAGGAAGGCACAGGAAAAGACAGAGGTCGATATCTGTCTATTTCGAGGTGATTTTTAGGAAAGTCTGATTTCATTACGTGTATTTAAGGTTCGGCACCGGACGTTATCATTTGGAGTGTAAATGGGGTTGCAGTGAAAGCATGGGTTACTTGATAGTTTATTGGGGAAAAATCGGCTTGAAATGAAATCTAAATGGGCCTATGACATTTGACATAAACAAATGTTTCTTTTTATCAAGATTAAAGAAGAAATTCCATCTCACACACCTTGCAAAGGCAAAATGTTCTTGTACGTATTGATCTCAAAATTATCTTTCATGGCTCTCTTTTAAAATGCACTGTCGATTGTAGTGCTCATGGAGTTGACGATATATGGGTCATATGTACGCGAAAAACCAATTATCCAATGCCAACATACTGATACGACAAAGAGAGAGAGAGAAAACAAATGATGTGTCACCAAGATAAAAATTTGAAACCCATTACTAATAAATGTACTACGAAGAATATATACAGCCAACAGAAACACAGCACTATATACCGGTATAGCTATCTCATGAACGCAAGGACAATATTGAGGGATAGATAACCAAGAGTATCACCTGTCCGCGTGTTGTCCAATTAAAGGGAATTCCTAGAAATTACCATGCGGCCCTTTCCACCACCCCCCAAGAAAAAAGGTAAATATGCCTATGTAAATAAGATAAAACAGTACAGGAAAGTGCTCTAGCACAAGCCTCTTTTTATTCTGGAATGGTAAAGGCCCGCCAATCATAAAGAAAATACTCGGGTTCGCAAGAACTTCTTGTTATAATCAGTTATTATTTGAAAGAGATGGGCTCTCAACCAGAATTGCGCCCACTCATTTTGGGGAACACCTCTTCCATTTGGCTACGCCCCTCGTATACCAGCATTCCCTACATGACGTGACGTATACCAACAAATCATTTCTATGCCCACCTTAATACGTCATAGATGAATGAATGCCACCACCCCCAGCAAGTACATGTTTTAATCGTCGCCTGCCGCTAATCTGATCTACATTCAGAAATACTGTTGGCACAGGGCCATTCAGGAGTTGTCTGGCTGATAACGGTCGTATCAAATCAAGGCTCTTCGGTACTGATCACAAATCCATTGTTTCGTTTGTAAACGTTTATATTTCACGTGTTTATATCTGGTTCAGTTTGATTTGTTGAAAAGCACTCCTTTTGTTTCAGATCTGTTCATTGCCATCTACAGGCGCGAGACTCGACGTACTTTGCTTTCCTCTTCCGCGTAAAGTCGGCTGTTGTCATTCAGGTATTCGGCATTGTCTGCAAATAATTTCGTCCTGCGTGGATAAGGGGATACTGTTTCAATGACACCGTTTCATTCCTGCTTCCAATGTCTATATTTTACCGTATGTCGGATTGAAGTAAAACATTAATAATATTTCGACATATCTGACAAACTTCAGCATCTTTATCATACATGTGTAGAGTGAGATCTGCTGATTGAAAGGATAATGTGCATTTAACGTGTTGAATTCGGTGGACCATTATTTATAGTTTTTTTCTTATTTTTGTCTCTCCTGTGCAGTTTTCGACGGGATCACCCAGCATGAAGGTCGGCGAGTTACCATTTACCCTCCATCGCAGGAGCTGTCCGTGGAGCCATGCGACAACGACATCGACGGACCAAAACAGTAACAACCAGCAATCCCCCGTACATCCGCGACCCTCGCCACTCACAGCGTTATTGTTCGAAGCCAATGAGTCATCGTCATCGTCGTCATCATCAACCGGTACATCGACACCCCCGTCATCACCGCCTGATCCTGCATCAACGACAACTGCTACGACCACCACACCGCCGATTTTCACATCGCAGCGATGTTCGTGCCCGTGTAGCGACAGCGTCAAGTTGGTTCGCGACTTGACGTGCGGGATGGATATGGACTTAGCGAGGTGGTTGACGAAGTGCGCTGAGTTCGGCAATGGACACACAAGTTTGGCAAATATCAATGCACATGATAGGCAATTACTGGTGTGTTCTGCCTGGAAAGACATTGTCATTCTTTACATGGCCCAGAACAAGTTCAGTTTCGATGTGGTCTACGCTGGCATGTATGAATACCTTCAACACTTACCACTTCATCAGTACGTTCAGACGTACCCTGCACACTACCCAGGAGACGCGCAGTTACAGGGAGAATTAATTGCGAAGACAGGGGTAGTTTCTCAGACCTATGTGCATCCGCTGAGGAGGGGTAGTGACTTTGGAATACCAACCATGAGAACTGTTAACCAGCTCCAGTTCACGTTATCAAAGTTAAACCAGATGCAACTTGACTCGAAGGAATACGCAGTACTGAGGATATTACTGCTCTTAAATTCAGGTACGGTGCATGAATATCTTCAACTCGATCGCAAAGACTTACAAGAAACCAATCGAAGGCCAATAGCATTGTAATTCATCTGTTAAAATATGGGAACGTTATACATGTTGTAACATGTAATACACAATCCGTACATGATTTATATAAAGCAGTACAACAAGATATTGAAATTGATTGATTTCTTGAAAGCCTTGAAAGTCGTGTTCTTATTATATACTTTTCTTAATTATGCTAGACCAGCAATTTAGAAGCAGAGGACAAGGTTTTTATTTCTTCTTTAACCTGGCAGTGAGACGTAGGACCACTGTGGTTAAGTCCCATGAATACGATGTGCCGTTAGTGTAAGGCTAGAGTTGGTTTCATCTGGTAAAAGGGACAATATTTGTCTTCTTATTTGGCGTAAAATCGGTCTCATAAACGTGATACAATAAGATACACAGATTGTAGCGGTGACAACGATTACCACTACCATAATTGTCACAAACTACAATGATGTTTTAAACAAAATAACATAAATGAATGCATCTCAGTATATTGGATGGCATCCATGTGTCTGGGGGAAAACAATAGAAAATGTGCGCCATTCATGCCATTGGTCGATATAGGGTTACCTGGAGTTGCTAATCTAATTAATCTAAATAAATTTGTAATAGCCTAGACATACCGACAAGGCCAACGCCAAACCGATAATAGACAGAACAAAAATTATGTTACCCCGAATGACCAATATTCCATCGATCATCGCTCTGTTTGGAGTTGTTTTGGTGTTGTGACCAGGTTATGACAGGCATGCTCATACAGAAAGTGGATGTCGTTAATATCATATTCTATTTTGTATCTTTCTGCAGACCTGCATTCCTTGACCGACAGCCGAGCGATAGAAGTAGCCAGCGAGAAGGTCCATACCGCCCTGATGGAGTACGAGACCCTCAAGTACCCTGATGACCCCCTTCGGCTCTCCCACATGCTCCTGCTTCTGCCAGGGGTACGGGGATTCAGTGCAGCCGTCTTTGAGAACCTGTTTTATCATCACCTGATTGGCGACACGAGTGTCACGTCGGTGCTCCGAGAACTCATGGCTCGGTAGCCAGGCTTACACCGTCGTGTAGGAGAAAGTGGTCTTTGAGGTGATCATCAACGTGAAGTGCACTCTCTTCTTATCAGACTGAGGAATAGATACCGAACACGCACTGGCACACTTTCTTTAATCCTACAAACTGAAGATCAGTGTATAGCACTTTCTCTTGGTGAATAGGAACCCTGCAAGTGTTAAAAGTCTTTAAGACATGGTACAGATTTAGTACAGATTTCATGCCTTTTCGAATATTTAGGCGACGTCGTGCTTATTTTTTCTGCTCCATGGGTTCATAGGATGGCGACAGGTTCTCCCATTAACATCTAGTCCCGTTCGCCTCTCTGATCTGCCATTGTGTTAGAGTGACAGAAGGCACGGTCAAGGGATTGGTTATCTATTGTGTCCTAGATAGTGGTTGTGTGGTCACAAGAAACACAAAATGTTGGGTTTGATATCTGTAACAACATAGACATAGAGGATATTCCCGACTCAGATTTCATCTGTTTTTATTGGCTGCACCAACCCCGTTGTGATGGGTGTCTGTGTCAGTACGTCACCATCTTTTAAGATGTGTTCCTATAAAAACGACGTGATGTATAATAAAGAAATCGGGATGGACCGTTACAATCACCAAGTTCACTTCAACGTTGAAACTATCATATTTCATCGTCACCTTCACAATTCATTGACGAGTTGATCGTCGACATCACTACGACTTTCACTCTTACAAACTTCGGTCATCATCTTCGTCTTCATTCCAGACGCAGATCAGACTGGGGGTTTGAAAATACAGACACCTTTTAAATTGAAAGTTGTCACAGAAACCCCCAAAATTGTCATTTTAAAAAGTACACTGTTAAGACAGTCACAATGTGCATTATGATGTAGAAAATACAACACATTTTGTTGTTTGGGCGGGTTTTTTGCCCCCTTTGCAAATCATCAAGTCGTAATGGTGAGGAAATATATAGGAAACGGTGAGATTAGTTGATGTGGCACGAATTAATAACCTTTGTAATTACATTTCCTGTACGTCTGTTACAATTGTTTAGGGGTCTGGTGACCATTAATTACCCCTACAATGACGTCGGGAACATGTCTTAAAACTGATTATTTGCACCAAACTTTGTATTTCAAGGACGCTGTAGAAGTTACCATTCCGTTATCTTTTTTTCTGGAATGTGGCCGTATGCCTTGTGTAAGTAGTCATGGCCTTTGTGTATTGAGCTAAAACATACGAGCCCCATTTGTTTCCAACTTTTCATTCTTTCTTTTATACGTATCTTGACTTTAATAACCTATGACATAACCCTGAAATAATATACCGTATAAATATTAATCACTTCATTTTTTTTGTCTGGGGTATTTGATATTTCATGTAATTGCTTTGGTCTCTCTACATTGTAAGTAATAATACACTTTCTATATTATATTCTATGAAATTTGATAAAATTTTCTCAAAGATATCGTAATGTTGTACATGTCTTGACAACTTTAAAATGTTTTTACATTATAGCTCTCTATGTTCTCATGTTTAATAACTAGGGTTGTAACGATTCCAATTCTAATTTAAGCCGAGAGCAATTTAAGCAATTCGTTTCGTTGTAAATGTACACTGGTGCTTTTGGGGAGAAAATCTAAAATTTTCTAACACTATGAATTTTTTAATATATATCTCAATAGTATCAACCAATTAAATACCTATGAAAGAAAGAAATAAATCTTTTAAGGAAGATAGTCGATTTAAAGCAAACAAAAATACAAACTTCTATTAAAGCGAATGTAAATAAAAAGTAATTCAGAAATATTTGGAGCTACATCCTTCCTTTAAAACACTTATAATGAAAAAATGATTATAGCTGACAGTTTGTCGATCCTACAAACTGGTTATCCTATAAATCTAGACCCCACCAGAGACTGGGTGAAGACGTTTTGGGTTTTTGTGAGTTTTAGAAATAAATTAATATTCATATCTAAACTTTTTGGTAACCTACAAAACAGCCAATATGGCATTAAAACATTTTTAAATGTGTCAAATAATGCCATACACCTCATGCATTAAATTATTTGCTATGGTCCTGTTTTATCATTCTCTTTATGAACAGGGGAGCGTTTCATCAAGTGTTTTGTCGGTGCTTTTTACCGACAAATTTGCTCTCAACCAATCAGATGCAAGGATTTCAGTAGCTTATAACAGTTGTCGGTAAAAATATCTGACAAAACGCTTGATGAAACGCTCCCCAGGTCGCACTTAGTATGAATTAATATTCTATGCATATGGTGAATTATACCAATATTTTTAATGTTAAATATTATTATGTAATGTTCTGATCAATAAGAGGAATATTCTTTCAAATATATCACGATTCAATTTCTTATTGTTTTTACGCTTTTTATCCCTTCTTCTTCCTTTTCTTCTGTTAATAGAATGAAATTTATTGTAGAATTGTATTTCTATACCTTGTGACAACTGTACTGTAGAAAATTATTCCTCACACTTTGCCTTCGTAATTTGTATGAAATGAACACTATTTCAGAACCAGGCATTTTCCACGAAATGTGTGCCAAACCTTTGTACATACTGGTTTTGAGCTAGTCTTCATCTTTATGCTCATGTGGTTTCGTAGATAATACATTGTTGATTAAAATTGATTGGAATGTATATAATAGTCTCTTTTTTAAAGGCAAACACCCTTCTGCAAATTATGACTTCGTTGCAATGATTGTAAATAACAAACATATGGTACCTATTGCTGCTTCTACAGGATTCTAGGGTTAGGAGGAAGAAATATTGTGAAATAGCATTGATTCGCTGCTCCGGGATATATTTTTTATCATTGATGAAAGTTTATTTTGCTTGTGATTTTAATCATACCATCACCATTCTGCTGCGTACACAAATTAAGAGATGTATTTTGGTCTGAATACATATGTTCCACGTTTGTCTAATTTGTGATTTAATCGTGAATCCATTCGTTATAGATTTTGTCGTTATGATATCTCGATCGCAGGCAGTCATTTTTTTTCTTGGGCGGTACAAAAATTCTTTTAGAATTTGAATGCTTTTGTATTGAAAATCTGTGTATCCCATTTTCCTTCTTAATTCTGGTTAGAACATATAGTATACGGTCAAAAAATCGTTTCAATTTATTTCATTAAATGAAACATCTGACTTAATAAATTCTAAAATCAAACAATATATTTATCGATTATCTAAATACTCTTGACAAATTATGAATTCTTTTTTCTTCAAATAATGTGGCTATTCAGGAAACCTTTCTCTTTCTTGAGTATTTTGGACGCTTTTTTCTACAGAGACCTATTCAGCTTTCGAAAAAAAAGTAAAATTTGCAGACGGTGCCTTATGTAACTGTCTTTGAATAACATGGTCGTTTATTCTGATCGACGGTGTAAATTGTAATTATAGCGCTGTTTTGATGCAATGAATAGTAAAAACTATTTGTTCAAATCGTTCATGTTAGCACGCAAGTGCTCATTTGGGGAATGTCTTGACATTTTCTGACATGACATTATGTCGCTGATTCATGCACAAATTTACTGTAATTGTAATGGGATTTATTATGAAATTTTGATTTATATAGTTAAAATTGTGTTGTTGATAAAATATTGAATAATCATTAATCAGAGAAATAATAGACTGATAAGATAGGGGAAAAATAGCAAGCCATTGATATTTATTTAGATAATGTCTACTTGTTTCTGTTTTCTTAAATTTATTCTTATAATGAACAACTTTCCTTTTTGTTATTTCCATGATTTAGATTAATTTGGTAGAAAGGGATATGTTTGGGGGTTTTGGGGGTAAAATTAAATCTGGTTGTGATTTTTTTTAAAATATATTTTACAATCCAGAATCTACTCAACTTGCATTTAGGTATATGTTAATATATTTTATTTTTTACAATAAACACATACCACTTTATTTGTGCAATTATTGTGAAGTTTTAAATGTTGTATTTCAGGTTACTGTAATTGTTCTTTGTCATCGAATTCTTACGAAAGATATAGATGTTGGTATCATTTGGTTATCAATGAGAATGGAGATTGTGAAAATCATTTTTGAATGGCAAACTTCGAATCAATAACCTCTGGGTAAAAAAAGAAAGAAAATAACATCTCTTTTCATTCAGTCATGTTTTAAAGGGTGTGTTTTTATTTTCGGGTATATATATTTTCCACGATTTATCCAACCTTTAGATTGGTGAGCGTTATGATATTTGTCTACTTTTGAGAAGATTCAATAATTAAGGATTTCATTTGACTTTGTTGGTGTTGGGAGTTGAAGAGAAAATTACGAAAAAAAAATGGCATGTAAATAATATTTCACATTATTGTCTTGAGAAATAAATTATACTTGGAATTACTCACTTAAAGAGCTGTGTTCTGGATGGTTTATATGTTTGTTTGTTTATATGGAGGTTTTTTTTAACGTTGATGATGATGGTGGTTGTGATGGTGGTGATGATGATGATGATAATGATGATGATGATGATGATGATGGTGAAGAATGATGATAATATTAATTATTATTATTATTATAACTGTCTAAGATTAACGATCGTTTGCTCCCCCCCCCCTCTCTCTCTCTCTCTCTCTCTCTATTTAACTCTTTCAGTCTCCCTTTCTCTCTTTCTTTATATTTTATAAGGTACAATGAGATTAAATACCATACATAATCCATAACTTTATATATTACACGCCTATCTGTACCTCAATCGATCTACTACGCGAGGGAAGGCGGGCTAGGGGGGATACTCCCTACCAATCACAATCAACAATGTACACGGTGAAAACAAAAGACCTCCCCTTTCAAAGCTGGATCCCTTGTTTGACAGTTCGTGTCAGCGACCCGCACGTCAACCACGGCACGTCATCACCTTGGAGTCGACAATGGGTAAAAGTACATTGACTGCAGGGGGAGAGAGGTGTGTCGCCCCGGTGGATGACAATTAACGACCTCCGAATTGATGCATATGATCATAGTACGTAATCGTGGTGACAGCGATGATGGATGGATGGATGGGGAAGAGGCGGAGAATGAGAGAAGAGGCGGAGAGATGAGCTGGGTCGCTGAAGGAAGAGCTAGGGGAACGATAGTCTGGCTAATGAATAAGAATGGAAGAAAGATAGAGAGATGACGATGGTTGTTAGCAATCTGAAGATTGGATGTGGTCGAAGGTGATAATGATTATGATGATGATGATGATGATGATGATGATGATGATTGTGATGATTGTGATGATGATGGCAATGATGATGCTGCTGATGATGGTAATGATAAAGATGGCGATGATGGCGATGTAATGATGATGATGATGACGACGAAGATGGCAGTGATGATGATGATGATGTTGTACGATGTTGCAATGTTAAGCATGCTTTACCAATCATAAGCTCTTCAGAAGACACACTTGCAAGTTGTTGATAGATTATAACCAAGAGAAGCAAGGAGCATGAAGTTCAATCGGAAAGATAATCGTTTGCAGGAACGGATCATACGGATTCTTCTGGCCAGTAATGTATAAATTTTGCCAATTCCCAATGACGTGAAACAAGTAGTCAGGAGCGGTGTTTCTTCTTATATTTGGAGCGAACAAAGCATATCAAAATACTTCTGTATGAAATTATTTATCTGCCGTCTGTTCGCCCTCAAACGTACTTTCCTTTGCTTCAATCGTTCAAATAAACACCTAGCTACTTTAGGTGAGTACAACTTAGAAAGTAGTTTAAATTACAGAGTTTCTTGCGAAATGCATCGCAAAATCAATTCATCATAACTGACAGTGATACTTACAAATACTCTAATGTTCTTTGAGTAGTGAGGCGTGTGATTGCACTTTCGACGCATCTAAAAATAAAATGTAATAAAAGAAAGTAACGACCCTACGTTTTCCTCTTCCTGAAAATTACAATTGGTAGTAAAACAGTACTTTTGAATTAACTAATCGATTTTATTTCAACAATTTGTTATTTAAAACAATTGAAAGTAGAAGCATAACCAAACAAGGAAGTACATGTATACTTAAAATACTTATATTTCAGATAATAAAAATAGAGTTTTTGAAGGCATTAGGAGAATCACAATAAAATTTGTTCAAGTATATATATTTTTGTTTTCATCCTCCCCCTCTTTCCTTCCATGTCTGTCTATCCCCCCCCCCCCCCCTCTCTCTCTCTCTAGGTCTGAAACACATCTACCTCATACTCCTGAGTTTTCTTGTTATGCTATTATGGATGTGATTTCGCTTCTTCACGACTTTCTTTCTTAATGCAGCCACTTTTGCTTCTTGTTTTCTTAAGTGTCTCAAGAAATACAGGAATCTGAGCTATGAAACTTGTTCACAACAGATTTAAACGAAATATAATCTAATCCTGACACCGAAATTGGCAGCCATGGCAAGTTGATTTTATCTCTTTTAAATAGGAACCAAGTCGTAGAGTAAAGTCAATGAGGGAATTGAAATTCCAGGATTTAAATACATAAATATACTACAGTATATTGATCGCAAGAGGCGAACCTATAGGACAGTTAAAGTCTTGAGGGTTGGCATTGGTGACGGAATACGTCCCACAGTGGAGGACCGAGGATTTTTTCAGGGATCACAAATTCGAGGGGAAAAAATCGAATAAGGGTCCTTAAAAAAAAAGAACGACAAAAAAAGAAGGTTATCAAGATTACCTTTTTAGGTATCATATAGATGCGTTGTCTCTAAAATTTCTGCCGGGGTCACAGTTAAGGGCGCAATACTATCAGTGTAATGAACGTATGCCAGACTAGGTTTTCCGGGGGCGTTGCCACAGTCCCCCCCCCCCCCCCCCATCCTAATTTCCAGCGATCTTGAATTGTTTATCGATACTAAATCACTACTTTCATCTAATAAATAGTAAAGGCTGAAGTGGCAAGTACTCCTTTCACTACAGTTTTCTTTTGTTTGTCCTCGGTGAGCACGAGGCTCACATGAGATTCACCTTGACATAGCAACAAATAGAGAGTTGATGACAATGAACAAGATAATCGACTCTGCATAAAACTTCTCCCAGAAAAGAATCTGCTTATTTGCCTGCCAATATATATTTTTCTCATTTAGCCAACTTTATTATTTCGCAATGTATACATATTGTAATGATTTGTTGTCAAATAATTTGTAAATATGAAAAAAAAAACCAAAATAAATCAATTCAAAAAAGAAAAAATTATAATAATATATCATATCATATCACATCATATCATATCAAACCAGGGAAGTGTTAGTTGATCAAACTATCCATATGACATGTACGTTATTTACATTCGTTTTCAACAGTTGCAGTACCGGTAGAGATTTATCTACAATATCTGTGTGATTTGAGGTTTTAAAGGCATATTGCCTTTATTCTGTGCTAGACTGAAAAGCCAGGAACATTGTTCCTCATCAGCATTGAGATTCTTTTGTTAGGTTGGTCTTTCTCGAATAAACAGAATGAGACAAACAAGCTCATAAAAAAAATGATTATGTGTTTGGGTTCTGCTATATGGATTATGATCACGAAGAAGACCATGGTGAGAAGACCACGGTGAATGTTTTTGTGTACATCGGAAACATTAATTTAGACAAAGCGTTTTTTGGACGTTTCTGCAGCAGCAGCAGAAGGTGATGAAACGTGGGGGGCAGTGGCGGATCTTGGATTCTATGGAGTATAAGTTCGAAAAATCATATTTCCTATTGTGTTTTTTGTTTTGCTTTTTGTTACTATCAAATTCTCTAACATGCAAATAAAAAGAATAATTGAAGATACGTTATTAAATTCTTGCTGAAGGAACGATTTACAGTAAAGGACCACATTTGAAAAAAAAGCAATGTGTATTTAAGGTATGTTAGATTGGGTTTTAAACAATCTTTCCCGATTTTCCAAATTTAAGGGTTTGAGGGGTGATAGTGTACAAGAGGGGCATAGTTGAGGGACAATGACAAAAAGAAGGTATATCAAATTTAACTTCTGTCGCCTTGAAAGAGAAAAAATACAGACAGGCAAACAAAGACCCATTCACTAAATACGCATTCCGATATTGAAAGTTTTGTTACTGGGCATGGGTATTTTTCGACAAAGGGGCAACCATAGGAATAGCGAACCTCAGTTATCGATGTATGTATGTGTCTAAACATACGGACGATGACCGTTCCCGCATTTCTAACCCGTATTATCCAGGAACATGCAGTATGTTGACCGTTATAAACAGGGCTCTGTTCCAAGGTGGGAGGGGGGTGGGTCCGCCTCTCAAGTCGATCGATATATCGATCGGCCAACATCCATGGATACAGGGGGGCAATCGGAGTTTGACTGTACTTTTCAAGTCTCGTTCAGCCAAATCTAAGGGCAAATTTAATCTACTCTATTCGTGGCAATTGGCTACATTAGTATTAGTTGAGAGTGATAAACAAATTTACATTTCATGCCTCTATCTCTGCCCCCTCCTGTCATGCTCTCAGAGTGCCTTCAATTTACACTCCTGTTAATGGGCGCAGCTTGCACAAAAGTACACATGCTACCTTACAATTGCTGGGTGCATAGACTCCTCTCAAAGAGTTTTATCCATTTGCTTTAAAGGATGAAATATGTGTGTGTGTGTTTTTAAGTGGAAGTGCATACAGACGCTAATTAACTATTGTTTGACAAAATTTGAAATAAAAACATGAAAGAAAATGGAATAGTTTTGACCGATGGAATAAAGTATATGTTATTGTACACGGTACAGGGATCATCACTTTTACTGAAGGATTGTATGTTTTAAGAATATCGGTGTACATTTAGCATGCAAATCAAAACTTTCACAAACTAGTAAGCAAAAAAGAGATTTTTGAAAGAAAAAAAAAATCAATATCATAAACCGATCGACTTTGATTCAACTTTATTTAATCTAAAGAGGAATCATCAGTTGAAAATCCTGTGCCCACCCAACCCCCCCCCCCCCCCCGCCTCTCCAGGCCCTGTATAATATAAGCCAAAATAAGATGGACTCACTTTAAAAAAAAGTTTGATGCTTAGAAAATAACACTCTTTGTGTTGATTGTGTGTGTGTTTGTGTGTTTGTGTGTGCTATTTTATGATGTTGATGGCCTTTATTATTGTTGAAGATCATGCCGCTTCTGTATGATCAAATTTTGTTGTTTTTCCCTTTTTCTAATCTTTTTCACAAGCAGCCATTTATTATTAGTAGTAATTTTTTTAAAAGTTATATTACTGGATGTTCTCTTGTGAGCAGATTACCATTTGTGAGAGGAGTGTGTCTGAGTGTGTGTTGTATGTATATGGGTGGGGTGGGGAAAGGGGGGAGTAAGTTTAAGTGGAGAAAGTTTGAATTCTTTTTAATTTATCCCCCCCTTTTTTTTCCCCCCCCCCCCCCCAAGAGGGGGTAGTTCTAGGAAAGTTCCTCCAGCTTCTTTCTTAGTTTCGTTTTGTTTTGTTATTAAAATATTTTGAATATAATTATTGTTAGGGACATTGATTACATTTGTTACATGTACATTATGTTATGTTTACTTGGGGTTATGATGTGCTTTATAACTTGTGTATGTATTTGGTTTTATATTTACTATTATGTTATGTTGTACATGTATATATGTGTACTTCAATTTGGAGGAATATACAAAAACACTTATAAAAAAGTGTGTGTGTGTGTTTGGTTTGAGGAGGAGGTGGGGTGTTGCGTTTTGTTTTGTTTTTTCTTTTTTGTTTAATAACTGGGGCCGTGTTGGAGCTCAATGCCACAAATACGTCCATTTCGGAAACATGCCAATATATAACTGAAATTAAGGCGAGGGGAAATAAAAGTATATTATGGAAACAACGGTAAGAAAGTGGAAATCACAGGCAACTTTTTCAATAAATTATTTTTAAAAATCAGTGAAGAGACGATGTCCATGCATATCACAGCTTCTGAACATCTGACGCCGTCAAAACTTCTTCTATATTCATATATTTTTAAAGTATTATTCTCATTTTCCTTTCTTTCATTAAATCTTGGCGCTTTCACCCTGTCGTATAAATTTCACAACTTTGTTTTAACTTTTTACTGACACCTACTATGGCCTCTTATTCCTCCTAATCATCTTCATTTTCGGTCAAAAGCTTCCTGTTCTCTTTTACAAACAGATGGAAACAAACAATGACTATACACGGTATATAGTAGACCTAACCGTGCCTCACTGCCATTCTTTCATATGAGGTCTAGCCAAGCACTTTCAGGGTTCATTACACTTTTCTTTTAATTCCCATCGTTCAACTCTTGTCCCACGTTCAATTACAATGCCCTGCCAATAATCCGCGTTTGGAGGTTGGGAGAGACAAACCAAACTCCTGGCCCGGGAGTCTAATCCAACATGGCCTCACACCCCGTAATGTTCTGTCGGTAATGATAGAGCGAATGAGCATCGTGGACAGGGAGAAAGTGCCTTGACCTCTACATCATAGACTCGATTGATAGGTGAGGATGATGATTACAGCAATTTCATTTTTTATCTCTTTCTTTTCATCCCTCTCTTTCCCTCCCCCTATTCATAGATATATATCGGTATGTATACCTCACCGCGGCCTTCGAAATGATTGGCCGTGTATGGTTTGTTGAAAAGAACCTTGCTTTTACGTGCTGCACTTTTAGAGGTTGCAGAAAGGTTGAAAGAGAGGGAGGGAACGGGGAAAAACCGTTAATAGTTAAAACTCTAGAGATAGTTCGGGGAAAAGACAACGGAGATATGGGAGCATGAGCCTAAATTTAAAAAAAATGAAAGTGAGAACGAGAGAGAAAGAGAAACAATCAAATATAGTGAAAAGGGGAGAATGGGGTGCAAGGCATGATGGGAGCTTGAAAGGGAACCGCATAGTGTTAAAAGAAGGGGGCAAGACAGATCTAAGATATGTGAATAATCCAAAAGTGATTAAAGAGACAAAGTTAAGCACAGTGATAGTGATAAAAAGAGGAAAACAGCCACGAAAACAACAAAAGGGGGCGGGGTCGCTGTTGTGAAAAAAGGCGCAGACTCTTATAATTATAGAATTGAAGGACAGAATAATCATAATATAGGAAGTAAACAAACTGCGTGTAACATAAACGAATACTAAGAAAGAGTAAGAAAGACCCCCCCCCCCCCTCCACACACAAAAAAAAAACCACAACAACAAACAAACAAAAACAGCGAGTCGTTAAAAAAAACCCCGAAGAATAAGAAAGTTAGAAAAAAACAACCCCCCCCCCCAAAAAAAACAAAAAAACAAAAAAAACAAAAAAAAAAATCCCATAAAAACAGCAATTACTAAAAAACAGTTAACAAAAAATAGATAGGCCCTATAGACATATTGTACAGGGTTGGGAAAGAATTTATGCATTCATGGGAATATGACGTTTAAACAAAATACCCTGGCACACCGCCAGACCTTGACTAAAAACCCAACCCTTTTCTAAAATATGCAAAGTGACTCGCAGCATACTAAAGAAATTGAATTTCAATACATGTTTTAAGTACAATGACATTAGAAATTAAAGTGTGCAATCACATCAACATTTTATCAGCGTGATGAATCAATAACTGATAAAAGCTCATTTCATTAAAGCCTCCATTCTCATGATTCAGGTTTTAAATGTTTTGTTTTTTTTATGTCAGCTTTAATCCGTAAGTTTAAGTTTACTGTTAAACCGTTTCTATTTTGGGCTGTGGGTTTTGTTTTTGTTTTATCTTAGTTGTGTTGCGTGTATCTGTCTGCACATCTGCATTCTGTATATGTAATCGTGTAAAACGATTGTTACTAATTTCTACAACGGATTATATTCCCTTTTCTGTTATTTTTATCTCTAAACACATTCGTTATGTACATGTTAGGCTGGCAGGGCCGCTGTGGAAATTAGTTCTGCGGCTGACATTGTTACCTTGTATAAATGAATCTGCAAATAAATAAAATAAATAAAATCTGTCCGAATTATTGATACAATTTTATTTCCATTGGGGTTACATGAATATTGCAAACGTTTGAACAAGACATGGTACAGTGTGCATGCCTATAGCAAGATTATACATCACGAAATTCTGAGTACCACATTCGTCAATGAAATCTGGAATTAATTATAAATGATGTAAATTAATAAAAACCGGAATCACTTTTGAAATGTTTTATAGCGTTTGGTACTTGTCTGGAGAGAGAGAGAGAGAATGGGAGAGGGGGTAGGAAGGGGGGGGGGGGCTATGGTATGTGAGAGAGAAAAAAACACATTAATATCTGCAAAATCGTGTCCATTTCCATTGCACTATACAATTCATGAGGTAAATGCAATCTAAAACATGCTATTCATATCTTCTCATTCAAAATAGCAAACTATTGAATTCATGACGTGATTGGATAGATACAATCACGAGGTGTCAACTCACAACTCGAAGTTGGCCAATAAAACAAATATAAACGCAATCTTAATGGCGAGCACATACACGCTGATTAAAACCTATATTCCATTTTCATATTTCATCGTCTTATTTCAATTTAAAACACAATTGATATTATGGTCAGTGTACTTATCACCTATACGTGTCATAGCCTTGACGCTCAAAGTGGATGCAAATTGTTTACGGTAAAATATGCGTAACAATAATGCGAAGGCCACCAGTTATCATAATTATATTTACAACCAGCAAATCGACAGTGGTGTGAAACATTTAAAAACGACGTTACGTATTTGATAAGTTGACGGATTTCCCGTATTCTCCTAAAAACACCAAGTATACAAGATGCAGATTCAAGATGTGATTGGTACTAAAGGATTGAGGAATATCTTTGGATGAAGCTAATGAAGCCTTTTGTCTTGCACTCATCAGTGAAAGTGGATTGGAAGATTACGGAAGAAATTCGAGACCAAATAAGCGTATGAGGAGGTGGGCAGGGATAGCACCACCCCACCCCACCCCACCCCACCCGCATCTCCTTCAGAGGATTTTGAAAATACTATTTGAGCAATTGTTATCAAATATTTGGGCAATCGTCACTCCTCGGGACAGAAAAGTGGTGTATTTGTATTTTCTTTTTGCCTGAAGTAAAAGTCTATGAAAAAATACATTTGCGTCATAAAGATCGTGAATAGTACATTATTATTATATAACTATATGATAACTGCGTATGCTATATGATATGGTATTCAACGCTACTGCATCTTAGTGATCTTACCGTTTATTTTTCATTGAGATTCACTTTTACTAAATTGTAAATAGATAATTATAAAATGGAGATGAAGCCCTCAAATCAAAAGTTGTATTGGGGACGCCTTGAACAAAAACTGTGGAAAGAAATAAAACGAAATAACACATAGCCTGCTCAAAATGCAAATACATGTATATATCCAACATGATGCAAGAATGGGCTTTTGCTTATTGACACCGAGAGCTTAGAAAATGAAAGATGTCGTTTTCTGAAATGAAATAAACTATTATGCTATTCTATTCAATCCTGACCACCATTTTTCCTAGTGCATGACAGAGTTCACAGACATGTGCAAAGTACAACTAAGAATATAAATACAGCATAAAATAATAGGAAACATAAAACAAAAGATTGAAAAAGTACCATCACAAAAATTAAGAGTACTTCATCATATTACAATACAGGTTAGGATGGTTTCATATCGCATGATAAAGTGCTAGTTTGGGGTTAAGGTTACTCGTTTCAAAAGAAAGATAGATCTGTAAAGCATGATTAACCCAGATCGGGTCGATTACAGCTTGACCCAATTAAAGCTAGAGCTATTACCCTCGTAATTTAGAGACATTCTTTTCATTATTCAGAGCTTGCTTTATGGGAATTACCTGGGGAAAAAATAGCAATAAATGAGATAAATACATCTTTATCGAAATGATGATTATTCACGTTCATCAATACAATGTCATTTTGATAAGCTTGATCATTATTGGGTTCGTACGACACATCAACGTTCCAGCGACAATTGTTCCGCGTCATTTTCGTACACTAACCATCGTGCTAACCGAATTCTAAATTTCAACCCCCAGACCAAACATTTTACCTAACCCTAACCTTAAACCTAACATAAAACCCCAATTGTAATCCTTACCCCACCCTTATATTTTGACGAAAATAATAAAGCCCGGAGCAATTGTCGCCGAAGCATTATGTCGGAGCACCCAGTATACGGTTGCTTGTCATTTAGTCCAACAAATGGCGAAATAGAGAGAAAACGTAAGAAGGAAATAGAGAGGGAAAAGGACGATAAAAGAAGGACCCTCCTCCCTAATCGATGGCATTGTTAATTCACATTTCATTCATCGAGTCAGACCGATCCCCCACCCCCCCCCCCCCCCCACCCCCCCCCACACACCCCCTGCTCCCGTGAGTGCCAGCTTTCCTTTGATATTTTAAAATAACAGTTCTAAACCTTTTTCGTTATTATGGAAGTATTGTAACAAACGACACAATTTTATAACGTCAACATTTTGTTTGTTTGATTTTGTTTTGTTTCTTTTGTTCAGTAATGCTTTCGTCTTGCTTTTGTTTTGTTTTTGCGTTATTATTGTTTACAATATCTTGTCATGAACCACACCCCCCTCTAGTATACCATGAACTAGCATTGTTGACTCACCTTCAACAGTTAGCAACAGTTGCTTTGATATTGGACAGCTGACGGATCACGTGACTTGTGAGAATTAATCACGGAGCGGAGAGACAAAGTTAGACAGGTCTCA